>JARFYF010000052.1:124492389-124510533 GCA_030265395.1 Rhina ancylostomus | reverse complement strand
TAAGAAACCAACTAGCACTCCTTGCAATAACTCCAAACATATTTGAAAGCTTGACCAATTCATATTTACATCTTAAAAATCAAGCAATAATGAAACTGATCTTGTCTTAGCCCAGAATTTCTGCTACCCTCATTCAGGCCACAAAGAAGGAGACACAGTAGGAAAAGTATATGATGAGGCCTGGCTCTTCATGTCCAGATCAATAGTTACTTTTCTTTGAAGGCAATCCCTCGGTATCAAGGTTGACTTGCTTCCATTTTGCCTCTGCGGGTTCTGACGAGACAGATGAGGCTGATTTGGGACCCATGGGTGAGAGAGGAATTGCCTGACAGGGTGCTTAGTTTGTGAGGTAGTACACCCCTTCCACCACTTATGCTGGGTTCCTGATACATGGATTCCTGGTTCCAGGCAGAATGCTCCTTCACAACGTTGAGGGGTCATGAGACAGTTTCCCAGGAGTCAGTGGGGATGTTGTATTTTTTCTCGACTTTGAGAACCTCCTCGAATCTTTTCCTCTGTCCACCTGGTAATCTCTTCCCAGGCAGAACTCAGAATAGAATATCTCTTTTGGAATTCCTGTTTGCGTATCCTTCGAGAGGATTAAGCAGAATTTTGCAGAGACAGCATTAGTGATATCCTTCCAAATTGCTGGTTTCAGTTTCACTGCAACCCCTCTCACCTCAACCTTCCACTACAATGCAAGGACTACCAGGACTCTGAGGCAGACACCAAATGCCTGGTGGAGAATGGGTATTTCACCCAAACCCAAGCATACTCCACTTACCCAATCCAAAGCTTTAAAAGGAAATCTGTTCCTCTCCCTCTTCATCATCTAAAGCAGCACCACCTCTGCAGGTTCTGTCCCCTGACAATGAGATATTTGCCTTGGTAATGAGTCCCAAATTAGGAAGATTGGGCCAGGGTAGGATTAATATCATTGCAGAAGGTCTCCCCAGTGCATCCTCCAGCTAATTAACTGATATCCAACTACCTTCCTCTTTTTTCTCCTTGCTTCCTCTTGATGATGCTTTGGGAAAGATGGGGCTTACTGCAGAGATTTAAAAATATCACAGGAGGTAGTGAAATTAAAATCTCTCGCTCCCAGTCCAACTGGGAAGGTCCATCGTATACACAGCAAGGAACACTGATAATCAGTTTATCTGTTTCAAAGATGTTGCTGGAGTGATAAGTATAATAACTCAAAGTAATGGAAAAAGAACTTTCATAACTACCCAGGAGCATAGGTTTTGAAGGTTCAGTCTAAAAGTCACATCTCTACCAACACAGGACTCCCTCAATATTGTGCTAAAATCTGTAACATCTCCAGGTCAAATCTCTGGAGCAGGCTTTGAACCAACATTTTAAGAATTAAGAGCAATATTAATGGACACTGCATCGGATCTAGATGGGCAGAGATGCAATAAGATTAGATAGCCTACCAACATTAAGGGCACTGACTCACAGAGACTTCTGGAACATCCATTGATTTATAATTTAGAATGAGTCACTGCCTAGAATGTGTCACTGCCTTCAGCGGGAGAGGGAAAGGAAGGTTTTCAAATAAAGCAATGTGACAAATAAAAAAAAGAATGTTAATCAGAATTCTTTGTTGTGATTTGTTTCATCTTTTATTAAGGAATGGAGATCTTGACGATCTTACTGAAATCCCTGTGTGCTTTGGACTTGTCCACTTGGATCATAAGAACATAAGACACAGAAGAAGAAATAAGCTTTTCAGTCAGCTGTGCTCGTTGAGACCATGGCTGATCTTTTCCCCGTGCCATTTCCCTGTACTAACTTCATATCTTATTCCTACGTTGAACTCTTTGTTTTTGCCCTCTTACGCTGTTCCAATGAAGTCCAGCGTAATGTCAGGAAACAATACCTTTTCTGTCTCGGCATGTTGCCTAGATGGAAGAAGAAATGTTATTCCTTTAGCTCCAATATACGTTATATTGATTCAGTACTGAATTCAACCATTTCAGATAACCAGCCATTCCTGCGGGTGTCAGTACTGGCCAGTTCTGATGAGAGGTCATCCATTTGTAATACTAACTCAGTTTGTTTCTTCCTCCACAGATGCTGCCTAATCTGCTTGATACTTCTCGCATTCTCTTTTATTTCAGATTTCCAGCAATTGCTCTGTTCTGTATCTTACTATTTCTTGATTTTGCCTCTATTCATCTCCCTCTGTTGGCACTTCCTCCACACATATCAGCTACAATTACCAAATATGCCCTCTTTTTAATGGAATCAATAGCACGGGGAGGACAATATTCAGCCCAAATCCTTGCTAGGTTTTAAAAGAACAACTCTCTTTCCCTGCAGCCCTCCCATTTTATGTTTTCTCAACTGGCTGTATCATTCCCTTTTGACAGCCCCCTTGCAAACAATGAGTTTGTAAACTATCAGCTTTCAATGTCATTACATTGTTAAAATGAAAGCAACTTTCAAACATCTGGCTATGCATTGTGAATAGTGGCATCCACAGGGATTATTGTTAGTGCCCTTCTGTTAGTGATCTATATTAATGATCCAGACTTGGGATGTAAGCCATCATTTCTGTATTTGCAGATGACTGAAAATTTAGAAGTACTGTGACTTGTGAAGAGGATTGCGAGAGATTGCTGCAGGATGTAAATACATTAATGGAATGGACAGACACATGGAAAATGAAGTCTAATGTGGTGAAATGAGAGGCAATGCGTTTTGATAGGAAGAAATAGATGCAATGTAGAATAAAGGATACTGTTCCAGAAGGGGTATATCAGCAGAGAGCTGAGGGTAAGTGAACACAAATTATTGGGGCAGGGGAGGTTGAGCAAACAATTTTAAAGGCATACACA
Organism: Rhina ancylostomus; assembly: GCA_030265395.1. Classification (NCBI taxonomy): domain Eukaryota; kingdom Metazoa; phylum Chordata; class Chondrichthyes; order Rhinopristiformes; family Rhinidae; genus Rhina; species Rhina ancylostomus. The sequence continues at coordinate 124,507,687 of JARFYF010000052.1, read as the reverse complement.
ATTCTGGGCTTTATCAATAGAGGCAGCGTATGGAGGAAGGGAAGTTATGCTGAACCCTTGTAGAACACTGGTCTGGTTTCAACCAGAGTATTATGTTCAATTCTAGTTGCCACATTACAGGAAGGATATATTGACAATAGAGAGAATCCAGTAAAGATTTTCAAGAATGGTTCCGAGGATGAGGGGCTGCAGCTACGAGAAATGGGAGATGTTGGGACTGTCTTACTTGACAAGATGGAGATTGGATAGTATATAAAATGATGCGGGCTCTGGACAGAGGCTGTTCCCTCTGGTAAAGGGGTCAAGGACGAGTGGTCACAGATACAAGATAAAGAGGAAGAGAATTCATAGCAACATGAAGGACAAGGTTTTTTATTTTACATAGTGTATGGTTGGAATCTGTAATGCACTGCTTGTGGATGTGGTGGAGGCAGGTTCCATCGTGGCCTTGAAGAGGGAATTGGATAAATATATGGCCGAGAACAATTTGTAAGGCAGCAGAAAAAGGGCAAGTGGACGTAGCTAGAGTTGCTCTGTCAGAGAGCCAGTGTAGTCACAATGGGCCAAATCACCAATAGCTCATTCTTTATTCAACCATGGCTCCATTGCAGTTTTCTGCTGAGATTTCGGCTTCCAGCACTCCAGTTTATGATACATTGGCCTCCATCTTAATCTGATGTACATGCTCTAGTCTTTCTTTAACTCTATGTATAACATTAAACAGTTGATTTAATATTGTATGTTTTCATTCCAGGTTTGTTGTTGGCAAGAATTCTGCAACAGGAATGGCTCCTCAGTCAGCCAATGGCATCATCATTACTTAACACCCAGGATCCTACTAAGCAGATACCAGGCACCATTTGATTTTCAAAAATGAGAAGTCCATATCGCAGAGATGGCTAGATCTCCACCACACCGTCTTCCTCCAAGGTCAGTTGTAAACTTCACTTTGTTGTTGATCAAAAAAACTTGTCCATAGTTTCAGTGTTAACCCTTGATCTGAACTAGCTTGATGAAAGTCACTGATCTATAATCTGTCCTTGAAATACTCAGATATCTTCTGTCCTGATGCTGCTGATAACTGTGGCACTTATCTGGGTATACCTCAGGAAGTGCCTGACTCCAAGGACTGGTCTTGACCTAGGCTGGCAGCAGCTGTGCCTATGTTGCACCAGTGAACTGCATAAAGTCTAGTTGGGCAGTGTGACCTCCACTGGTTTCCCACCTCTTGGGCTAGGTTAAATCTGATGTAAGCTTGATCCGGCTCAGTGCAAATGAGTGGGAGACATTTTCTCCCGGGGAAAGGCAAGTCATTATGTTTTTATTATTTAACTGTTGCTTTTAATGATTTAAATTATTTTAATGCATGCATGCTTTCTAGTCAAATGTAACAATAACAATGTTCTAATGTTTTTGCACACCTTGAATATTACTGAATATTTGTTACTGTCCAAAGCTTTCAGATTCAATTGCCCTGACCATTGATGGCTGGGCAGGTGTGGAGGTGGGGAGGGGGATGAGTTGTGGAGACTCACCCCAACTCATGAGTATGGAGGGTGTCTGCCCTGTGATAACACAGATAGCACACTCACCCACTCTGGAACACTGGAATGCGAGGGGTCTATGGTGGAAAGTGTAGGTATAGGGGCACACATTTTTGGATCAATAAAGGACCTGCCCCATCAACACTATTTCACTCTCCAAAGAAATGCCTCAGTTAATTTGTTGTTTTTAATTGAGCATCTTGTTCCTGGTTAAATGACATATTTACATATCTGAATGTTGGCTTGTATTTTGCATCTGCGCCAGCTTTCTTGGCAGTATTTGCAGGGAGTAGGATCTACAACAAACAGTCCAAAGACCCGGGAATACTACTGACACATAATGGTGAAGACGGCAACTGCACTTGAAAATGAAATATTTTTGATAAGAATTTCTGTCATAATCCAGGTAACAATTCTTCCGCAGCAAGTGTTCTGCAAGGTAACACAATCATGGCTAGAAAACATAGAGGATTAAGAGAATATCGCTGGAATTAGGAGCTTCCAGCAATGTTTAGCAGGCACCAGCACTCTATTCAGACCATTGCTCTGTAACTGCAGAAAAGTTCCCTTGGTCATAGAGTTGTACAGCATGGAAATTCTTTGGCCATCTAGTTCACACTGATCATCAAGCACCCATTTACTCTGATCCCATTTTACTCTCCCCACATTCTACTACTCACCTATACAGTGGGGATGATTTATGTTAGCTGATTAACTTACCAACCCATGTCTTTCGGAGGAGGGGGGAAGCTGGACCACCCGGGTGAAACCCACATGGTTACAGGGAGAACATGCAAACTCCACATAGGCAGCACCAAAGTTCAGGGTCGAACCTGGATTGATGGAACTGTGAGGCAGCTGCTCTACTAGCTGCACTACTACCATTTTGTCCTATGTATTCTTGGCAATTATGACTGCATCTTATACCCTTTTGATGAGCAGAGGTACAATATCAAAGTAAGAAATTTGGGGCATTAAGTCCAAGAGAGGTTCATGCCATTGAACTTTATTATGTAACAGATTAGTGAACAAATGGTGTGTTGTCAATACCCTTTGCTAGGAGGTTGATGTCTAACCTTTGCATAATGTCAAAGGCTTCTATTTGGGTAAAGACTTTACAGCACAGTACAGTAAGAAAAATGGTCAGCCTGATAGTAAAGATGTCCTGCCACATGGAAGTTTAATAAACTGGGTATCATGAAGAAAGTGAATATTTGGGTCTTGCTTTGCTAGTCTGCTTTGTTCAGCTGCTCAAATTCATCAGTCAAATAGAAGCTAAGCATTCATTCAAAAGTCAACAGAGCCAGAAGGTCGACAGAGCTCCAATACTTATCCCAGGCTAAGCAAGGCAGTTTGCAACCTTTGTGTCCTACTGATCAGGCTGAACCTTTGACCAGATATTCCTCCGAGACACCAAGCCTCCTAACATCTATGCAACATTGTCCACCTCTGCTTCCGTCTCAATAAATCTGCTGCCAGAACTCTCAATCATACCTTTATTATTTCTCTAGATTCAACTATTCCTCAGCTCCCCTGCACTGCCTCCAACTTTGTACTGTGAGAAAAATGCTCTGATATTCTTGTTCCTGCGACGTAAGTAACACCATTTTTCATTCACCAATCTCCCCACCAGCAACAGCCTCATTGTTAAATACTGACTCTAGTTTTCACATCCCTCTTTATCTCCGTAACCTTTTCCAGCATGACAATCCTTCCCCCCTCACCACGATGCCTATGTTGCTCCGATTTATCACTTGTGCATTCCCATTTTGCATCACTTCACAACTATACCTCAGCTCCTACCTCCACATTTGCCTCCAAAACTCTCTCTACATTTCTATTCCTCTCTCCTTTAAGATGTTCCTTAAAGTCTAGCACTTTTACCAAGCATTTGGCCATATACTAATATTTCTTTATGTGGCTCAGTGTCAAATCTTGTTTGATAATGTTCTAGTTAAGTGACTTGGGATATTTTACTGCATTAAAGGCCACTGAAGCAGTAAAAGTAACAGCAGACATAAAATACATGCATATGGAGTAGACAGTCCTGTGAGTTACCATACTGGTGTTATGTGAAGTTACAAATGGGCTGTTAATGAAGCCTTTCAGATTAATTTATTACCCTGATGTTGAGCAGAAACTGATGGCCATACAACAGCAACTTTTCTCAAACCCAGTAGTAGTCGGGCTGAGCTGGATGAACAGTCACATAATACAAATGAAAAAGAAGAAATGTCTAACACTTAATACAGCTGAAGGTACAACACACCAAGTTGTATCATGCATGTTTATTCCAACATGACCCCTCTAATCACAGCTGATCCTGTTTTGTAGTGAAATAATAAAAACAACAGTTAGCTTCTTGGTGACTAATGCCCTTGGCTCCCAGCAGCAATTCATGACCCAATGGTCAATTATTGCCCATGCAGTAAATCTATATGTTCAAACACATTTAAAAAATTGAACAATGGAGCCAAGCAGCTGATGCTTAAACTGTGACTTGTCATGTGGCATGTTCAACAGGAATTTGTTGCACACAGACTTTTGCACAGTTTAAGAATCCAGAGGGCCATGAGCCTCAATGTGGGCAAAAGATAGCTGGGAATGCAAGGGTTAACGACTGGCAATGAAAGGGTTTATGGTATGCTCCACATTGTTAGTGCCTTCCCAGGGTAAAGAATTACCTCAGCCATGGCGGATAATAGTTTTGACTGGATTCGAGGCCAGGTGTGAGTGGGAAAGAAAGTTGTTTTTTAGATATATCTTGTGCTAAAAGCTTTATGTAAACAACTGCCTTAGTGAGTGCAACTTCCCACTAAGCTCTCCCGTGAAAATAAGTATAAAGATACGCAGTAACCGAGGCTGATATTTGAGTGAGCCTAATACAGAGCTCAGGTTACACTGTTTACTCTTTCTCTATATCCCTCACTCCCACTAGCGTAAAACTAATAAAGCATTGATCATATGTTCTTTGGTTCTGTTGTTGCCTGACTTATTACAGAGCGTGGGTCGACTTTGACATGTGCATACCTAAAAACTTGACACTTAACCCAGGTACTCTGCCAATTTACAAATATTAACTGGGTGTCCAGGGACTTTATGTTGATTTCCAGATCGCATGGGCTTGGACAAGAGCATGCAAACCTGAACTCAGGTCTGTAATTGTTGCATGTGCACCTAATGTCAAGGGTTGATTTTGGACCAATTGGAATCTCCAGCCTGCAACTCGGTTGACATCAGGATCAACACACAGGAATGGTCCTCAGGAATGTCCATCTGTGAAAATAATTTATGGATGCTGAGGACTCAGCAGTCTGCTCAGTGGGAAACAAGGCAACAAAATTACATCATTACTCATTATCACCAATGGCACTTTTTAAAAAAAGAAAACCCTACCGAAGTGGTATTGCGCTGAGATTGGTGACGGATATGAAAGATCATCAACCTTTATTTAGGAAACAGATAAACAGAAGCTGTACAGTGTAAAGAGATGAATGCACCTCCTGCTTCCCTGAACAATCACGGTTTGGAAGTACCTTCTCACAGAGCGAAAGCACAGTACGGGCTTGAATTACTGCAACCTGTTCTTCATTTCTCAGGTTCTGAAACATGAAGATGGGCAAAATATTGAAAAAGAGTTTAGATACAATATAAGATATTTATTTATTAGTCATATGCACATCGAAACACATAGTGAAATGCATCTTTTTACGTTACTGAGAATGTGCCTATTGTATGACACCTGACCTGAGAAAGCCTCAATGTCGTAAAATTAATAAGTGTTTCACTTCAAGAGTAATCATTTACCTTATCCTTTGAGAGCTACCTTGGCGCATTTAAAGATGACAGTATTGCAATAGGGTTTATCATGCTTTATCTGAAATTAAACGATGAAGGGATCACAGACAAGACAGAATGAAAGGCACAGACAGTATGTGATGCTCAGAACTGGGATGATGTAAAAGCTCCAGGCAGAGTTCCATTGTCTGAATTAGTCTTACCCCATTATCTCCTAGGATATCAAGTTTCTTCATTAGATCAGGAATTACCACATCCTGAAAGAAAGGATTCACATCATTAATAAAGAATTAGATCTTTGCAATGACTGGAATATCAAAAGGATAGATCAGTTAATTAAAACTAAGGTTAATGTAATTAACTTCAGTTTATGGTGCTGGAGAGGATTTAAAGTTAATTGCTTTCCTTAGATATATGCCTTTCTCTACCTAACTGTGGGGGACATTTTTATTGGTAACATCACATGGTGAGTCACACATTTAAGATTGAACACTGTATCATGTCACACTGCCATTCCTCATAAAACTTAATCCTGCAAGGATTGAAACACTTCAGAAATCTTTAGCCTACAGAGAGGTTATAGTTGGGGGCCATTTTGAAGGTTTTGAAGGAGCTCCAGCTAATTTTCGGTTGGTGTGAATTCTTCCGAAGAATTTTAAGGACACAAAGGACAGATTTCCCTCGATATCCTGGGAACCTCCTCAATGTACCTCCACACAGCCCAAAGGGAGGGGTCAAGCATCATCCTGGAGAAAGCAGAGCAGAAAGCACAGGCAGAATCAATGACATAAAAATAGAGTCGAAAAATGTGCAGTGTTATCAACCAAATGTTGGCACCAATCCACACTTCATTTCAATGGGATCTGCTCTAAAACCAACATTCACCTGGACAATCCATTCATTACCAGCCCCTAGTCAACAATAAGAAAGAAAAATGGACTCACATTTATAAAGCACCTTCATGACATTAGATCAGCCCAAAGCAAGCCACGAATGAAGTACATTTGTATTATAATCACTATTGAAATGAAGGACGTGGCAGCCGATTAGTGCACTATAGATTTCTCCAAAAGATATCAGCTGGGTACAACTCTCATGGCCTGCTTAGAGGTGGTGGCACAGGCACTTTCACACCCACTTGTGAGAACTCATTGCATTAATAGAACACCACCAACATTCATGGTCAAATACCCATGCATTAACAGGACATAAATTCTAACCATCTGCATTTGAATTAGAGTTGCAGTTCCAAGAGGAACAGGATTCTTCATTGTCCCTGAATGCCTCAAGAGCTTGCGTAATGCAACAGGCAGCTTTTCTTGCCACAGTTTACAAGTGGTTGAAATGTACAAGCCTCCGTGCATTAAACTGCATGGAGCAGTCAAAGTTAACGTCTCCAGACCATAAACAAAAGCAGGTTCTGACAACAATCAAGCTCACCTTAATGCCCTCCTGCTGACAATAAAGCTGAAGGGCACTTCCATTCTCAGAAAACGCTGACATGTGCAAGTTGTAAGCTGGTGACCTTCGCTCCCGCTCCTACAAACGGGAAATACATCTGATCAGTTTGACGTTATAGAAATGGAAGCAAAAAGAGAAACCTATGCACAAGAACTAGGAATCTTAAAAAGAGATCAAACTTTGGCACATATTAACAGCTGTGAACTCAATTTTACACCCAAAGTTTTCACTCCTTCATATTCAGACCAATTTTGAGATTGTAAAATGTTAATATTAAAAAAGGCCTCTCAGTTTCCCTGAAAAAAAGACTATTTTGCACAATAGATATTTAAAAGAATCAAACACAGCTTTAAACACACTAACACAGCAGAAGATTAAAAAAATATTTAATTATGTGAGTTAAACAGAAAATCACAGCCTTCAACAAGATTATCCAGAAAAGATAGTTTGAGGATTTAACAATACTGGAAACTCTAGCTTCTGTTGTTTTCTCAAAACTTGGTACTATCTATTATCTCATTTATGTTTTCCATACTTACTTTGCAACTTTCTTATGGAAGAATGGTGCTACTGAAATGAACGAGATGGAAAAATAAGGATATTGGAACTAAGTGGATTTCGGTTGAATCTTGGTCAAAAGCAGAACGGTTCCCGAAATGATTGCCAAATAATAGATCGCATAAGCTTATGCAACAAAAAAAAATACAAAGCTTTCAGGTTAGTGATCCTGCACAGCCTTGAACTACGCGGTTCACATCAGTATGAATGTTCATTTTATTATACAAAGCAACAACATTCGTACAAACCAAAGATCAGATGAAGTATTCTGAAAACTGATAATGATATCAAACAATATGATGGATATACTGCAAAATAATTTCTGGTACAATCAGAACCCTGAAATCCAAACATGGGTCACAAAGAATGATACACTATTGTTGTAGAATTAAATATTGTTTTTTGGCTAGCCAACGGCATTCTTTCTCAGCACCACAGTTATTTTTAAAGTAGTTGCACCAAGATCATGGGCTATATTCTTATACTATACTTTCCAGCCTTTTTGCAGCTCCAGCATTGGAAGGTATGTGGAATGCATTCTAATCACGTGTAGAACAATATGACAGTGATGTGAAGCTCCTGGTTTTTTTTAACCAGGTTCTTCAGAGTAAAATAAAAACCCGAAGCAAGTGAGTGTGTTATAAAACATAAAGTGTACATGTAGCATGATAACAAAGGCAGACTCAGACTCACGTATGTGAATAAGGTGATGAACAATGCAGGGTTATGAAACATAAATGATGAATGCAAGCAGTAGCAAAACCAAAATCTTTTTATTAAATTCAAAAAATATTTCACTCTAAATTATAATCTATATAAATTATAAACTATTCATACATCTCAATTGTGTGCTAAAATTTTGTTGTAATATATTCAAAGACTTTCTCTGGCATCAAAACTCCAGGGAGTGAAAGAACTTCTCAGCTCTTCCAGAATTAAACAACTAAGCATTAATAAAAGGCAGTGTTCATTAGCGCAGGGGGACAAGTGGCTGTACACCGTATCATTTCACAAAGGTCCTCCTTTTTGGTTCATACACTTCTGCTCCATTTGACACTTTACAAATGGAATGCCTTACTTCAAGCTCCAAGATTCTGAACTCCAGCAGCTCATTCTGGTCCTTTGCATCTTGTATCTCATTCTGCAGTCTGAGCTCTTCGAGTTCCAATTTATGAATCTGTAAGAAAATTAGAAGCACGTGTAAATATTTTGGAACCAGCCTAATGCTGTTTAGCTATCTGCACTCTACAGATTACATCGCTTTATCAATCACCAAATGTGACACTCCGAAACCTTAAGAGGTTCCCCTGCACATAATTATATCAGTAACAATGGCTACAGGATTTTGAGGCCTGAAAATCCTGCCAGGTTGTGCGACCCACACAAAGCTTGAAAATTTAGTTCAATGGTGCATAACTTCAATGAAATCCAATATAATGGAATTTCTATGATCTTTGGCGCCTGTTTAAAAAACATTGTGTGAAAGGTGAATTATTCACCATTTGGAAACTTTGATGGGGCCTCTGAAGTGACGACAGGCATTGATACAACTTTTAAAAGCTTTTGAATAAAATTTCCCTATAACTTACGGAAACACAGATCAGTGTGCACCAATATAATGAGTAAAAGGTTCACAACCGATACTTAGAAACCACTTATAGTTCACAAAAATCAGGTTACTCAATCTTAACTACACAAAACAGTATGCATGAAGGAAAATGAAAATTTTAAAATCTTGTTTGACTGCACAGATTTGTGCCAGGTTTTGTGGTTAGTCATAGAGTAATACAGCATGGAAACAGGCCCTTAGGCCCAACTCGTCCAGGCCAACCACAGTGCCCACCAAGCCAGTACCATTTGTCTAAATTTGGCCCATGTTTCTCTAAACCCCTCCTATCCATGTACTTATCCAAATGTCTTTTAAATGTTGTCATTGTACCTGCTTCAACCACTTCCTCTGGCAGCTCCTTCCATATACGCACCACCCTCTTCGCGAAGAAGATACCCCTCAGGTCCGTTATAAATCTTTCACCTCTCACCTTGAACCTATGCCCTCTAGTGTGCACATGTCCATATGCTGGTATACGTCATCACTGTCCAAATATTCTGGGTTAGAAAATCTCCCAAGGATCATTCAGGAGAAATAATAAAAAGCAAACCAACTATGTAAACACTGTTTCACTCATCCACCATCAACTGAAAAAAAAAATTTGAGTTCGGTTGTCATTAGTGTGAAAAGGGAACACAAGCAGGTTTTTGCCAACCTATGGTTCAACAGAATCCCACAAACCCACCAGATGGCCAAAAGGGAACAAGTAAAAGACCCAGGTTCGATGCTTTACACACAGGTTGTAATGACAACAATGGTGGGGGTGGGGAAGAGCAAGATAAGGTGCAGCTACATCACTGCAAAAGACTTTGAGGATGGACATCACAGTAATTAGAATGAGAAAACTGAACTAACCATTAATTGATTGGATTAATCATACCATGGCAGCCTTTGAATTTAAATTCAACTAACTAAAATAATCTGTAATATTAAAGAAAACATGCCTCAGTAATGGTAACCACGAAGATTGCCATAACAACCCATCTAGTCCACTCATGTCTTTGTTGTCTCTGCCAGGCCTGGTTCATAAGTGATTCTGGCCCCTCGAGAATATAATTGACTCTGGAATGGTTTAGTAAGTCATTCAGTTGTTTCATAACTGCCAGTTGGCATGGAATAAGTACCTTTACCCTCTCAAGAACAAGAAATATTGGCCCTGATCATGCTGGGCACATCCTGAAAAATGAATACTCAAAAAAAGTGCAAGATAATATTAACTGCAGCTAATTTTAGCTCCTACAAGAATCTCATCATTACACATAGATGCATAATGTATACTGTAATGACTAAGATAGATCATCTTAACAGGACAAATTCAGGCTGGCAGTGAGTATTGAACTAGTAAGTGTAGTGGTCCTTCAATCTGTCTCCACCCTCCTAAATGAACCCCGACTGATGATACATAAGAACATAAGAAATAGGAGCAGAAGTCGGCCATCTGGCCCATCGAGCCTGCTCTGCCATTTAATAAGATCACAACTGATCTGGCCAGAGACTCAGATCCACCTGCTCTATGTAAGGAGACCAAGTGCTTGAAATAAGCTACATAAATTCACAAAATTATGCTTCAGATGAAGTCACATACCATTTTCTTTAATACATATGGAAACACAACATATCAGTGCCACTCATGCCTTGATTGTAAAGAAAATTTAGATGTCTTTAGATCACAAAAGCTCTATGTAAATTCAAATTCTTTCTTTTCAACAGTCATAAAGAAATTAGGAGATATGCTAACAGTTGGCTATTGCACATATTAAACCATCACCCATTGCTAAAATAAATACTTCTACTCCTCTTGATATCAGAAGAATAAAGTCACATTTCATTACACAAAGCATAGTCAATGCTTCTGCCAATACAGTTGCCCTTTTTAGTTGAAGAAGTTTCTGAGGAAAGGTTAAAAGATGCATATTTTGAGATAATTTCTGTCAGTCATTGGAGGTGACTGTTTCAAATTCATTTTGAAAAATAAACAGGATTTTGTTTGAAATGAATGACACACCAGAAAGCTGAGGCAAAAGAAAGATTTAGAAAGTTGAAAATTAAAGTTAAAACTAAAATAAAGATGAGGAAGAAGCAAAGAATCTATTTGGGAGAGAGAATAGAAGAGACATGTTGCCATTTCAGAGTCTAACTACATAACCATGCTGCCTCTTCTAGAGTAATCACACAGTAACTATTTATTGGTGTGGAAATATCCTGAATGTTGCTTTGCTGGAAGATTGGTGGAAGTCCAGAGAAAACACATTCAACTTTCCCAGACTTTCTGCTGAAAGCAAAGCAGAGAATTAGGAGACTCTCCATGTGACAATCCTATCCAACATTGTTAGAAGTGTGGTACCTTCAAGCATTAAAATCCTCCCAAGTGTATGAATAAAATGGATGCAGAGGCCATAAAGGCTCTCCTACATGATGAAAGACTAGCTGAAATAAATGGCCATTCAAAAATACTTCCTTTCAGCACCTACTTACTGCAACACCCCTCTGTGTATATCCCCCACCCATCACAATTCTACCGGGCAGGGAGATTCCAATGTTGGTAGAAATTCTACACTGTAAATTTAAATATACTGAATCCAAAACATATTATCAGTGAACAAAACCCCGATTAAAGGCACTAGAGACAACAAAAATTGTACATAATGCACAGAAGTTGCTGTGAGAGGTGTTGCACAGTGTAGAGTGAATGAATAGAGGGATGAGAATGAAGACCAAGGGCAAAGAATGAGGAGAAAGAAACACCACAAAAGGCAGATAGAAATGGAATAAAGAATAAAAAATAGGGGAAATAAATTTAATTAATATTATCCAAACCAAGGAGACACTGGAATTATGACGGATGAAATATTAGGAATGACTAACTACTCTCTGCTCATTGGATTACACTACTGACATCAGAGACAGCTGAACGTCACACACATCTGCTAATACAATCAGCATCTCCTCTCAACCCAAGATTTAATTTGAAAATAGGGAGCAGAAGAACATGAGAAAGGCGGCAAAATGATTAATCTTTCAGATGATCAAGATTGATTGCAATACTGCCCGAGAAAATACAACTACAGGTCTTCCCCAGGTTACAACTGGGTTCTGTTCCTGAGAACTATTCGTAACCCAAACAGTTTATATATTGGAAATGGACAAACACAGCGTGTGGGACGGGGTCATAGAAACAGCCGTGATGGGAGAGTGAGCAGGCACGGGAAGAGCAGCCACCAGCTGGCTTCCCTGACTCAGCGAGTGAACGAGTCTGCTCAGGGTTCCCAGTTCTGCTCGACTCAGTTGTTGTGGCTTGCGGGGGTGGGGAGAGAAGTCACATGGAAGTGCCCCATTCCCACCCAGCAAAAGATGTTTACAACGCCACAGCAGCCAGCAAATTCATCCCACAGGTCTCCCAAACACTCCTTCGATGTATGGTCTGTCCATAAGTCAGCTATTTGTAACTTGGGGAGGACCAGTAACAATTGCAAAACATCAGTGAAGTGAGAATTCCTTAAGAAAAATACTAAGATGGCTCAAGTAAGCAACCATTCACTATCAGCAAGCTAGCTTATTTCATTCAACCATGATTAGCAATGGTCTTCACCCCATTTCCATTCATTAATTCTGTCAGTCATAATGATGCTAATTGTCTACACAAGAAATTATATGGGGGAGAAAAAGTGTAGAATTAATGAAATGTGTGAAAATACTACTTTTGCATCATTTACCTTTTCAACCAGTTCCTGGTTGCTTCTAAAAAGTAACTGTTTATCTTCCACCCATTTTGAATCCTAAAATATACAAAATAGCAAGAAACAAGAAAGAAAATGCATTACAAAATTCCTGTGCAAAAAAACAAAATCTTAAAAGATGAGCTGTATATAACTGTGGGTGCAAAGAAAGAAACATTTGAAAAAACTGTGATCATTGTGTTTTGTACAGAAGTTCCCCAAAATACAAATGGATTTAAATTGAGCTGCGTGATATTAACATGCAAAAACTAAGCAATTCTTTAAGGGGAGACCTACATCTCTGACTACTACCTGTGCATGAGAATTCTCACAGGCTACTGTTGCCTCTTGCCTTACTGGATCCACTGTAGTTAATGGAACTGTGTGGAGGACAGTGTGCACATTGCATGCCAACATGCATACATTTGTGCTCGTGACCAAAGACATATTTGTTTTTTGAGCTTGGGCATAAGCTTCTTGTCATTTAAGTATGGTAGCAGCCAATGCAACCTCATGAAAGAACGGTTCATGTTAATATTACACAGCTCAAATTCATTACAAAAGGCATTAATGAACTTGGGGGAGAAACTGCTTTTCATAGTTGTATTCTGAATGCAATTTCTCTGTTGATCTAACTAAGCACTGCAACTGCAAGAAATTCATTTTACCGTTTTATCGAATGGCTTATGCAAACTCTACACTTGAGGCTGAATGTAGGCTTTATGCAAGTTAAAATTTCTTTACTTTTACATTTTGTTTGAGCTCAAGGAGCCTGGACAGCTGGGGTTAAAAATGACAGCGAAGCACCGTAAGATACAGCCAGTGAAACTATCCTGGTCTGCAGTTACTAAAACTAAAATTGATTTTGAGGAAGAAAATAACAGAGGTGCACATTAATCAGTGAAACTATTCTTTCTATGTATTGAGTGCTATTAAGGTTTCAATAAAGAGCTCTACTTACACATCCAAATAAACGGAGGGAGAATTTTGGAATTGAGTGGGTGGTGAGGTAAGTGGAGGGGGAGAAAAACATTACACATAAACTGAAATAATTTAACACATACACAAAATAAAATTACAATAAGCTGAACCAAAATCTTGTATAATTGTCAAAAAAGAAAATTACAGTTGCTTCAATAAAGTTAGAAAAATGTATTTCAATGTGTAACTTAATAGTTAATATGGCTATTTTAAACAGTTTACATCAATAACAGAATTGCTGCTGGATTGTATGTTTCCAATGACTTGGGGTATAGACCCCAGGAAGTAGGGTGTGGGAAAAAGCACGGTATTGCAATGATACATTCCAAGCTGCCATTTATCCAGCACAGATATGCCACCACTGCGGCAAATGTCATTATTGAATATTCAGCATCTGGAATTGATCAGCCATGCCAATGAAGTGGACAGAATATGACAGGGGTTAACACAATTCATACTGGTAGCACCTCCATTTTCCCACCATGGGAACCGATGCAAGAAAAGGTCTCATTGTATCATCAGATCTATGAAACTTGCATGCACTAAAAGGTTTATTCTATTCCTGTCATCAGACATGAATTTAAAAAAAAATTTTTTTAAATTTTATTTACAGCGTGGTAACAGGCCCTTCTGGCCCAACAAGTCCGCCCATTTTTAAACCCATATTAACCTACCCGTACATCTTTGGAATGTGGGAGGAAACCGGAGCACCTGGAGGAAACCCACGCAGACACAGGAGAACGTACAAACTCCTTACAGACAGCAGCAGGAATCGAACCCAGGTCGCTGGTGCTGTAATAGCGTCGTGCTAACCACTACACTACCGTGCCACCCAGAAATACAGCTGAGGGCAGGAGTGGTGGTAGGATTGTATGCCCTGTTTCGGACATGAATTTTGGAAGTCGAGTACAACTCATTGTTACTATTGTATAGCTTTCCCAATCAACAATACATGTGATCATCAAATTTTGTTTGCTGCTGCTCTGGTGGAGCACTTTGCATAAAAGGTGCATGTTCTTAGTTTATCAACAACAGTCACTCTTACATTGTAAAATGCAAGCTTTATATTATGTTGCACCTCAAAGCAGAAACAACCATCTCTCTTTTGGGAGAACCAATAAGACTAGGACATACAGTATATAATGAATGGTTGGACCCTAAGGAACAGAAGGACCTTGATGTACAAGTCCAAGTATCCCTGAAGGTGGCAGCACAGGTAGATAAGTTGGTGAAAACGGCTTACAGGATATTTCATTCGCCAGAGCACAGAATATAAGGGAGGTAATGTTACAACTATATCATACATTGCTTAGGCCACAGCTAGAGAGCTGGTGTGCAGTGTGCAGAGGAGATAATCCTGGATGTTGCATGGGAGGGAGCACTTCAGTTCGGAGGAGAAACTGGATGGGCTGGATTCGCTTTCCTTGGAATGGAGGGGGCTACCGGGTGCCTTGAATGAGGCACACAAAATTATGAGGGACATAGATAAGGTAGAAAGTAAGAAATACTTCCCTGTAATGGAGGAGGCTGTAACAGAAGGTTTAAGATAAGGTTTAGAAGGGATATAAAGAAGAATTTTTTCCACCCAGAGGATGGCTGGAATCTGGAGTGGGCTGCCTGGGGTGGTGGAG
>JARFYF010000052.1:124444924-124458171 GCA_030265395.1 Rhina ancylostomus | reverse complement strand
TTCATTTACTTAAGTGGATGAGAGACATGTTATCGAGTTTACAAGCTCATTCCTTTCATCTGCCAGCAGAGTGTTCCTGTCTTCCAGTTTACGAATCACAGCATTCAGTTCAGCAATCTTTAACTGGAAACGGCGCACATCCCTTTCATCCAGCTGTGGTTCCTAATTCAGAAGTTACAGAGAGAAATCATATTAAGATTCTGTTACCAAAACAAATATGACATCTGGTGGTTGTAAATACAAGGAAGCTATTCAATGATCCAGGTAAATTCAGCAGGCCAAGAAAAGAAAATCACCACCTACAGTTAACATTAATCATTCCCTACTTTTAAGCTGCTTAATTGAACTCTGTTATATCAATTCATACTGTGGGTGTTCTTGCCAAGTTTAATCATAAGACTGCATGTTTAATCATAAGGCCATGTGGTTACATTAAAATGGTTTGTATTTTATTATTTTTAAATCAAACTTTTATTAAAAAGAAGGAAGGGCCAGTTATTTAAATACCTCAGATCTTTCTGTTGGGCTTAGAAACTATCTGAAGTCACAGGACAAAACCCTCCTGTATTAAACTCTGAGTGGAAGGGGGAAGGGGAAAATGGAGACATTAATCCCAGTTGTATCCATTTTCCAGGTGCACAATGGGGACCATTTTTGCGTTATAATGGCTGCATCCAAAAAAACTGGAAAGATATCCTGTATTATATAAGGCAATTTTTCAGTCAACCCTAGCAGCCACCTTGAACAATCAACAGAACCCTCATAATGGCTACTGAGGCAATAACTGCCTACTAAAAGACCACTTCCTAAAATTAGACTGCAATACACAGGCTGAGCACCAAGTTTGTCACAAGAAGCTCTGCCAGGGGTAGATTTACCTGTACCTCACCGTACCTGTACACATGACGATAAACTCGACTTGTTGTAAAGGACCTTTCCCAAGGTGCCAGGTGAGGCAGAATGATATGGGCACACAATGGATACGACAGCATATTGGTTATTTTGGGCAGGCACTGTAGTGTAGCGATTAGTGTAACGCTTTGCAGCGCCAGAGACCTGGATTCAATTCCGGCCACTGTCTGTAAGGAGTTTGTACATTCTCCCCGTGTCTGTGGGGGTCTCCTCCCACTTTCCAAAGATATATGGGTTAGGAAGTTGTGGGCATGCTATGCTGGCGCTGGAAGCATGGCGACACTTGTGGGCTGCCCCCAGAACACTCTGCACAGAAAGATGTATTTCACCGTGTGTTTCGATGTACATGCGACTATTAAAGATCTTATCAACCCTACCAGTATTGGCAAGGAAAATGAAATTGTTAATTTAGTGAATTAGGAATTAAAAGGCAAACATCAGTAATGATAGGCATGATCAATCAGATTCCTGTAAATGAAATCACCCAGTTCTCCTCATGCACCAGTAGGGAAGGATATTTGCTGTCCTTATTCATTCTGGTCTGTGTATGACTCCAGCGTCGAGCAAAGTGGCTCACTATTAAATGACCAAACATGACACGCAGCTGAGTGCAAGAGCTGGGTCACCACCACTTTCTGCAGGCCAGGCAGTGATGGCCAACAAATACAATGCTGCGCAGCAATGCCCTTAGTCCATGATCAAAACTTATAAAAATGGAGTGTTTCTCCTAGCATGTGAGAGGGAAAAAGTTGCAGGGTTACAGGGAAAAACTAAAGTGGGAAATGGGACTGATGTGATTGCTCGGTGTGGAAGCTGGTATGGATTTGATATGGGCCATCATATGGCCCCTATGATGGGCTGAATGGCCATCTTGTGTGTCATAAGTAAGTAATGGCTCCACAGCAAATGTCAGCACATGCTCATTCAATCCGTCCATTTACCTTCTATCCAGAATTACTTCAGGACCACTCCTGGGAAGACAATTGCAAATGTAGCCAATTTGCCTCCAGTTTGATGGCACATGAGACACAGACCAAATTTCAAGCTAACCCCTTGGGACAGAGGGGTCCTTCTCTTCACCTATTTAGCATTGCACACCATCAAAAAATAATTTTGCATCTCGTGTTTTAAGTAAAATGGAAGCTCATCATCCAATCCCTTCAAGGCATTGGGCTCACTCAATAAACCTCCCCCTATCAAAGAACCTTACCCAGGCAGACAGACTCATATGACTAACTGAAAATCTTGAAGCTGTTGTAAGAAGTACCTTTCTGAGAAAGGAATAAGGAAATCTGCTCATTCCGCCAACTTCTTTGCACCCGATTATAATGGAACTCATTTGGGAATATTTGATGTTGGCAGATTACAGGTTTGAAAAGTGTTCCATTGCCTAACTATCTTGGCACAGATTGTCGCTCCAGTCTGGGACTATCTGCTGCAATTAGCTCATTAGTACATTACATGTTTGTGTTAATCAGTTAATTCATAGGAGAGCTGTTAGTTTAACCTTTGAAAGAATGGTTCGAGAGGAGGTAAGGTATCAGAGATGTACTGCCATGATCACAGATCATTACACTGCACTTTGGGAATATGTGCAGCAATAATCTCAATCTCTCTGTCGTTCAAATAAATGGCAAGGCTCAGCTACAAAAATTTTATTGCTGAGATTCATATATTTTTGTTTGCCAAGGGTATGAAGAATAAGGAAGGAGAAATTCATCCCCTGTTGTAGGTACTAAATATATTTTGTGCTTGGAACTTCACATCTGCATTTCTGGTTCCATTTTTAAACCAAAATGGGTTGTTTAATGCATGTTAACTTGTTGCATGTTCACAACACAGGGGATATGTTCCAGCATTGTGGATTGAATGGAGTTGGGCTACAGATCTAATGAAATGGCAGAAAAGGTGAGAAGGGCTGAATGCCTTACCCCTCTTCCTAAAAGACGTGGCAAAAGATTTTACAATATTTATGTCTCTTGTGCTGGATAGAGTCCAACAGGTGATCACTGCATGACACTGGTATAACGATTTTGGTTATGAGCATTTGCTGCACAGTTAAGTGGCATCTGAGGCAGTGGAGAGGGCTCAGTGACCAGGAAATTGAAATAAATTTCTTTATTTCAAGGACTGAAGCCTGGGATGAGGAGGAGTCTGCAATTAAGTAACTGGCCTGGGTTCAGGTTGGGTGAGTCAGTGATTAGTTGAGGGACAGTGGTGGGTGGGAATCAAGGCTTACATCAGTGGTTATGTGGGAATCAACTATGTTTTTTTAATGCATTCCTTCTTACAAAGTGGGTATTGCTGGCGATTCCACCATTTATTGGCCAATTCTAATTATCATGAATGGAGAGACCATTAAAAGCCCATCACATTGTTGGGTCTGGAGTCAGATAGGCAGGAAGTCAGGTTTCCATCCTGAGAGGATACTGGCACATCTAAAGTGTCTTGATGACAATCCAGTAGATTGGTGTACTGAGACTAATTTTTTTTTCAATATTTATTTAGTTATTTGAATTTACATTATCCAGCTGACTTGATGAAATTCAAACCCATGTTTCTGGATCAATGCTCCAGAGCTCTGGCTGCTAACCTAACAATTTAACTACTAACTACCATTCCTCACTGTGAGCCTTGGGGATAATGGAAGCTTCTGGGGAACCTGGAGACCACTGGGCATTGGTGAGCAAATTGGGAAGATCACTGTGTTAGAGTATTTTGGGTAGCGATTAGGGTGGGGATCAGTGATTATTCAGAGGAAGGGGTAGTCAACGTGAGGTAGATCGGAAAAGGGAGGTCATGAAGCCAGGGGACACAAGGGATAAAAGTATGCAAGGAAGAACTGTACACAGATTGACACAAGTTGATAGGTATCTGATGTGGAATTTGCTTCAAAAATGTGGGGATGTCAAATGAGATTTACGTACAATTAGTTTAATGGGTGCTTGATGTTTGGCGTGGGGCTGGTGAGCTGTATGACTATCTGACTTGAGATGAGAAATACAAATATTACTCACACTAGGAAGTGTTGAATCAGGATCAAATTTATTATCACTGACATATGACATGAAATTTGTTGTTGTGCAGCAGCAGTACAGTGCAAAGACATAAAAATCAATAAATTATGAAAATAAATAAATCGTGCAAAAAAAAGGAATAACGAGGTAGTGTTCATGGGGTCATGGACCATTCAGAAATCTGATGGCAGAGGGAAAGAAGCTGTTCCTGAATCGTTGTGTTAGGGTGAATTTATGAAGTGAATCAATAGTAAAACAGTCATTGATACCAATTGATCTAATTTCTAGACTATTAATCTCAAGGCTAAGCAACCCAAACAAGAAGTAGCTCATGTAACTTTAATGGGTGTTCCTACCCTTGGTAGTAAGAATATTACTTCAAGAGATTTTAAATATAACATGTACATAATTGGTAAATTAGCAATAAGAAATGTAGTTATTATCTTCTCTTACAAGGTGGGATACTGCCTAACTGAAATGTAGCATGGGAGCTAACCAGTCATGGGTGTAACTCGGTCATTTAACAGTGGTAAAATAATACCAACCCCACAGGGTAACAAAATTAAAACTGGGATTATAAATTATATTTAAAGAAACAAAAGAAAAAACACAACCACTTGGATGTTATGTCCCAATGAAGGTATGCTGTGAAGGGCAGTGAGATCCAAGCAAGACGAGAGAAGCTTAGGCTGGTGATTGAACAAAGTTCATCAGGCGAGTCTTTGGGAAGATCTAGTAAAGCAGGGAATGTAGAACTCAAAGAAATTAAGAAGGCTATTTCTAAGGTGAAAGATATGAAGACCACAGGTTGTGTTAATGATGAGTAGAGGGGCAGACCCAGTAGGCCAGAGAAAGCACATCAAGGCTGTATGCTAGGAGAGAGGGAGATAGGCACATGCACAGCCATGGAATTAATTGGATGATGGGAAGCCAATGGAGGCTGGCAAGGACTGCAAGTTTAGTATAGCAACTCAGAAATCCATATACACACACTCAATATCTTTATCAAGATTGGATTATTGTGTGGTACAGTGGTCAGAAAGCAGAAAGATTCATGTCATAGAATCATACATCACAGAAATGGGCCCTGTGGCCCATTAGATTCATGACATCAAGCACCAATTTATGCCAATCCCATTTTATTCTCCCCACATTCCCAACGACTTCCCCAGACTCCACCATTCGCCTGCATACACGGGACAATTTACAGTGGCAATTAACCTACAAATCCACAAGTCTTTGGGATGTAGGAGGAAAGCAGAGCACCTGGAGTAATCACACTCGACCATACAAAGAACCTGCAAACCCCACTCAGACCAGATCTGTGAGATAGCACCCTACAACTGCACCATTCTGCAGCCCACACTTTTCCTAAAAAAAATTAAGATTATTTTTAAAATTAATATTTCATTTTTTATTTCATTTCACAGATGAATCGCTAATGTAATCTTCAAATCACTTTTAATAATAGAAATGGAGCAACTTCATCGCAGAACAATAAACTACGTCTGGATTCGGCAACAAGAACTAGGCCATCATAAGGTAGGAGCAAAGTTACAATGCTTTAAGCTATATGCATATTTTTAATTGGTTATTTTACATTTTCTTCCTGTACCTCCAACTTTAGGATTGGAGATGACCTTCTCACATAACTTGTAATCAGAGACCTAAAGGTTCAGATTCCTTCAATGTAAAGAGTCTGCTCGATTTCTCACACTTCTTTAAAGAGATTTGCAAATGGTTGTGCAGGCAAATGACAAGCACAAACTGAGGCTCCACTTGTAGCAGCAGATTACCACAGCAGCTCTGTAACTATGAATTACAGAAAAAACTGCATTGGTGGAGGAACTGTTGAGTTATATGCAGTTCTATGCACCCATGCTGACGTAAGCAGCCCATGAAGGTCATACATATCATTTCTTGCACTTAAGCCTACATTAAAGGGTCAATGTAGAAATAAGTACATGTTATTCAAATACTTACCTCAGATGCTAAAGGACTAATGTAAAGGTAAGTACACTTTGTTCATTGTACTTACCCTGACACTACAGTTCCCCTTTAAGGAATACTGCTCCTTTAATGGTTTAATCTGTAAATAATACAAGATATTTGAAAAGACTACATAATCTTTGCTGATTATTAACTTTTTAAAAATCTATAAATGTTATTATTCTAAAAATTGTCTTAACACCACACACAATGCCTTCTGAAAGTATATGTACCATGAAATAATAAAAAACTGATATTCGCTAGTGAATACATTTACTACTTACAATGTTGAAAGCAAGTTAAAAGTATCTGGAGTTTCATATTTGCTGCAGCAACTCCTTTGTTTCCAGTTTAACTTGAAGGATGATGCTTGAATACACAACAACCCATTTTGGATACAGTCTGGATTGTCATTGCTTGCTTTCCAAGAGTTCAACTAGTGAACATAGTTTCACTATCTCATGATCTCTTAGCAAGCCAGCCCCACATTCAGAGCTATTTGTACTTGCAGTAGGTTGGGCAGATGGTGTGGAGGGAAACATTTTGGAACAAAAGATGCTGTAGCAAAAATTAGTGAGATAGAAATTAAAATGAATTTGCATGTTAACTCACAGACTTAACATTTACTTTCCCCAGCAAAGAAGCATCAAAAGACCAAGGAAAGTTCAAGGATTATATTGAGCAGATTAATCTCAATGCCAAGAGTGGATTATTAAATGGTAAATCTGCTGCAAAATGGTAAAAAAAACAAGGAATTGTTTGTCCTGTAGATTTACCCACACAATGAGTATTATTTTCAGTTTACACTATGTAATTATCAACAGCCAAATTTGTCTAGAAACCTGCCAGAGTATATTCCATCAAAACAAATAATAGTCCTTACATGATTGGCTGCTGGTTCTGAGGTGTCCCCACCAGCAGTAGGAAATTCTCGCTTGGGGCTGCTATGGTAGCGTTCTGCTTCTTTCACCTGCACTAATTGCTCATCAAGAGCTTCCTTCTGCAGAATTAGCTTCTGGGTGTGGCCAGCTTGAACACCAAGGTCCTTTTCCAGGGCAAGGATGACTCTGTCTTTGCCTTTAATCTCATCCATCTGGGGACAGAAAAAACAAAGTTGGTGTGAAACTTTCAAAACATCATCACTGGCACTCCAAGGAAAAGAAACAATACAATGCTCATCATCCATTACAATTTTAAAATCAAGAAGAATTTTAATTTGTTTTTAAAACTTTTTTTTTCTCTCTCTCCTAGTTCTGAGGAAGGATCCCAGGTTAAGTATTTTTTCTTCCTACAGATGCTGCCTGTTTTCCTGAGTATTTTCAGTATTTTCTCATGTTTTAGATCAGATTTCCGGCACCTGCAGTTTTTGTTTTGATTTTCAAGAACTTTAATTTGACTGTATTCTGCAGCTCCTTTAATTTACCACAATATTACATTTCTCCCACCTTCGTAGACAGTTTAATTTACCCCATCCATTCCCCCATTTTCTCACTGCATCACACATATTTCTTGCTCAGGAGGGCTCCCTGCTACTACCCACCCCTCCCACCATCAATGTTCCATCCCAATCATGCAAGAAAAGTGTTTGGATTTCCTTCCCTCCCACATGGAGTAGAATCTGGTCTCTGCTTAGCACTTACCCTTTATAACAGAGCTGATATTGGGAACTACTTCAGCATCAAATTAAGTGACTCAATAAGGCAGATTTTCCAATTCATTCCACTTCGGAAATCCCCAGATGGAGGATGTAGAAGAAGGGAAGAATTCTGAGCTGGGATATTTGATGGTCCTGTGTTTTTATAGGCCCTAAAGTCACCCATGAAGTAACTACGAAGTGAAGGTTCATCATGAACCTTCAGCTATTTGCCCTCCGCTGAAGGCATTGCATCCTTGCCTGAAATAGCTGGCAGGCCTTTTGCTTTCATTTGACCTGCCGTATCCGTTCTGGCTCTTTCCATTTCAATATTTCCTTAATTAATTCTCAGGATCTGAGCATTGGCGGCAAGGCCTGCATTTATTGCCCATCCATTGACCAATTTTGTGCCCAGCTAATCATAATCTTCCTGTAGTTGAGAGCTTTTTTTTCCATTTCCATAAGACAATGCCAATTTAGGTATCATTTGCAAACTATTTAATTGTGCCCCCATCCTTCTACCTTTAAATCCAGATCATTTCTGTCAACCACAAAAAGCCCATTGTTTACAAGGTAATGTGTCTACAAGTACAATCTGGTCAGCTTCATTCCCCAGTGCTTCTCCTGGGTACTGATTTTTTTTCTTCAGGTACTATTCAATAAAGCAGAGTTTGAATCTGCTCCCATTGTGTATTTGGCAGTGAACTGCAGATCATGTCTGCTCATTGCACGAAATGATTTTCCACTTATCACCCCCAACTTTTTAAGCCCATGTCCTTTGGTTCTTGACCCTTCATGCAAAAAATGTGTATTGATTTCCTTCCCTTCCAAAATGTGCAACATCTGGTCTCTGCTTAGCACCCACCCTTTGTTGCAGAGTTGAGACTGCAAATTCACCTCAGCATCACAAAAGGCAACTCAAAAGATTTTCCAATTCACTGCACTTAGGAAACCCCCAAATGCAGGGAGTGGAAGAAGGAAAGAAACAGCTTCCTTTTTTTTCCTGCCCTTTTATGATTTTGAATACATCCATTAAATCATTTCCCTTCATGGGAACAGCCTCAGCTCTCCAGACTATCCATACAACTGAAGTCTCTCTTCCCTGAGACTATTCCATTAATTATATTTTGCACATAGCTTAGAATTTTCACATCCATCCCATTGCAGGTTAACCAGAATCGATGCAATCCCTGAGCAACAGATGAACCAGCGTTTTACAGAGGTTCAACATAATTTCCTTGTTTTTGAAGACTTAGATCCTGTGGGCTTTTTAAAAATACTTTTCTCAGCTTAACCTGCCACTTTTGAATATTTTTGCACATAACTGCCTGGGTCTGTATGTTCCTCCATCCCTTTTAGAATTGTACCTTTATGTTACATGGCCTTTCTTCATTCCATCGATTCTTCTGTTAAATTTCATTTGCTACAATGTCTGCCTATTTCATCACCCTGTCTATATTCTCTTTATCTATTACTGTCCTATCCACAATTCCAAGTTCTGTGTGGTCTGCAAATTCTGAAAGGTGCCTTGTACACATTAGTCCAGGTCATGAATATGTATCAGGAATAGCAGTGGTCCTGGTATTGGCCCCTGGGAAACACTGCTTACTTTGCTCCAGCCTGAAAAGCAACCATTCATCATGACTCGCTGCTGACATTAAGCCAATTTCACATCCATGCTGCTTCAGCTCCTTTTTATAACATGAGCTTCAACTTTGATGATCAGCTTATTATGTGACACTTTATCAAATACCTTTTGAAAGTCCATAAACATGTACACAGCCTTAACTGCATTGCCCTTAATCAACTGTTAACCCATCAAATACATTTTCAAGTTGGTTGAGCATGATTCACCTTAACAAATCCATGTTTGTTCAAATGACTGTTAATTTTGCTCCTGATCAGTGTTTTAAATCAGCTTCCCTAATGCTGTGGTTATACTGACTCATCCACAGATGTTGGATTCATTTTTTCATCCCTTTTTTGAACAATGGTGCAACATCTGCACTCTATATGTCTGACACCACCCCTTACCTAAGAATGATTGGAAGAATATAGCCAGTATCTCTGCAACTTCCATCTTCATTTCTCTCAGCAACCAAGAATGCATGCCATTGACATCTGCCGATTTATCAACATTAAGTACAGCCAGCTATTCTAATACAACTGCTTTACCATTTTTTAAAATCTATCCTGTATCTCAATCTCCTTCTCTTTTATTATAACGTTGCCCACATTATTTTCCTTGGTAATAGCAAATGCCATATTCTCATTTAGTATCTCTGCCATATCTGCCTTAGCCATATGTGTGGAAATATGTTGCTGGCCTTGTCAGGGCTAATATACTGCTCTTTACAGGAATAGATCCAGAGAAGTACAAAGTTTCAACCGCCCACCCATCCGATGTTATAATTAAACTTTGAGGGCAACTTGCTTAAGTACTTACCTAACTTTTTTATATAAGTCACTCTTCTCTTTCTTTCACAACGTGCATTCTCCAATATATGTTTCAGATCAATACCTATAGTCAGGAAGCATGCGGTGCCCCTCCACTTGGATTCCTGGTAGACTGTGATATCAATGGGCTGCTCTAGCTAAACTAAATTAGGAAAATTAAAAGCAAGCTCTTCAATATATTTACATACATCAGAAACAAAGTTTGTTCTTTGGGGTTCATTCAGAGAGATTCTTTTAAATTACAAGATGACCAGCTGCAAAGAAACTTGTGGTCAATTTTGCAAAGAAAATATTTTAGTGTATGGATATCCCTAAATTTAATCATTTCATTAATTGACAGCGTTATGTTTAGCTGCCAAGACCTTGAGCTCTGAAATTCGGAGTCTTTGCAGTAATTATCAATCAGGTTGTATGACATTGACAAACTATATTTGATTCCACAGGTTGGTTTAATTCTCTTAACTGAATATTTATTCTGGTAAGCTAATTAGAAAAAACATTGAACTATATGGTTTAATATTGTGCTAAGTTTTAAACCATGGATGGTTTAAGTCAGCTTTGTCAGATGGGCTGTCTGTTTCACGCAGCTTGCATGCTGCACTTTAACTGCACGTTGAGAGAGGAACAAAGCTGATACTAGATCCCGACTTCCTCATTAAACCCAGTTAGGGTTTGAATTTTATGGGTTTAGTTTTGGTTCAGTTCATGGGTGTTTCTTGGGTTATTACCATGGTTCAGCAAAAGTTAATATTTCAGTTATTAAAAGAAACTGGGCCAATGTATCAACTTTTGGTTTTTATAACAAATTGCAACTAAAATGGCAATGCCATTTACAATACCTAAATACTCAAGAGTCATCCATTGCCACCGGTACTTCTACTATTCCAGCGTTTTTTTCACCTTCACCTTTCCTCCCTCCTTAACTCCCTAATTTAACTCCCTCCTTAACTCTCACATCACTGACTATTCCATGACCCAACACCACTAATAGGTGCAATTGGTTAGTAATCTATTCTGATTCTTAGAAGTATTACAGCAAAATACATTTGCGATACTGTAAAATTACATCAACAACTTGGGAGTTTTATCAATGTAAAAAATTATAAACTGAATTTTCCTAGTGTGTCTTGGAGTTTTTAATTTCAAAATTCTAGTCCTACATACTGTACCCCTATATGTGTACATCTGCACAGTCTCAGCTTTATATTAAAAGTAGTTTTTTTTTCCCAGTGTTTTATCCTTCTCAAATGTCCTTTGCAATTTTGTAGAGCAGTGTGCTGGTTGTTGGATATTTTCTTTAAACTGTCACCATATTTGCCACATACAACTGACTGGTTAATTCAACATATGGGAGCAATCCATCCCAATGATCTGAAAATGCCCATTATTTTACCGCAGATATTACACAGCATTTGATCTGTGATTTGATGACAATACCTTCCATTATGGTCTATCTCTCCTTTTCATGTGACAGCTTAATATGTGCCTCCATTGCTTATGCTAATATGCTGTCATCTGATTTTAAAAAATATTAGGGAAAATATCACATGCCACCATGAATTTCCAATCAGTCCATGTATTTGAATAAAACTTTGCCTGCACAGCAAAAAACTTATTTCTATGGATACCATTAGGAAATCAATTTATGTTAATTTTCTTGTCTGGTAGCATATGAATAAAGCCATGTGTTCCAAAGAAAGAGGTGAAAGAAATCTGGAAGAGCCCCAGCACCAAAGTGATGCAGCAGAAAGTTTCCACCACAAGATGATGCTGGTTTCCCTTTCTATATCAGTGCACTTGTGACATCTAGTGATAGCAGATCCTCAGGGAAAACAGGGCTTGAGCTCCATGACTAAAGGATGAATACAGTTAAAGATGTGATCTTATCAGATAGCTCCATCAACATTCCAGGTGGGTGACTCACCAGTTATTGGTATTGATATTGGTTTATTTTTGCCATGTACCGAGGTACAGTGGAAAAACTTGTCTTGCATACCGATCGTACAGATCAATTCTTAACACAGTGCAGTTACATTGAGTTAGGATGGAGTGCATTGAGGTAGTACAGAATGCATTGATGTGGTACAGGTAAAAACAATAACAGTACAGAGTAAAGTGTCTCAGCTACAAAGAAAGTGCAGTGCAATAAGGTGCAAGGTCACAACAAGGTAGATCATGAGGTCAGACTCCATCTCATCGTATAAGGGAACTGTTCAATAGTCTTATCACAGTGGGGTAGAAACTGTCCTTAAGTCTAGTGGTACGTGCCCTCAGGCTCCTGTATCTTCTACCCGATGGAAGAGGAGGAAGAGAGGATGACCCAGGTGGGTGGGGTCTTTATGTTGGCTGCTTCACCAAGACAGCAAAAGGTACAGAGTCTAAGGAGGCTGGTGTCCGTGATGCACTGAGCTGTGTCCACAACTCTCTGCAGTTTCCTGCGGTCCTGGGCAGAGCAGTTGCTGTCCCAAGCCGTGATACATCCAGATAGGATGTTTTCTATGGTGCGTTGATAAAGTTGGTGAGGGTCAAAGGGGACTTTGTTACTATGTTACTAAGTTACTATGGTCATCTCATTGGCACTTGCCTGATATGGTGACAGAGGCACCTACACAGCACAGGGAAACAGGGATAACAGATTTTTCATTTGAATTGCAAAGATGGCCTCCCTTTCAATACCTATTTTAAATTGCACAGGCTCATTTCATTTGGAATCAGGGCCAGCACCAGGCATGCTACCTCCTGAGCACTTGCGCATGAATCTCACTGAATGCTCCCAATTTGCCATAGCCCTTGAGTTTCCTTGGCCAATTATGCAGCTTTGGGACTTACTTTTCCTTAATATATCCATGAAGTGTCTTGGCAGCTAGCTTCATCATTAAAATATAATTGCAATTTCTCACTGAGATGAACAGTGTATGAGTGATGGATGAAATAAAGGAAAGAAATTCTACCACACAGTCAAAGCTTTTGTGGGGTACACTACTGAGTTTTATCAAAGTCCTATCATAAACTTCCTTAAATCAGATGTGCCTCCTCTATATAAATGACACTCATACTCATGGGAGTCTTGAGAGATACATAGTAATGTGAAAATAATGTATGATGGTTGTGCAAAACCATTCAGCACAAAGCCCCTGCTCAACTTTGGTACCATACATTGCAGTGGGACATAACTGGAGAGCTGAGGCCTATTTTGGTGTTAAATTGGGGGAGGAAGGGGGGCTGACATTACTACCACG
>JARFYF010000052.1:124423335-124433677 GCA_030265395.1 Rhina ancylostomus | reverse complement strand
ATATATATGCATCTTCATGAAAGGTAACAAGAATCATGGTCACGTAACCTGACTTTAAAAAAAAACGCTGCTTGGACTTAATTTGACACCCCCTCCAACCTTATCATTTTCACAAGATCATGGTATTCAATTACGTCATGATGCTAAGTGTCCCTCTCACACAACTTGAAAGCCAAAATATGATGAATTATTTTGAATGTTCAATATGGTGGCAAATATTTTCAGTCTGGGGATAGACACAAAAGTTATAAATGAGCCTTAATCACTCGGCTTTCCTTTTGCAATGCTCTGTAGTCAGTAAAGCAGAGTTAATTCCACTCTTGAAACTTGCAGCAGAAAACAATTACCGAGCTCCTATTCCTCTACTTACCAGCCTGCGGATATCTCTCTCACATTCTCTCTTTATTCTGGTTATCTCATCCTGATGTGACTGATAGGCGCTTCGGAGGTCAGCAGCCTTCTTCTTATCAGCCTGAACGGTATTGTTTAGGGTTTCTTCCACCTGCTTCTTGGCAGACTTCAGCTCAACTATCTCCTGCTGCAGCTTCGTGCGTTCGATGTCAAATGCTTTCCGAGCCTCCTCTCTGGCTTCATTGAGCAGGGCAGTTTTGACCTTGTCAGCTGCCCCATCCCGCAATACATTCACTGTGGACTGGAGCCTTTGGATTTCACTATCCTTAATTTTGATTGCGCGGGCAAGCTCCTGCTCATGCTGCTTCAGCAGGATCTCCCGTACGGTTTGCAGCTCCTTCATTTTCTCTTCGTGAAGTTTGGACTTGAGGTCAGTGGTGAGCACCGTGTGCTTATGCTGCTCCAGCTCTCGCACTTGTTTCACTTCCTGCACCTTTTCCCTTTCCAGCTTGTTCACCTGGAGAGCAGGAAGAGACAGAGAGTTTAAAAAATTATCAAGTAATACCTTCTCATTGATTGAAAAGCAAAAATCTGCAGATGCTGGAAATTTGAAGTAAAAACAGAAAGTGCTGGAAATACTCAGCAGGTTGGGCAGCATCTGTGGAGGGGGAAACATAGTTGGTGTTGAAATGTTAACTTTGCATTTTATTCTACAGATGCTGACTATCCTCCTGAGTATTTCCAGCACGTTCTGCCTTCTCATTGGTGATGCCCTTTCCAAAAGTAGAATTAGGTGGTTCAGTTGAGGACTATGATTGGAATGTCTTTCACGGCCCTTGAACAAGAGGCTGAGGAAGACAAGGAAAGCTTTGGGTAGGCAGTGTCATCAATGACACGTCAAAGCGAGGTGTAAAAATAACTGAAACATCTTGGTTAGATCAGAATGACTCACTTTGTCCCATTAATGCCCTAGTGCAAGTGGGACAGGAATTTAGTAGTAGCGGTGCAGCTAGTACTCCAAGTACTTAAACTTCCTAAGAATGTGGGAGCCTTTCCATAGCTTAACCCCACATTGCTATGATTGAAAGGGATGGCACCAACCATGCTGCGAGTGTAATAGATCCTACTGCAAATGAACCTGAGTAAAAAGTATAATGGACTTCAAACTACATTCTCTGACTACCTCAGGGAACAGTTTTGTAGCAAGTCCTCAAGTTCCACCTCCAGTTGGATTCCAGCCATCATCTTCAGCTCAAATACCAAATTATACTGTGGGATTGGGCATGCTAATGAGAAAGCAGAAGGTGCTGGAAGTGCTCAGCAGGTCAAGCAGCAACTGTGGGGTGAAAAGCAGAGTTAACATTAACTCAATGAATGCAACTATTAACATCCTTGAAGGCAGATCAGAAATTAATGACGGCACACCTTCCTTACTCTGTAACTGATCCCCAAACAAGGAGGTGGTAGGTGGGACTCACTTCCAGCAGTGAGACAAACATAAGAGCAAATCATACAATCGGCGTCACTAGTTTACAGGGCTAACTTTGTCCCAAGCTCCCCTTGTACACTCCT
The DNA here is from genome assembly GCA_030265395.1 of Rhina ancylostomus. Classification (NCBI taxonomy): domain Eukaryota; kingdom Metazoa; phylum Chordata; class Chondrichthyes; order Rhinopristiformes; family Rhinidae; genus Rhina; species Rhina ancylostomus. The sequence goes on along the minus strand of JARFYF010000052.1, from coordinate 124,431,754 downwards.
TATCATTGGAGGACAGAATCGGTAACACTACATGATTTAAATGGTGGAGTGCATGACCTAAAACAATCTCTGCGCTTTCTTGTAAATTAAATCTTGAACAGTTCCTCACACTTCCAAACTTTCACTTCAGTATTATGTTAGAATTCACAGAAAGGTAAGCATTTGATCAGGATCCAAAATATTAAGTCCTGCTGATGTTTCAAAGGCATTGATGAGTATTCAGTAACCTAAAGTTCAAACACATACACATGGATTGCAATTTAAATGCCCTTCAAAAAATTCCTGTAAATAAATACTACGTGGTGATACTCAACAGGTTGGGCAGAAAATGTGAAGAGAAAAACAGCATTAAGGGTGACAGAATTGTTGAAATTCACTGACCTAGAACATGAACACTTCTTTCTCTACAGATGCTGGTTGATCTGCTGAGGAATTTTAGCATTTTCTGTTGTATTTCAGATTCCCAACATCTGCAGTGTTGTATTTTATGACTACCTTCTGGTGCCCATTTATCAAGTGAAAGTTTTAAGTTGATCTCATTCAGCTCCCAGTACCAATGTTGTAGAGTTCCCACAATGCAATTGGCGTGAAGTAGCCTCTTGAAAATGCCTCTGGTATGTTTGGACAATAATGTGTACAAAACCATCTTGCATCAATCGAGAGATTACTATACCCTTTCAGTGTTCCCAAATTTAGGGATGAGTGAATGAATTTTGCAAGTAAAAGCATGCAAGGCAGATGTGGAGAAGACCACAGTGCCGGTCTCATTAAGCAGTAACACAGCCTTTCCATTCAGTTCAACAGACTGAATCACGAACCACATTAAATCACCAGTGGAAGACTAAAGAAATGAATAAAGTCAGTTTCCTAACAGCATTTACTGTTTTTATTTATTTTGATTTAAAATACATTTTGAGCTTCTTTTCCTAATTTGGAATTAGTTAGATGACATCAGTCTTCCCTGGCTGGAAGGTTCAAATTGGTGAAACAAACATGATACATCTACCAAATGTAATTGGTTGTTATGACTACCAGCAGGTTTGATGGAGGAAAGCTTAAACACATTTTCCAATGTAACTGGAAACAGCACAACCCTCCCCACCAGCGCCTGAAAAATAGACACAAAACATCCTATTTCAGCAAACCAAGTTACACAGTAAAAAAAGGAAACATGAATTGCTATTAAAAATCTTCCACTTATCTTACTACTGAAAGCCCCAAGTCGCAGTCACGTAACAGAGGTGATTGGTCTATCAGCCAGGATTACATGCAATTCAGGAGCTCGGGACCAGTTACTTTAATTCCAAGTGGAATAATAATAATGCCAGCAGCTATTTTTGACTCATGTGGACTTGACTCAGGGGAAGTTGGCCAAAATCTAATTCTAATTAGCATGCAGATGCCTTAAGCTAGTGCACATCATTAATAGAGTCCAAGATGTCAAACTAAGCTGATTAGAAATAGGCCAGAGAGTGTTGTGCAGACATTTTCCATGAGTCACCACAGTCAAAGCTATATTTTCCTTGCCTAATTGCAGCTTCAGCCAAAAAAAAATTGATTTACTACACCAGGGTAATGCATTATTTAAAAAAAAGTGATCTAATAGATTCAGAAATAACTTTGTTCTATGCTTTGCATATTCTATACATTGGAACAAAGGTTGAGAGGGGATTTGATAGAAATGTACAGGATCATGACTGCTATAATAGGGCTAAATAGAAGGAAGCTCTTCCTATTAGTGGGTGGTTGTAGGGTTAGAGGACACAGACAAGTACTGAGCAAAAGATAAAAGAGATAGATGATGGAAAACTTTTATGCATAGACTTTTATACTAAACCACCTTCATTAATCAAGAGATTACTACATCCTTTCAGAGATCCCAAATTTAGGTATGAATGAATGAATTTTGTAAGTAAACCATGCAAAGCAGGATGTGGAGAAGTCGACAGTGCCAGTCTCATTATGCACTGACACAGCCTTACACGATCCGGAACTCACTGCCTCTCAGGATGGTGGAAATAGAATGTGAACAGACAAGCGTATGAACATATAAATGAAGATCAGGAGTGGGCTACTCAGTTCATTGAAGCTGCCTGTTATTAAAATTATGACTTATCTAATTATAACCAGAGAGGAAGGGGAAAACTGAGGTGGGAAGATGGAAATTGGGCCTGAGAAATATCAGTGGGGAGGGAGGGGATTGGGATGGGGGAGGATTAAATGGTGTAGTGTTAGCTATGGAGCAGTCTGAATGAGCCCCATGCCATGACTGGGCTGTATGACTCTATCCTAACCCATGCTGTGATCTGACCCTGATTTACAATCGGTAGTGTAATGGTTAGTGTAACGCTTCACAGCGCCGGCAACCCAGGTTCAATTCCAGCCACTGTCTGTAAGGAGTTTGTACGTTCTTCCCGTGTCTGCGTGGGTTTCCTCAGAGTGCTCAGATTTCCTCCCACATTCCAAAGAATTACAGGTTAGGAAGTTGTGGGCATGCTATGTTGGCGCCAGAAGCGTGGCGACACTTGCGGGCTGCCGCCAGAACACTCTATGCAAAAGATGAATCTCATTGTGTGTTTTGATGTACATGTGACTAATAAAGAAATCTTATCTAATTCGACCTGTGCCAGGACTGACTCCCATGATGCAATCTGGCCTTGTTCTACGATTGAACATCCTGACATGATTGGTCCCCATGTGGAGTCGCAATCTATGACGGGGTCTGTGCCCATGAAATGGCCCCATGCCATTATCCAACTCTATGTTATGATCAGGCCCCATGCTGCAATGGGACCCTGTGCCTTGATGATGCCAAGTGCCGTGATTGGACCCTGTGCTACACTTGGGCTAAGAGCTAGAATGGGCCTTATGCCACCATTAACTCTCGTGATTGGTTAGACTTCACGATGCAATTGGGTTGCAAATGGAAAAAAAATTCAAACCAATTTCTGGATTTTTCCTTCTAAACCAACACACAAAGTGCTAGAGGAACTCAGCAGGTCAGGCAGCATCTATGAAGGGAAATGAACAGTCAACGCTTCAGGTCGAGCCCTTCATCTGGACTGAAAGATAGAGGGGAGGTAGCCATAATAAAAAGATGGAGGGAAGGGGTGGAGCAAGAGCTGTCAGGTGACAGGTGGATCCAGGTGAAGAGGGTGATAGGCAGATGGGGGTGGAGATTGGGTTTGATGTCAGAAGCTGTGAGGTGATAGGTGGAAGTGACAGAGTTGAGGATGATGGAATCTGATAGGAGAGGAAGGTGGAGCATGGAGAAAAGGGAGGGAGGTGGGAAGAGGAACCAATAGGAGGAGTGTGTGGGTGATGGGCAGATGAAGAGGCTGGGGGAGGGGAAAGAGGTCAGGTGGATCAGGAGGGGAGAGAAAAGGGAAATTGGACGGAAGGGGAAAGGTTACCCAAAGCTTGAGAATTCAATGTCCATGCTGCCAGTTTGGAGACTGCCCAGGTGGAACATGAGGTCCTATTCCTCTAATTTGTGATTAGCCTTGACTTGGCAGTGGAGGAGACCAAGCCCAAATTTATTCCATGTTCCACTCTGTGTGTTGCTCAGATTCCTGCATCAGCAGTCTCTTGCGTCCCCATTGTCCTTCGAAATCATTACCACTCATGCTGCACATTTAATGGTCAAATCTATATATTTAAGATCACCTTGTGGCAGTAGTAATGGGCACTGCTTGTTGAAGTGGTGCAGCTAGTCCAATTCATACCCTCGTCTAACGATGCTGCAAGTGGAATGTCCTCAGTTACACACTTCTCCCCACTGTCCCCTGAGCCCCAACTTCACAACTTTGACTTTGGTCTTAACTAAAAGGATAGGATGGTCAAATCCAGGGGACCCAAACAAATGGGGCTGGTGGACCATATTCATGTGGGAAGATGGTCATTTCCAGAGAGTACTGGGCATGTGCAGAGGCATCAAATGGCAAACAATGCCAAAAGCATTTCTCTGAAAGAGATCCTGACAGGTTGGTTGAAGCCTGCTTTTGCCTCTGTTAAAGGACTTCCTGAGCTGATAGCAGAGCTTCCAAAGCTTCTATCTTCCTGCATGTGGGTAACTTTCCAATGTTAAAGATTGGCTCCACCCCACTCTTTACTCTGGATCCTCGGCACTCACTCTCACTGTCTTATTGACCAAACTCCATCAGCTTTCAAGTCATATCCAGCTTCAACAGAAATAGTAAAGGATGGACTGAAAAATATTTTAATTTAAAGGATCATTATTCTTTGACATGTTGGGAAGTCTTGATGAGGTTGAAGTCTGCCTGTTTTGGTGCACAATCACAGAAGTCACCCAGCACATCTAAAGTCAAATTACTTCACACAATATGAGCAAGGTAGAAATATCAGAGTTTAATTTGCAGACTTGTAAATGAGCTCTGGATCACGTACATCTATTTCTTTCTGCTTTTCTGTGCCACGTGCAATCCCATGAGTAACTCAAACTACTTCACTTTTCATTTGGAGATATCAAGAAAGCACATCAACATCAGATGTCACAGTATAATCCATGTATTACAAACCAGTTATTTGGACTTTTCAAACAAGAGCCTTACATTGAATTCACCACAGCACTGCCATTGTTGTATTAATGCTGAACTTCAAGTATGCCAGAGTTCGTGGTCTCAACCAGTTACGGTGACTATGAACGGCACCATCCAGATACCATCTGTCACTGTTCCACCAAACTGCAAGCTCGCTCCATATATGCACCATCCTCTGCATGAAGGACTTGCCCCTCAGGTCCCTTTCAGACCTCTCCCCTCTTACCTTAAACCAATGTACTCTACTTTTGAATCCCTTTTCTTGGGAAAAAGTCTGTGTGCATTCACCCTATCAATGCCCCTCATATTATACACCTAGTTTGTACTGCAGCTTGTCATGCAGGTGCAATGAGGTGCATTCAATGCACACAGTCCAATTGTCAATAAACTGCTTTCATCAGGCCTACAAGTACAAAGCTACACCCATACTAAAACTTTCATGTGTGTACCCTCACGAACAACGCCAGGTGCTATGTGCAGTGCAAGCCCATAACAGGAACCTGCTCTGTTCCTTTTTCATTCACACCTTCTTCAGAATATGTTTGGCAGGAGTAATTGAACAAAAGGCACATGTTCCTCATTGAAGGGGGAAGTTGAGTTCAAAAGCATGTACTTAAACTGAACTACCACTTTTCACATCCTGAATCATGAACAGTTACAAACATCTGGCTGTAGCAGAGGTATGTTCTACATTTATTCCCTGTATTTCAAAGCTTCAGCTACTCTGAATGATCACACATGTATCATTTACCATTTCAGTAAATCTCTACTAAAACTCTGAGGCAATGACACTCTTCCCAAAAGATGGTGTCTAGAATTGGGTGCAATAAGCCAACTGTGTTTTACAACGATTTGACAATGTACGTGGGTGATGTCATGGTTCAACAGCAAACAGTGGTATGTGGTGACGGAAGTGTGGGCCACTGGGCCATTTGTGAGCCAGTGGTACGGTTTGTGGGAGATGAGGTTTGAAGAAATATTCACTGACCTTGGAGCCTTTGAACTTCCCATGGCATACATCCATGTCTGTGAGACCTGGTAAGTGCATGACAAACTGCAGTACAAGCTGAGTATAAAATCATGAGGGACACAGAGTGAAGGCACACAGTCTTTTTCCCAGGGAAAGAGAATCAAGAACCAGAGGGCATAAGTTTAAGATGAGAGGGGAAAAATTTAAAAGGGACCTGAGGTGCAACTTCTTCATGCGGAGGATGGTACATATATTGACTGAGCTGTCAAAGGAAGTGGTAGAGATGGGTGCAATAACAATATTTAAAAGACACTTGGACAGGCACATAGGGGCCAAATACAGTCAAATGAGATTAGCTTAGATGGGCATTTTGGTCAGCATGGACGAGTTGGGCCGAAGGGCCTGTTTCCGTGCTGTACTACACTGTGACTCTTTTACTGCACCATGTTTTATTTCAACTGAGGACACAGCAACTGTGGACAAGCAGTAACTGCAACATTTTGTTTGTTTTTTGTTTACAGAATTTGAGCTTAATTTGTTTACTGCAGCAAGGAGAATAAGCTTACAGAAGAATGGAGAACACCTTAGGCATCCTGGCAAATGGTGTTTGACGTGGTTGCATTAGATAGAGCTGCCTTGTGCATTGTTTTGGGCCTACAGAAATGGGCAAAGAACCGGACATAGGGCTGGGGCCTCTGTGCCTTGTGACTGAATTGTACAATGCAGGAAATGGTTCTGTCCATTGTGTCTGTGCTTGTTCTTGGAAAGAGCTCTCTCTGTTGTCCCACTCCTTCCTTTATTAACTTTGCTTTGCAGAGAAGAAAGAATTCAGCTTGGTCATCCAACTGTTCGGTCCCCCATCTTGATATGCAGTGTATACCAAATAATGACCAAATTCACAGTTGCATTGGAGAACAGGGTTAGTTGGCTATGAAAGGTAGCTCAGGCACTGAGCCATGACCAGCACACCATAATAAAGGCAACAAATTTTGTTGTGCCTTAAGTCTGACATGACTAGCCCTAAACAAATAGTAATCATACAACATATTTGACCTGTCAAACCTTGGAAATCTCTCTGCAATCCAGTTTAAAGCTGCAAATATTGGAAATTATTTTGCCAATATGTGCTTATATATAGACAACAGCAGGGTACATTGGCTCCAGCAGCACAAAGCTTCCAAAGAAAAGATCAAGGGCAGTCAGGTTGAACAAGTTTCTGAGTGATAATCCATGCATCAGGGAGCCCGCAGTCCCTGGGATGGCCTTTCCTTGCCCCTCACTGGGTCTGTGCTTTGACACGATAGTCACAGACCAATCAGTACTCCAGCTGACAATGTTGCTGGCTCCACCACCCCATTAATCCTTCAGTCGAACTAGAATAATGACAATAAAAGTGTATGAATGTGAAAAGGAAGCCTGGATTATAATATATACTGAAGAAATCTGATTTATCTTACACCTCTGAGATTTGGTACAAATCAAATCTATTTTTTTGAGACTGCCTCCCCGCCCCCCCCACCCCCCATGTGCAATATTTGTAAACAAGTGAACCTGCTTCATCGGGACTGTTCAAGTTAAAACAAATCTTCTTTCTCCCCTCTTACAACTACTGGTTCATGTTCAGCTACAGTTCCACAAGCAGCAGCAGCTCCCCACCACTTTGTATTTTTTCCCACCTTAAACTCAACGAATGAAACTTCTGTTTTCAATGTGGGACACAGAAAGGACATTGGCTGATTGACCCCAATGGGCAATGGACAGCAAAAGAAAGTGAGCTACACACTGTGCACCTGATCAGTTGCAAGTTTCAGCCCCATTTTACGACACAGAAGAGAATCATGAAAATATTGAAAACAGACAGAGGCTATTCACCCCATTGTGCTTGTTCTGGCTCTTTGAAAGAGCTATCCAAGTCACCCACATCCTTGGTCTTTACTTTGTTAGGGCCAAGCAGCATTTTAGTAAAAAATTCACAATATTATTTTGTTGATATTCCATAGGGGTCCTCTTTCTCTTCCCACAGATGCAGCCTGACTTACTGAGTATTTGCAGCATTTTCCGTTTTATTCCATCAGAGTTAAATTGCCTCACCCCCGAAAATGGATACAGGGATCAGCATACACAATGAACCCGCTTCTGGTTTATGTAATGCAAGCAGCATGTCAACTACCTACTGCCTGCATATTATGAAGTTGTTCCTCAATTTACAAAGAAATTGTTGCACTAAGAAAGAATTTGTAAATCGAAAAGGCTGGGCAAAAGATATGATGGGCTTTTTAAAACAGTGTATCCAAGGGCTGCAAGTGATACATGATTTGTTAGAAAGAAAAATAGATCCATAAATTGAAAACATGACCTTTTAGTAAAAATTAATATTAAATATATATTAATTGAGGAATATCTGTACTGATTTTTGCATACAGTCAATGCTCACCACGATTACTGTGTCAGTGTCAGTGCAGTTAGTCCTTCAGTCAGCCTTAAGATGGCTTCCGTGCCTTAAACCTAGCTTACACTGAAAGCTCGCCTGCACAAGATAAACTAAGCTGTGCATTCAAAGGCCCAGCTGCACATCTTAAAAGAAAAATGAAGATCATTAAAGCAATCAGTAAATAGATTGGTAACAAATATCCATTACAAGCACACTGACTTCCACAGCTATCACAATTATACTTGCTCCCATGCTGCCTCCTGTCAGGACACCATTCCATCTCTGCAGACCCTCCATCTCCATTTTATCTGTTCCATCGATGACGTTTTCCACACAGGTGTCTCTGATGTCTTCCTTCTTCCTGAGCTGTGGCTTCCCTTCAACTATAGTTGACAGCTCTACCTTCCCCATGTTTTTGCATCCCTTTGCGTTCTCTAACTGCCCTCACTTCATGGTACA
>JARFYF010000052.1:124361440-124372553 GCA_030265395.1 Rhina ancylostomus | reverse complement strand
ACAAGTACATTAAGCTAGTACAGAAGGAAAACAAAACAGAATGCAGAATATTGAGTTATAGTTACAGAGAAAGTGCAGAGCAGGTAGACGAATAAAGTGCAAGGACCATGACAAGATAGACTGAGAGATCAAAAGTTCATCTTAATTGTACAAGAGGTCTGTTCAAGAGCTGTATAACAGCGAGATAGAAGCTGTCCTTAAGCCTTCTGGTATGTGTTCTCAAGCTTTTACATCTTCTGCCTGGTGGAAGGGGGAGGAGAGAGAATTACCGGGGTCGGAGGGCGTCCTGGATTATGTTGGCTGTTTTCCTGAGGCAGTAGGAAGTGTAGACAGAGTTGGAATTAATGCTGAACAGAATAAGCTGTGGCCAAATTTGTAATGCAGTTTTTTGGTTTGCTTTTTATGACTAGCAATAACATACATTTAACCCCAGACAATAGATGTTCTGTGAGTAAGTTGATATGGATTCAATGACAAACCAAAGTATCCCCATATTGAACACTGAACCACAATGGAGAGACGAGAAGCATTTCTGCTTCTTTGCAGCATGCTTTTTTACACCAAAATCTTAGTGGTTGAATTGAAATGCCCTTGAAAGCAGGCACAGAGTGTCAACAACATGATTAGCCGCACAACAACATGGGAGCACACCAGCACCATTCTGCCTACTCATTTTTATGATTGCCAGGGTCAGCCAACAATAATCAGGCTGCTGATTGGCTTATTGCCTCAGCCATGGGCCCAATGTGATGATTGGCTAGGATTTATTGAAGCTGAACTACTGTACTCAAAGCCAAGCTGATTAAAGTGGAGGTGGTCTCGCTACTGAAATTAACCTTGGTGACATAGCAGGATGGAGAACAAGGTCTAAGGTTTTACAACCCCACACTGTAGGCTACTGTGCAGGAGTTGAAGACCAGGCAAGAGGGGTTCCTTTCTGCTGAGAGCCAGGAGACCCTCTGGACACCAGCTCTGGATGCTTTGGGAGGAGATAGCTACCACAGTCAATTCCAGGATTCAAGATTGGAGGAGCTGGATACACAGATGCGAGAAGTTCAATTACCTTACGCATGGCACCTTTAAACACCAGTATCTTCAGGTATTGGTCAATGCATCACACCTCCCGTTACTCTTTTCAACAGCCTGACTCAATCTGAACACCTGCCTAACTTTATTTTGCTCCATTATTCCTTCACACAGAGTGCTGCCATAGGCCACATATTACATCAGTTTATCAATGTCATGATCTGCCTACCCTGCAAACTTTCAATGAATGTAAATCGTACACATACTAGAGACCTGACCAGCACAGACGTCTATGCCATCCACAATGCAAATATGCTACATTATTCGTCACAGTGGAACTAATTCAGCACTCATCGTGAATCTGAATTTTGCAGTCTGGTTGTCGTAATAAATATCAAAACAAAGGTTTATTTCATTTGTCTTCTACAATGAAAATAATTGATTCTTGTCAGAATGTTTTGAACTATATTGTGCTTTATAAACTAGGATAAAAACCCAATGTTAGATTATCAAGACTTTGAAACCCAACATATTTATTGTATCAACTTTATCTCTACATTATTTCTAACTGACATTCCCGCTTTAAAAAAAATGTACAAATTATATTTTCAAAAGTAAAGTTATCTGAATGTTGAAAATGAAAAATAAATAGAAAATGCTGGCAGCACATAGCATATCAGGCAATATCAGAGGTAAGAGAAAGTGCCAACGATTTAGATTGTTGACCTTTTGCAAAAACACAATTAAATATTTAATTAACTCATTCTTCTTGTGGTTTTAGCTAACTGAAGCATGGGATCAATCCCTCCCTTATCACCCACCCACAGAAATCTCCTTCTAGATCTGCTGTAGGCTACTTATCACAACATTGACCTCCCTGTGTCTTAGTAACTGCCAGGTCAAACTTTTAATGGTATTTTGCCAGCTAATTTTGAGCATACACCTGGCAAGTTATATCATTGGCTCAGGTCATGGCATGCCATTGAATCACATTCTTACTCCGGTAGAGTTAAGGATTATTTCATTTCATTCACTCACTGCCATTTAGGTGGATCTTTTATTTTGAGGCCCTATTAAATATTTTGAGGAGATGGTCTCTGAAAGCACACATTAGTCATCTTGTTTTAACTGCAGCAGTCTAAAATGAATCCGTACAATGCATACATCTGCCTAAAATTTCCACAGATTTTCTCCTACTCCATACCTGTTACTTCTTATGAAGCACATGAGGCTGCTTCCCCAGGTATTTTCCACATTTGGGGAATCTAAAGATGTCTGTAGAAGTTCCTGGTCATAGTTATTCATTGTTTGTTGCAATGTCTTCAGAATGCATTGAGACACAGCAAAAATGTATCCAAAAGATGCAGAGGTTCATTCACAAGACAGCAAATTTATACGTTGAGTGGTTGCTGCAAACCCAATGCTTGTGTTACATTGTTTGAAAAGCAGCCACACCGTTTGACTCTGCTATCCAACAGGTTCACAACATGAGCACACAAATATGCACAGATACAGAATAAATAGCATAATCCATGCTTAATGATGCATTATAGTTTTTAAAACTTATTATGTATTACTGATCAGCTACCATAGGTAAGGAAATCCAAGAAAAAACTTTATTCTTATAATGCATACTTCCTGTTGGAGGTCATTCCACATATCTTCAAATACGACACAAGTTGTCTACCACTGCCTTAGATTCTCTAAGTTTATTTCAAATGTTTCTGGCTTGCTCATGCATTTTATTATGGAAGTTGCCCTTGAATCTCTCCATTCTGGTCTGGTTTAGACCTAGGTAAGGTGATGCTGTATTCTCTTTGGACAGTTACACAGTGCAGGTAGTGAACCTCTACAAGCAGCATTGAAGAGACACTTGAAAAACCAGTGAATCAGGTCCTGGCGGCTACCAGTGAACCACATCAATAGCCCACACATTTCTAAGTATGGAGCTGTAGATACCGTTGGTTTCTGTATTTGATGGGTGTGTCCAATCTCCTGTCTTCAAACTCGTCCCGTTTTGAATGCATATTTGCTTACAATCAAGGAGGAGGCCATTTGGCTCATTGAGTCTATGCTAGCTCTCAGAGCTATCCCATTCATTTTCCAGTAACTTATTCTCTCTCACATGGCCATCAACTTCACCCCGAGTGCCACCAGCCTATACTTAGGGTGATTTCCATTCGGCAATTAACCCACCTATCAGGACATCTTCAGAATTTAGGAGGAACCCTGGAGGACTCAGGGGAATTCATGAGCTCTCATGCAAACTCCAAAGAGACAGTAGGATCAAAGCGAGGTCACTGGGGCTGTGAGGCAGCAGCATGACCTGCAGTGCCACCCTGTTCACTTTATTTTTTAAAAAAAGAGGATTAATATGGTGAAATAGACATAGTACTAAACTATCTCATTTCAATCCAACTTTTTGGAGTGATACCAGGAACATTAACACATAGATTAAGATTCAATATGAACAGGGGAAGAGCAGCTGGGACCAAAGCAATAGCAGGGTATGTACCCTTGCACCATAGTCTTTCTCCTTCTTATTATGAAATGGTCTATGCTTCTTTGTCAAAATGACAGCAAGACTAATGGCACTTCAGGCAAGGGAGAGGCAAGGTGGTGAAACACAGGAATTCAAAAGCCACTGTCTAAAGATACAACAATGGCTTTAGAAAATGGTATCTTGTTGCCTTGCCCACCACTGGATTAAACTGAACAATATTAATTTGCTGCCTTCACACAGTGAGTCAAGCTTTGTACATTCCAGTCCAACGATCCTTTCAACCTTCAGGCTTGGCAAGCTGTGATTTTTATCTGGAAATGTCAATTTTACTTCATGCTCAAAAGATCAATGAAGAAATATTTCCACCTTTAATAATTAGAATCCATTAATAAATTGACCCTCAAAACTCTCAAAATGAAGCTGGCAGCTCAAATTGATCATCCTTGCATTTTTAAAAAAATATCATGTAACAGTCAAATGAAAGCAATGATTTAAAGGCAGTAAGGCTTAAAAGATTAAACTATATTTATGCTATATTAAACTATATGCATATTTATTTACATTTTGGCAAGACTTTTAATTGTATTTTGTCATTGACAATTTGCCTGCCCCATACAACAAATCTAAAATTGAAATAAAATTATATGCCAAAAACAAATACTAATATTTTTTGGTCAAAATTATTAAAAAATAAAGCCATTTAAACATAACTATTTTGCAGGTGTGTAGTTTAATTTTTAAACCAGATTTTGTAGAAGATTTTAAAATGCAACTTTTCTATTTTAAATTTCCTTTGTTTTCCATCGTGCACATCAATCCTTTTAGTTCTCTCCCCGTACTTGATTCAACACCAAAATCACACATTCCAAATTGCAGTTTCACAATTTTTTTAATCCGATGTTTAAGGAAAGATACAGTTGCTTGTATTGTTCATTCAGGCCCCAGATACCCTACGTCTTGCACTGTGCCATCTTCACCTTGTTCTTCAAGCAAAAAAATTAAAGATCTAAATGTGCAGATACCATCAGACACTCTGCCAGGGTAAATAATGGTCCAATATAAACAGAATTACTGCAGCAACATGACAAAATGAGACTATATTCAGAGCTGCATTAAGATTTTGATTGTGCTTCCAAACGTCAACCAATTATTACATTTGTTCATCTTAAGATCTTTGAATACTATTTAAAATAGGTAGAAAACATTTTAATTCATTATTGTCACAGTTTGCAATTCAAACCTGCATTCTGCATCACTTATCTGACAGCCATGTCTTTCAGTGACTCTGTTAATTGGGGTGACTGTGTACTGTGCAGAGATGGATTTTAATGAATCCAGCTGCTCTGTTCAAAGCCATGGGTATTTTTCAATGCCCAGCCTGAAAGGCTTCTGGAAATTCCCATAACAGTGTTGAAGACTCCAAGAATGAGCCCAGGAATGGTGAAAATAAAGGAACCAAAAATAGAATTGGAGCCGCTAACACAATTACGAATAATTGAAATAAAAGAATCCAAGCTTTGTCTAACATTTTTTTGTTTTTACACAGTTTCCCTGAGGGAGCAGGTTGAACAACTTCTCACAGCAGAGCGGATCAAGTGTTTTCTGATGATTTCAATCACAATGAGTTTGTAAACTGTGCTCTTAACATACTGTACACCTCATCCAATTATTGCAAATACTTTGTTTATCATATATTCCATAGTTTGGACAGAGGGTTTTAAACTAATATTGATTAAAATTTTCCAAGCTCAAAAATTGTCAAGTACCACATTAACAATTGATTGTGCAAGTTAAAGAAAAAATTATGATCTATGTTATTCAAGTATCCCTCAGGACAGACTTCTTTACAAGTAGTACTCATGGATTTTTATCACTTCTTTTAAAATATTTACACAATTAGACTCCAACAACTTACAGATGTGCAGACATTGGAATCCAATGCATTTTCACATAAGCTGAAAAGAACAGGTTTTCCATTTATGATTTCTTGCCACTGAAAAAGTGATCAACAGAAAGGGAAAAAAAATCCAGCAAATCACCTTGAACCACGGTCAGCAATTGATGACTGGAAAGCAACATGAACAATGACAATTGACATTAATGCAATACCTTTAAAAATATTGCAAGGTACTATGTGAAGGAAACAGGCAAAGTTTGGGAGGATTCATTGAAAACTTGGCTGGCTACACAGCTTTTGAGTTTGAGAAGGCAGAGATTAGTCGGTTTAAGCAGTTTGCTTTGGATAGCAGAGGCAGCTCAAAACTTAACAGGGTTCAAAGGAGGTAGGAGATGGAGGAAACTGTATTAAAGAATATGGGAGGAGTTCAGGGCTGGAGGAGTTTGCAAGGAGAGGACGAGAAATAAAAGGGATTTAAAACATAATATTTAATAGGCTTGTAAGATTAGTGAGGACCAGTGACTCAGTGAATGAGAGAATGAGGCAACTGAGTGGACCATCACATGGAGTTTCAGAAAAGTGGACGACAAGAAGGACGCAAGGAGAGTACCAAAATTCTCAAAACCAGAGTGCAAAGAGTGAGAGTAAATTTTAAACAGCAAAAGGACTAAGGGAGAAAAGCAGTGGTATCATGAAGGGATACGTGATAAATGGACCCGTCCTCCCGTCTCAAAGCATCTTGAATCCAACTCAGTCTTGGACTATTGTAAAAGGTGTCAGGAGAGGTCATCTTTGACCACAATTAAGATTCTAGTCATCAAACACAGCAGCACTGTTAAGGAAACAGACACAGATAAAGCCCTTGGGATGTACAAGGAGAGTTTCTTTGCAGGTAATGAAGCAGATTTATTCCTATACATTTCACAGTGGGACATGCACAGCTTCTAAATTAATGCATGCATCCTCAAAGAGTTGCACTAAGGGGGTGATTAAATTTATAAAGTGCCCATCCTCGGGGTTTGCTGCCTTGCCTTAGGTCACAGCTCAGCCAGAGTTTGGACACCCCAACCATCTGACCTGGAGATAAAAAAGTGCCAGGCAAATTTATAAAAATGTGCAAAATGTGCACAAAGAATAGAGTTGCAGCCCTGAAGCTAACCAACAAATGCTGTCAGCAGCTACCAACAGGGTCTGTGCTTGAATTAATGCTCACCTTAAATTCAGAAAAGAGTGGCTTCATTTTGTATAATGATCATTATCTGCAAATGGGCAAGGACAGGGAGGAAGAACAAAAAGCAAGAAGAAAACTGAACTCTCAGGCACATGCTTGGGGATGAGAAGGAAAGTTGTATTTTGTGAAAACAGGAACATTCAATGCAAACATGTCTGAACCTCCATCTCAACATCGTACTCCTCTCTCCCTTACTCCTTAATGCCTTTTGAGATTAGAAATCTATCTCCTTCCTAAATTATTGAGCAACTTGGCTCCACTGCCCTCTGGGCTAGAGAATTCCACAGGTTTCACTGCCCTCTGAGTGAAGTAATCACATATCCAGATGTTGGTGCCTTGATCTAGATCCCCCAGCCAGGGGGAGTATCCTTCCCACATCCAGTCTCTCTAGCCTTACCGGAATTTTGTACATGTCAATGAGATTCTCTCTCATTCTTCTGAACTCTAGTAAATACAAGCTTACTTGATCCAAGCTCATAAAGCTGTCCTGCCATCCCAAGAATCAGCGGGGTAAACCTTCTTTACACCCCCTCTCTGCCATGTACATCTTTTACTGAGTAAGGAGATGAAAACTGCACAAAATACTCCAATACTCAAGGCCCTGCATAACTGTAACATCTACATCAATAGTTCAATCATTCTCAGCCATTGTTTTTCCCATTTCACTTTTATCTCCATAATATTGCATCATTTCAATTGTCTTTTGTATTCCTGTCACACTAACTCAATATGTTTTGCAAACAATGAAGTAGCTTTGAAATATATTCGCTGATGTAGTAGCAATAATCCCACAGTAAGATCCCATAAACAGTATGTGATTACGGCTGGATAATTTGTTTGTTTTTAGGAAATGTTAAGGAATTAATAACTCTCACACATTGGGGGGGAGGGTGGTGTCTTGTACATCTCCTTGAGAGAAAAGACTAGGTCTAAAGTTTAAGTAGAAAGGAATCCCTCAAAAAGATTGTCTGAACTAGCTAGTGTCAATGATATATCATTCGGACCTTTTGATTTGACCTTTATGGTGGTGGTAAATGGTTACTGCCAGCTTCTGGTGGCTGCCTTTGCTAACAATGAAATGCGTAGTGGCAACAATATTTTCAGCTGACTGAAGTCTAGTAAATAACAAATGTAAATTTTCTTCAAACAGCATTCATTACTTCAATCTAAGAACACATGCATTAATTCATTGCATGTTGCTATTTTGTTCCTGCTGACAGGTTTCAATTCTCACAAGAATTAGGCCACTATATTTTGCTGTGGGTGATCTGTTCCTATTCATTTCCTCTGCTTCACATTACGTGCCATTTTTGATAGAAAGCCACTCTCTCCTCCTCGCTAATCAATCGCCTTCTCCACAGGTAGCCTCATCTGCACAGGACATTTTAACAATTTACCAATTCATTAGCGACAGGCAGCTGACAAAACCTCCCAACTTTACATTTAAAATGAATCTGTTTCCAGAGCTGAATATTTAGCATGCCTCTGTTGATTAGCTCTATCATATAATTTGTCACTCCCTAGATTATCCAAAGAAGCAATACAATTTAAACTAACTCATTCTACAACCCTTAATTAGAGGTTAAAATCCAGAATAGCATAGTTCCCCAAATGTGATGCTTGAAGTGGCAACGTGGGATTTTATAACTGAATCATTATTCTCCCAATTCTGAGTGCAGTAAAATAACTCCCATCAAAAATATCTTTTGTGTCCCACTTGGCAGGCTCTCTGCCAATGTAAAAAAAATGGCTAATTCCCTGCAAGATGCACAGGGTGACTTCATTGTCCTATGCAGGTTACCTTTGAGTTTGCAATTCTAATCAAGTGTAAGGAAGTCAATGTCAATGTGGCCACAGTTTAGCTGTTCTTTATTATGCTGACGTCTAAGTGGATCTTTTAGTTTGAAGGCCCATTAACATTTCTACGAAATGGTCTCCAAAACTACACATCAGTCATCTTGGCTTCAATTATAATGATCTAATCAGTACAGCATCACATTGGCCTGGAATTACTACAAATTTGCTCTCACACTATATTTGTTGTTTCTCCCTTTATGGATCAACCCATTTATTCTCTTTGAAATCAATCCTTTACAATTGATTGTATTTCTATCTGTCATTTTATCTCTAAAATATACTGGCTCACAAAAGATTATCCATGTAATCCTTTTGACCTCCTTTCAAAAAAGGACTGGTATTTATCATTGACAAGCGGTTGGTAAAGACATTTTTAAAGAACTGAGTGGAAGAGAGATGCCTTATACTGGCAGTAATTGCTTGACATTTAAAAACACGGACATCTTGAACAGCACTTCGCGACTGATATTATGGACAGCTGCCAACAAACTCCCTTGAGAAAAGTACTATAATGATTATAGACGAGTTTGCTTTACTAAACACTGCTCTTGTTTAAGGTAACCATTCCACTCTGATAGTGTTGGAAATGAGTTGTTTTTAAACACTAGCTCAAATAAAAAATTTCCATAATTAGACCTTGGGTATCTAGAGTTTCTCCTGAAACTGCTTTGGGATAACGTGGATTCCACTGCATTTCCCCAACAATGTTAAGTCAATACAGTGAGAACAACTTCAAAAGAAATCTCAGACAGCTGACCATTTGGTGAGGGCAAATATTGCCCAAGGACATACACATATTTAGTAGTTGAAAACAGTCAAAAAATTGATGATAGATGTCAGGATGATGTCATTGAAGGTAAATGGTCTTCATAATGAAACAACAATCTTTTCAAAGGAGCAAGGCTGCTATTTATTATATTTATGTGTTAAAAAAAGACAAGAACATAATAAGCAGGAGGAGATGGCTACTGTATGGCCCTCATAGCCTTTTCCTCTTGTTTATTATGTTCGTCTTGATTGGAATTTCCTAGTCCATTTATCAAAATTAGGCAGTGCATTTATTCACCAAGTCATTGGATTGGAGATGGGGGGGGGGGGTCAGACAGGAACATTCCTGTCTCATCACCATATTTCCAACCCAGTGTCAACTGATGAATTATACTTAACAACTGAACATCCACTCCCCTTTGAATTAGTAAATTCCAATGATTTACAGCTCTCTACACAAAGATATTTCTCATCTCAGTCCCAACACCTGGTCCTGAAGCCAATCCCTTCCAGTCCTTTCAGGATCAATCCCTCTAACAATCTTGACTGTCCCAACAAGCAGAGTCCAATCTTCCTCAATTGGCCTGCACAAGACAAAACCTTCATCCCAGGAACTAATCCTATAATTATACACTTCACAGATTCTAAGGCTAGCATATTCTCAGGTATAGAACAAAATAAAATTTAAACACAATACTCTGAATGCAATCTCACCAAAGACCTGTACAACTCAGCAAGACCGCACTCCAATCCTCTTGCAATAAAAATCAGCATGCCACTTGCATTTCTAATTGCCTGCTGTACCTGTACATTTACATTCTGCATCTCCTGTACACCCAAACACAACTATATGCAAACAATTACAAGATTTCAATGTATTTAAAAGATACTCTGTTTTCTACCCCACCTACTAAGTGGGCAACCTCACATTTTACCATGTTCTTTTCCCTCCTGTTCTTTTTGGTCCATTCTCTTAACCTATTGAGATTCCTCAGCGGACTCTGTGTCCCCTCCTATTGGACCATTTTCCATCCTGCTCAACATCAACAACAAACTCATATGTTACATTCTTTCTTCCCATCTAAATCATTTATGTAAATTGTGAACAGTTGAAAGTCCAATACAGATCCCTGCAACACCCCATGGTAATCAAAGGCCAGGAAAACGCAAAGGTGGTAGTGATACAGAGGTGGTATGGAAAAGGCAATTGACTGGGTTGGGTTGGGTGGTTGTTTTGAAGCTAGATTTCAACATCAATTGACTATCAAAATTTTCTTCCCATTCCCTCAGCTACAACTCCAACTATGAGTAAACAAAAAACTATCTCCACTTCTGTCATATCTTTCATGACCTCAGGATATAAAGTTTCACAACTAATTAGTTTTTTCTCCCCCCAAAGTGTGGTCACTGTTGTAATGTGGGAAATTCAGCAGTAATTGGTTTACAATATTGGCTCCACAAACAAGACACTGACTAAGCAATCTGTTTTGGTAGCAATAATAGATTAATACTGGCTGGACGATGAGGATATGCTTCCCAGCTGGGTTTTCTTTAAATCTAGCTGAATGGGATCTTTAACAACTAACCAGGATGGCAGGCAGACCTTGATTTGACATCTCAGTATAAAGACAACACTTCCAACTCTGCTACACTCTTGTAATACTCCACTGAAATTGCAGCACTGATTTTGTGCTCAGGGTTCCAGAGTGGGAGCTGAAACCTGCACATTTGGATTCAATGCAATTCATTCCACCAAGGTTGCAGAGGGCCAAGGTGAGGACTCTTAATGCTTCCATTCCATTTCAGCTTTGAAGAAATACTGCTGTTTGTA
>JARFYF010000052.1:124290551-124303046 GCA_030265395.1 Rhina ancylostomus | reverse complement strand
TAGGGAGAGGTTGGACAGGCTAGGTCTTTGTTCCTTGGACCGTAGGAGAATGAGGGGGTGACCTTACAGAAGTGTTCAAAATTTACGGGAGGCATAGACAAGGTGGATGGTAACAGTCATTTCCCCAGAGCAGGGGAGTCCAAAACGAGGGGGCAGAGATATACTGTGAGAGGGGAAAGATTTAAAAGAGACCTGAGGGGCAACTTTTTCTACACAGATGGTGGTGAATATACGGAATGAGCTGCCAGATGAAGTGGCTGAGGCAGGTATCATTTGAGAGGCACTTAGATGGGTATATGGAGAAGAGGGGCCTGGTGGGACATGGACCAAATGCAGGAAATTGGGACGTTAGGAGGATAATGTGGTTGGCATGGACTCGTTGGGCTGAAGAGCCTGTATCCATGCTGTATTGCTCTATGACTCTATCTCACTGTAAAATGACATTGACTTGTTCCTCTCTATTTAAAAAATATAGGTTTAGAAATTTCACCCATGTAACGGCAAAGGAAAGGAGTTGCAAAATTACTGTGGAGTAAAATAATTTTGCCCATTGCCAGATGTCTTACTTGGGCAGAATATTTGTGCTCAATAGCACTGTTCCTCCAAAAACTGCAAAGGCAATATGCTACAAAGGTTTTTAACATTAGTTCAAAAACAATCTGACGGTAATTGTTCAAATCACAGTAAAACCTGCTTTTACAAATCCAAAGGCTCAGAAGGTAAACTTCAAGAGCCAATCACTCTGGACATGCATCGCAGCCAAGCTGCTGCACACCACTCTACATTCTCAGTTTAATCTACACAATGACTCACACTGAAAGGCAAGCTGTCCTTGCATCCTTACACATGGTCTTCCATTTGTTTGGCCCCAACATGCCTCTCTTCATGGATTATATGGCTTTAGAAAAGATGCCTCTTTGGCATCACTGGTACCCAAAGGAATCATGTGGCAGGAGATATACAAGGCTCAGCACCCAATACCTTAGGCAGTCTGGCTTCACAGGGAGCCATGCTGTTACCTACACTTCACTGAAAAGCAATGCCCAAACAGGCTGTGCTTACTCACTCTTGTACTTGCGGTCTGATGGGATCACAAACAAGCTCATAAACACCTACACGGCTCTCACAGCCAAGATTATCCTCAATTTCATCTTCCTAGCCTCAAGATCATTACAATCTGCATCTGCTAAGAAATGCCGCATATCAGTTTGCAGAACACTGTTATATTACGGAGAAGGCTGATGCTCTCTCTACACACCAGAACTAATTTGCTTCTCCATCAACCCAAAGGAGCAAATGGACCAGTCATTGGTAGATGTTACCATTGCAGGCTTCCAAAAACTACAGCTGTGCTCACATCCTTACAGGTATGCCCCTGGCAACTTGCTATAATCCTGGAAGGGGAGGGGCAAGGGTTAGGGTCTGCAGACAGAGTGTGAAATGCAGAGCTCAAACCTGCTACATAACCAAAAAACATTTTGAGGTGTTGGTTTAAGTGTGTATGGGTCCAAGGTATGCATAGCCATTAACAGGACACATGCAGTGTGTTACTTTGCCTGCCATGCTGTGGAACTTTTTCCAGTCTTAATCTGCAGTCCTTGTATTGTGGTGTTTGGTAGTCAGAGTTGCTCCCACCTCTCTCCATGTAGTACATGTAATAATTCTGGATCCTAAGTGTATTCATTTTTCATTCTACTCCTCCCAGCAAATGTGGGAAGACTCAAAGACTGAAGTTGTCTGTTTCTCTGCCAAGGTGCAATATTTTGCTATCTAAGCGCTTCCTATACAGTTTTATCAATGCAGAACAATTGCAGATATATCCTGCCAAGAAACAGCAGGACAAATCCAATCTGCCCAATTCCCACCCATCAATCTGCTCTCAATCATTGGTAAAGCAGAAGGTGCTGTTGACAGTGATATTAAGTAATACTTACTAATATTCTAATGGATGTGAATTACACCAAGAATAATTGGCCTCTCATCACAAGTTTGGTAAGAACCAATGTCCTTGACTTCAGGTCAATAATTGACTAATTGTGGTATCAAAGAACCCTTGTAAAACGGAGGTCAGTGGGAATCAAAATGAAACCTCAACACAGGAAGGAGTTTGACCTAACATGGAACAAAATGGTTGTGGTTGATGGTGGACAATCATCTCAGTGTTAGGAAATAGAGTGAAATTTCCCCAGCAGAGTGTGCTAGACCCAATGCACGTTAGCAAAGTAATTGATCTACCTTTCTGAGGGAGGGAAAGAGAGATGGTTGGACGCTATCCAGTGCAGTTCACAATGCCTCAGATAATGAAACAGTTCTTGGCAATACGTGGCAAGGCTTAGACAGGATTCAGACTTGCGCCGTCAAGCGGTAAGTAATATTTATACAGACGTGTCAGCCATTAGGGTAGAGTAGCATGGGGGTAAAGTTATCACACTAATAGCTTGAGCTGAGGAATTTAAATTCAAGTAAATTCAGAGTGCAAACCTAGTATCAGTAATGACAACCATGAACCGTGAATGTTGCAAACACCCATCTAGTTCATTGTGATGCAAATGCTACAACTCAAAGTGCAGCTCCACAATGCTCATGATACAGCCATGGAGAGACGTTCACAATCATATGAAGGACAGCAGGGAAAGATGGAGCACTTCTGAGCAGCATGGAAGAATGTGGTACAAGAGCAGTAATATTCAATGAGTGCCCAGACTGTAAATTCATCACATCTTCCCCAATTTTCCAAGCGTGCCTCTGAGGGAAAATGACCAGCTCTCTGTCAATTGTTTGTCTATTTCCCACACGGACAGAAAGCCTCTGTGTTTACTACACAGGATTATTACTGCCATGCCTACCTACTTGCCCCTTCATTCATCCAAGCAACATGCATGCTGCTAACACCTGCCTCCTCGAGCACCTGTATACATATTCGGAGACTTGCATGCAGTAGCATCCAGCTTACGTACTTGGTTACCACACATCTCTCAACTTCCACTGTCAAATACGTCTCCTTTCGTGGAGAAAAATCACCCACGGAATAAACAGCCGAAGATGTAATGAATGTGCCCTTCAAGCAGAAGGTTGTGAATTATTTACAGCCCAGCAAAATTTTTGGACCTGGAAATAATTGAGGGAATGGGAAAGGTGGAGATCAGTCCCCTTCAGACCATTTCAGAGGTGTCTTATTATGTTGTTTTTTTGTCTTTGTTCCTCCTATTGAAAAACAAGTACACACTTCCCACAGGAGCACAAGCAACATCTTAGCATGCACACACCATTTTCCTAGCAAAAGGTAATACTTGTCCCTCTGATCATATTCCCCTAGTGGGTAACATGCCCTGAAGCTATACCACAGGCACCAACAGCAAGTGCACACAGGAATACATTCACATCAGAGCCTCAAGGCCTACAAGATGGAGATGGTGAAACACTGAACATGTACAAGAGCAGGTAAAAGTTGATTAAGTCAGTCTCTCATCTAGAGAGCAGGTTTGAGCAGCTTTTTATCTGCTAAACACCCATGATTTTGGGACTCACGTGAGTAGCCTAGAAATAAGTCCTGTGGATCTGCACTACAGGTTCAAGCAGGCATTTTGCTGCAATGCACCCTGCAAAAATCAATTAACAGACATGCACACTGCTGCCTGACCACATGACTAAATTATATCTCACCACTGAGAAGCACATCACAAACTAAATACCTTCAACACTGCAACTAAACTTCCACACAACTTCCATCACAAATATTTCTGTCTGGGTCTGCAGAATTCACACTGGTGATTTTCAAGTGCTTATTTTAACTATAGATTTTATCAGTAGAATAACCACAGGAATCTTTATTATATTAAATATATATCCACTATTTTTAAAAAATGACTGCACTTGGACATAAAGACCCAAATGTTACAGAAGACTAATGAGCACTTGTGAAAAATATAACTTAGAAAATCAAGAATTTGTACAATGGCAGCAGCTAAGCTTACCAATAAAAAGATATATACAAAGTTATGACATCTGGCACTCATGTATGTTTGAAGCTTTAATTACATAAGACAAACAACACTGGGAGCTTCAATTAGTGATGTGAATTTTGGTACCACTGTAGAAGTTGTGTTGTATTAGATCAACAATTTTACACAGAAGTATTATAATACACATCTGATTTTTCCTAATCCCAAAACTTGATTTAGGGGTAACTGATATATGCAGTAGTGACATGTGGTAACATCATATAGAAATACAACAGTCACCAGCTCAGAATTTCTGTAATGCAGGCTGGCAAATACCAAGATCGTGATTCTTGGCTTTGGATTGCAATTCATTACATTATGTCCATTTGAGATGCATCACGTTAGGCAAGCAGATTCAGGCCTTCACAGCCTCACCGATATCTAGTTCCTGGCAGATCTTTGGCTATGCATTGGGAATGGTCAGCTTATAGTGGTACAGGAGGAATTGACAATAATGATGAAGCATCACTCAGCTGGCTACTGGAGTCACATCACTTACCACTCTACCGAAAAATCTTCAGTTATGCCAGATAATGCACAGGCCTGGATAAACTGCTGCATTAATATAGAAAGCAGAAGACACATGTCATACATTGAAGCAAGCACATACAGAAACACACCGAGCACAAGTGACAATTAAAATGAAATTCCGAAAAGTTAAATATTGTAGAGGCTGGAAATCTGAATAAGAAGATGCAGGAAATACTCAGTGCATGAGGCAACATCTACGGAGGGTGGAAGAGTGAAGGTTTCAAGCCAATGTTTCATTAGAGCTGGGGTTAACTGGCACTGAAGTCTCAGTTAATGAGACTAAAACAGGTTTGTGTAACAGCATAACTATTGTGCTGCTTATGATGTAAAGATCTGAGCATAAGCTGCAGCCCCAACTAGTGGCAGACACATGGTTAATTATTCTGCTCATGTACAGTAGAGTATCAGCACCCTTAAATCTATACTGGGATGCACCATAATGGGTCAGGTCTATATCTTCTCCACGTGTACTATGACAATAGCTTTTCACAGGTTGAGTGTCATGTTAAGCATGTCAGTTTACAGTCTCAGGTATCTTGGTGGCTAATACCACATGGCTTCTTTCCTAGTGCCCTTTTTCATGTGGAACCTGAAGAGAGAGGGAGTACTCTGTGGAACACATCTAGTTCTGATTTCCGCAAAGCTCAATTATAATACTGAAAAGAACCAGGGAGTTTTAAAAATTTTTTATTTATATATATACAAAACCCTGACAAAGGGTCAAGACCTCTGACGTCAACTCTGTTTCTCTTTCCACAGATGCTGCGTGATTTGTTAAGCATTTCCAGCATATAGCATCGCCTGGTCGTTCAGGTAACGGAAATTAGCCCATCACAGAATTCACAGGTCATTACCAAAAAAATTGAAATATGGAGTAAAAAATTCACCTTTATGAATTCATAAATCACTACAAAAATTTGAGATATGGAATAAATATTCTCTTTTATGGAATTTATGTGGAAATAAATAAACACAAAATATATACAGAGAACTGAACTAGTTTTCCCCACGGGCAACAATCACAGTCTGTCAGTTCACAGTAGGAGGTCACTTAAGGGATTGCTTTGGCAACTGACAAAGCAATCTCTTCTATTGATACTTGATCACAGGCTGTTGGTTCACGGTGGGAGACCACTCAAAAGGCCACTCATGGAAACTGGCAAGGCAATCTCTTCCATTGAAACTTGTACAATGATACTTTATCTAACAATGTAACAGCCATTTCTAGTCAATTAAATTAACCACTTTCTTTTCTGCCTACAATACAATCAGAATTCCCTTGCCTGTAGACAGCACACCCACAGGGGCACTACTGTTGCGAGTAAACCATGATATGGACAGTTTCTAGGAACACATCCCCTCTGTAATGCAGGGTACATTATTCTGTTGTAGAGAGAAAATAAAACTTTTTCAAATAGTGAGAAATCAGTATTTGGAAGTCACTGTCTGAAAGAGTGGCAGAAACAGATTGAATCACCACTTTCCAACAAGAACTGGTTAGATACTTGACAGAGAGACAAGATGCAGGAATATGCAACGGAATAGGATTGACTGATGCAAGCAGATGCAAACTTCATGGGCTAAATGGTCTCCTGTGCTAATTGCAATCACCACTAGGTAACCTTTGGACGCTGAGAGCCCCATGAATCTAACATCAAAGAAATGATTTATCTCATTTTTCCTTAATTTAATGAGTTACCCAGTAATAGTAAAGCTCTTAGGAATTTAGAGACACCCCTCCCCAAAAATTAAATCGAAAGTTTACTCCACAAATGGTTCCACAACTTGTCAAATGTTACAGCTTATGTAATACAACCCTCGCGCGATTAGATCGAGACTCCAGTTTGACAGACAATTAATTTCTACTGATTCTGATTTCTTTGGTGGACGTAGAGATGCATGCGTTTTCCTACACAAGGCAGGGCATTTTCTTACTGCACACCAGCAATCCCAGTGTAAGTTAGGAAGAGGTTATGCAATCAGCCTTGTGCTCAAACCAGATTTCCCTGGAGTAGTGGCCTATAGAGATTCTGTATACTGAAAAACTCAACCTTTTCCCTCTCTTCCCTTGACAAATCACCTTAACCCTACCTTAAGGCTTACAGGCACATAGTGAGGGATCTTTAATGACCCTACATCGTGCAATCCTATTACTCAAATTAACCACACAAATTTGCTGATATATGTATAGGTCTAAAAGTATTTACACTTTTCAGTTATTGCAGCTTTAATAACAAAACTGAAACATGCTTTTCTGCATAAATCGATTTAATCATTTACAAATTAGGCATTCACATTTTAATCATGGAATTGAGCAATGACATCTTCAATGTCCATATGAAATAGCAATCAGCCCAAATACAAGCTCCAATTCTTTTTTTTAAAAAAGATGTTAAGATTCAGCGAGATTTATTATAAATTCTCTAGCATCACTGTCAGAAGGTGCTCCAGTCTTGAGTATTAAACAGAAGGTAGAGAATAAAAATCCGACCACCAATCATACTAGAAGCAGAAAATAGAAATAACATCAGTTGAAAGTGTCCCTAAAAACAGTGCACTCCTTCAAGGCAATGGGACTGCTGATCTGAACTTCTGTACATCCAAAGGGATTGCACATCTTTGAATCAAAGCACTTCTAGATTGAAGTCCTGGTAACAGGTTGAAGGGAACACACTTCCACAGACTGAATCTCACTAAGTGTACACAATTCTTCAAATTCAGCAATATCTGTAGATTACGTCACAAATTAATAGCCCCTGCAAAGTTTACCGCCTTAGAATACCACAGAGTAATGAAAGTCCATCATTAAGGAGGAGACCTTTGAACATGAGAATGTTCAGATTACAGCAAAGGGCACCTAAGGGAATATGAAAAAACAACTGGGTCCTTGTATAATAAATGCAATGAAAAGAATAGCAACTGCATGTTTCTCCTCTGGGAAACTCCCTCTTTCAAGTTGCCATTTACCTTCTTGTCCTTCAGCAACCCTTTCTCAAGTTCAATGGACTGAACATCAATTGTACAGCAAGCTCAACTTCCAAGTCTAATGTGTACTGAATATAGCCAAGTACCTACAATGTACCCATCTACCTACATTATTATCCACAGCTTAAAATATAACAATTAAAAACTTAATTTAAAAACAAAATGCTTCATGCCACTTTGGACCCTCAGATTAACTGCTGCTATACAACATTCACTTTGTGTTAAAATTATTCTTTATAGTTGCCAAATAGTAAAGCAGTTATGAGATTATAGTTTACAAAGGAGGAAATTCTGGAGGTGAAGTTTAATAAAGGTTTCTAAGTTTCTTAAAGATTTTTATTAGTTGAAAGAGAAAATTATGCATGGCATGATGTACTTCTATATAGTACGATCTGTCTGGATGGCACGCAAACAGAAGGTTTTTTTTTACTGTATCTTGGTACACATAACAATAATAAACCAATAATACTTACTACTTAACCAAGGGAAGTATTGAGGAAACAGAAGAGCACAAGAGGAGCATGCTACTTCTAGAGGCAAAGATCAACAGATCTTTTAAGAAAATGAATAATAGCAGAGAAAGATACTGGGATTTGGGAAGACAGCAGGGCAGTGGGATCCATCTGTTCTAGCCAAGAGATGACAGAGGCACGAAAGGGCAAACAGTATTCCTCCTGAGCGAGAAACCCCAGTGGGGTGGGGGAGGGTTGCAAAGAATTCTCAGTACAACATTAATCTACTGCTCACTGTTCAGGGGGAAGATAAATCTTCATGTCATGTGGGATAAATGATTGTCAAAAAAAGTGTATTTAATGTTCTCTTTGTAAAAGGGGAAAAAATTACCAATGGTCATTGTTCAGAAATATCTGGAGGGTATCAACATACACAAATGGTTTTCTGTAATGCAAGCAGATATCAAATATACCAGCTATGTGTGCATATAGATAACATCTTTTGCTACTGTCTATCGCACACACCAACAGTTTTATGATTTTAATGTCATAAGTTGTGGACAATATTGATATTTATTGTTCTCCCCTATTGTCCCTGGATTCAGGAGAATCAACGATGTAGCTGGATGGGACTGGAGCCACAATGATGGCATATTTCCTTCCATGCCCGTAGACCATTACAGATATTAGGTTTTGCATTCCAGATTTATTTAATTATTTGAATTTTATTTCTCGAACACTTTTGTGGGATTTGATTTCCAGTCTCTGGATTAATGCTGTAGGCCTCTAGCCGTTGAACCAACAATTTAATCACTAAGCTGCCATACCACTATTTTAGATAAATGACCTGCAGAGAGTTGGCATAAGTGGAGAGTTGAGCTCAGGCAAGTACAATACAATTAGACAGGAACTCAGGATTATTGTGTGCAGTTTTTGTCCCCTTATTCAAGGAAGCACACTGAAGGTTCACTGGATTGCTCTCTGAGATGGTGGGAATGCTTTATGAAGAGTGATTATGTCAATTCAGCCTGTATACATTTGAATTTATAAGAATGAGATAGGATACGATTGAAACTTAAAATATTCTAACAGTGTTGGACAGACTGGATCCAGAGAAGAGGCATCCCCTGGCTGGGACGTAGAGGAATAAGGGCAACAGCCTTAAGTTACAGAGGAAGAGATCTAGGCCTGAGGTAAAAGGGAAATTCCTTCATTCAGAAGTGACGGCTCTGTGGAAGTCACTACCACAGAGAGCGGTGGAGGCCATAAGGTTAAATATCTTTGAAGGAGATAGACACATTTCCAGGTGCAAAAGGCTCCAAGAGAGTATGCGTGAATGCTCTATTGAGATAGTGGATCAACCATCACTGCATTTAATAGCAAGCAAGGCTCGAAGTGCCAAAATGCCTACTACTTTTTTGTTTTTAAGAAATTTTATTTCATTTGCTTTTATAATGCAGAATTATTATTCAAGTAAGTAAATGCCTCGCCCACACTCAATATTTATCTTACACAAGTCAAACTGAGTCATGTAACATTCCTGTGCAAATTTCCATTGTCCCTTTCATCTTAACTGAGGAGAACCTTTCCAGTGAAAATGCAAATATGCAATGGCCACTCCACAGACTTGTCAACAGTCTGTAATTCTCTTCATAATATTTATATTAAATCCACGAAAATACAGAGTACATGCCTCAAAGGATAAAAATACTACTGAATACATTGTGTTAAATCATACTTAAGATCACAATACTCTAAATTAATAATCATGTGATAGTTAATTAAAAAGAAAGGAATATTATAAAAAGTCTACTCCCACTACCAAAAACCAAAGCTGTTTGATTAAAAAGAGACAAGGAAAAACCCTTGAAACATAACAATATCAGCCAATGTCTATAATTCTCAAAATACCACAACTTCTTTACAAACAGCCCGATTATTAAATAACTTTTCAACGACTGGCTTTGTATACAGAACCTTAGTCATGCTTTTTGAGTGATCTGTTTGGTTTATGACATCCTTTTGGGGGAAAATGTAACACTGAGATAATAAATTATGGTATTGGCCAAGCTTTGGTATTCTACGCTTTATTCCATAAGCCATTCAAACTTATCCTGCTACTTTGAGAACTCGCTGATAGATTGAGATTTTAGTTTAAACATGTGGTTTGGGCACAATTAGTTAGATTTGCAATAGAAATAACATTGAAGGTAATCATCAGTATGCACAAAAAATATATAATAGCTGCCAATAAGATTTTGGAAGTGGTGCAAAGCTGATTATGTGACATGAATATAATGACCAAGTTGCAGTTGATCTCACTGTGTCCATCTACACTTGTTGCGAGCAATGGTACTTTATGTCATCACATTTGTTAACAACTATTACCTGGGAAATACAAAAGCATCACATCTTATTCCTACTACAAGTAATTATAATAAATAATATTTGAAGCTGGACCATTGCTCACTGGAATAAGCAAATGTATAATATAATCCACCTCATAAGTATGACTTGCCTCCTTATTTTCCAGGTAAACAATTTTCTTAATCATTTCCTATGCAAATACTGTTGAATACATTTTAGCCACAAAATCCATTCTTAATTCCAATTTGCATGTATTAACATTTTGCACAGTTGATCCAACCAGCAACATTCAGGAAAGCAAAGTACTGACATGCCTTAGTTAAAATATCACAATAAAATTGTGTTTTCTTTGTGACAGACTTATTTGTGATGCTTTGTGACAGACCTTATTTAAAAAAGTAATTTATTTCTTGCTGTTTCTTTTCACTTTATATATACACAGTTCAACCACAAAAATATTGTGCAGTACTTTATCAATTTCAATCTCATGACGTTGTGGATTTCCTCAGGATGCTCTAGTTTCTTGCCACATCCCAATGATGTGCCAGTAAGTTAACTGGCCATTGTAAATTACATAAGAACAGCAGAAGTAGGAGTAGGCCATCCAGTCCGTTGAGCCTGCTCCACCGTTCAATAAGATCATGGCTGCTCTGGCCGTGGACTTAGATCTACCTACCTGTCTTTTCCCCGTAACCCTTAATTCCCCGACCATACATAAATCTGTGTCTTAAATATATTTAATGAGGTAGCCTCTACTGCTTCCCTGGGCAGAGAATTCCACAGATTCACTACTCCCTGGGAAAACCAGCTTCTCATCTCCATCCTAAATCTATTTCCCCGAACCTTGAGGTTTATGTCCCCTAGCTCTAGTCTCACCTACCAGTGGAAACAATCTTCCTGCCTCCATCTTATCTACCCCTTTCATAATTTTATATGTTTCTATAAGATCCCCTGTCATTCACATAATTATCACATCCACTTTGAACCTGAGAAAGCCATCGGGCTATTTTCTTAATGGGCAAATTTGAATGTAGAGGAGAAATAGGTTTAGGTATTTATACATACAAAACGCAATTAAAAATATTAATGGAAGGTTGGAATAAACAATGGAGGGAAGTTATACTTCAGTTCTTCAATATTGATTGGAATATCAAGGAGTAATAATTTTGGACATTACATTCAGGAAAGATAATTCAACAAAATTATGCTAAAACCTAAAGGCCCACACTGAGGGAATACTGAATAATCTTCATTTGTATTCCCCTGACTTTAAGGAGGTTAAAATAAATGAGGTCTTATAGATGGAACTACATGGAAATAAGGGAGAACTGTTTTAACAGAAAAATGGTGCATCTTCAAAGCTGAGACAGAGTTTCAGACGAAAGGGGAATCAGTGGTTAAGTGCTCCAGGAGCAAAAGTGGAGTCGATGATAAGATTAGATCAGATCAGATCCGCAATGATCTTAATAAAATGAGGGGCTATATAGCCTATTTCTGATCCTATTTTTTATGGTACACATCGAGAACTTATTCACCCCACAAAAAAGGTAGTACATGCTGGTCCAAATGAAAAATGCAAAACTGAGAGGGCTTTGGGGATATGGAGCAATGGGACTTAAATCAAGTTGAGATACAGATCAGCCACAGTCTAAATGAATGGCAGAAGAGGTACAAGATGCTAAGTAAATTAGCCCTATATCCATGTGCTCCAACAAATAAACAGAGTGGATTTGTGAGCAGAGTAAACTGGTTAAAAAGTGTTGGTTTGTTCATCCCCAATTTGTGACCCTGTCCATACAATTTCTCATATTTGTATTTAAATCGTCAGGTCAAATAATACAGTAAAAGCAGAAAATGCTGGAAATATTTAGCAAATCAGGGAGCATCCATGGAGAGACAAATTAATGTTTCAAGTTGTCTTCAAAAGTGGGAATCTTTCTTCAGAACTGGGAATGGCTAGAGAAAATGCAGCTTCTGAGATGCAGGGAAACTGGGGGAGAGAAAAGGGAAAGATACATTATATGGTGGAGGATAGGAGAGATTAAGCTGACAAAAGGGGGTGGTAATACCAGATGAATGGTGATGGCATTAGGGAACAACAGGTAGTCGGCAAGGGGTGTAAATGCAGAATGAATGGATCTGACATTACAGAGTGAATG
>JARFYF010000052.1:124275049-124290451 GCA_030265395.1 Rhina ancylostomus | reverse complement strand
GTGGATGACCTCACATTTACCAACATTGTGCTCCATCTGCCAGACCCTTGCCCACTCACTGAACCTATCTATATCTCACTGCAAACTCTCCACATCCTCTGTACAATTTGCTTTTCCACTCAATTTAGTGTCACCAGCAAACTTAGATACGCTACACTCAGTCCCCTCTTCCAATTCGTTAATGTATAACATGAACAGTTGTGGGCCCAGCACTGACCCCTGTGGCACCCCGCTCACCACTGATTGCCAACCAGAGAAACACTCATTTATCCCAACTCTCTGCCTTCTATTGGTTAACCAATCCTCTATCCATACTAATACCTTACCCCCAACACCATGCATCCCTATCTTATGGAAGTCTTATGTACACCTAGTGTGCGGCTGAATGGTAGAATCTGGGGAGAATTAATAGGACTATGGGGAGAATAAAAATCAGATTAGTAGGTGATAGAGGTGAGTGATTGGTGGTCAGCACAGACTTGGTGGGCCGAAGGGCCTGCCCTCATGCTGAATGAATATTACACAAGATTGATCTGTGAACTTCATTGATAGCTCTAATTGCACTAAGTTCAAAATGATTAATATGAATGATTTCTTCATGGTAAATTCTCTGAGATTTCTCACTACTTGCACTCCGGCAGAAAAAAGTGCCTCAATAACAGATGCGTGAAACATCGAAGTGGTTCAAAGTGACCTGAACAACACTGATGACAACTATGGTAACTGAGGGCCATTTTCTTAGTCATTAATTATTCAAACCCCAGATCATTAAAACCATTAATTAATATACAAGTCACGGAAAGAATAGGCTAACGTAGTGCTGCGGTAAAGAAATAACACCTCTAAAAGACTAAATAAAACTGAATAAATGGTAAGCTTTTGGATTTAAAATTGGTCTCAAATTCCTCTTCATTCTGGGTCAATAGAAAACAATATGGCTGCGCCAGTTAATGTCCCTAACCCAAATATTTCTTCAAAATATACATGGTAGGCGTTATTATCAATGGTGCAAATTGGTATTCCACCTTATTCATAGCACATTAGTTCACCCTGCAGAGAATATCTCACCAGTGCAAAACATGTTGGAATAAAATACAGATGAATTTTTTTTTGGATGTGACAGTGCTGGTATCGAACTTATCCTTTTTAAACTTGCTAACCTGACAACGTTAGTTTCCATCCAAATAGCTTTCATGCTCTGTAATTTTCCCATAAGTAGGATGGAATCCAATTAACCCTTATCTCTTAATATTATCAGCAGTGAGCATTGCAAGGCCCTCTTACCAAAAACAATTCTGTTTTTTTAAAATATGTATCTATAACCAGAACAAAACTCAGTAGCACTGTAGAAAATAATCTAGAAACAGATCCTTGAACACGCCAGAGGACTTCTATGTTTATCAGCATTAAGCAACAGAAACAGCAGGCTCCTTTCTTTAAAAAATATTAAATCCTAATTTAGGCCAATTCATGACTTAAGATATTTCTTAGCTATATGCCATGTTTACCAAATAGTGCAATGAAATCTACGACAAAAGCTAATCACAAAAATGTTACATGATTATAATGCACAACCGTTTCCTCTTTCCAGGCACAACGACTCACCTCTTCAGAGACAATTATGCAGATACAAAACATGGTAAAATAAATGAAAATTGTTGAAAACACTACGATACCACAATGGGAGTAAACAGCATTAAATCTGGAAGTTTCATGAACAGAATTTTAATCTCAATTAACAACACTGATGCCAACTGTTGAAACCAAAAGCTATTTTTTTCCCCGTTGTGAATCTAAACCAAACGGTTTGGTGCGCGAATCAACAAAACCATAAATTAATTTAAAAACTTCTGAGAGCAAAGATGCTTGAACTGGCACTGGGTCAGGGAGGTGGTATACTTCCGACTGAGAACTGATAAATAGACCGTGCGAGTCACTACAGAGACAATGCACCTCGGAAGAGGTTAGATGTAACATCAGTAACAGGATGTCAAAGCATTTTCAGCTATGTACGAGAGATGTGAATGGAAAGAGGCTGAGAGTTGCCCCACCCTACCTTCATGCCAGCCTGCAAAAGGCACATCCTCTGCAGTACTAACTACAGCATCACGGGCCTGAGGAGCAGCATGGGGTTTGAAACCACATTCACTGAGAATTCTTCTTTAAATGTCCTCTTTGCAATTGATAAAACCAGCCCGCATGACACAGGAAACAGAAAAACCAGTCGGCTTTTCCTCCTGCAAATGTTTCGAACATTACTTAACGACAGTTATGCTGACAGATCTCCACAGTATGTTTAATCTAACACACACAAGTAGTTTTTTTTGTATTACATAAAGGTTGAGCAATAATAAAGCGATAAAACACACCCACGCGATCTAATGAAATACGTGTTGCTGTTCTGCAGGCACGGTGCACAAGCTGAACAATTTCTGCCTCATTTTGTTTTGTTCCCCTGCAATGAGGGGGCTGACAGTGGTCAGGTACCTCTGTACTCACTGGCCATACTGTCTTCACCTTTTGAGCGATTAAACTGCACACCGGCAGCTACTTAAATATTTTCTTACACTGTTAGAAAATTAACCTCACGTCGCGACCAGCATCCGGACTAGGAGAAAATGCTGCAGCACCTTCATTATGAAACTATTTATACGTATATATCCTACCGTTTGGACAGCTCCTGGCGCAGCTGAGAGAGCGCGACGCAGCCTACAGCCATCTGACTCCCTCTATCCGCACAGCGTCAGCCTGCGCTCCTTAAAGAGGCAACAGTCTACCTACAGCGCCAGCACACACCTCTTTCTATTACATTGCACATCCATATAACGGTGTGGAGGAGAAAATACTGCGTGGCATGCAAATACGTTTTAAAAATTGGCAAGGGGCAAATGCGAAATCAGGCAGAAAAGATATAATTATGCTTTAAAATATGGGGTCCAAAAGATTGTATGAATGTTTCAACATGTATTAAAATATTTTGAAAATACACTCAGACTCTACACAATAAAACAAAGTTTTAAGCAAAATTATGCTTCAAAATATGGGTCCCCGTAATTACTAAGGAGTTTAAGCAGATCACCCAGAAGAGTAAATATCAGATGATAAACAGACTGGAAAGATGTCCAACCCTGTGTCCACAACGCTTTTTGTTTATTTTCCATTGCTGATATTTTGCTCCAAGATCAGGCATCCCGGGATGGGGATATCACTAGTAAAGACAACAGGTTGCCCACCCTTGCTGACCTGAGGCAGACCCTTTCCTGCTAAGCTGTTGCCTCATTGCCACAAGGGAAGAAGTTCTGGATTTCAGATCAGTTTTCTTGCTGCTGAGGAGTTCGACTCTACAACCTGCAGATCTACTTGCCTCCATTCTGAGACAACTAATTCTGCCCACACTGAATTTTCTGACACGTACAAATTAGGCACTGGAGTAGGTCTCTTGGTCCCGACAGGCTGGTTCACCATTGAATATGATTCTGGTCTGATCTGATTGCATTCCTGTCTACCCTGCTAATCTCTAACACCCTGCTCTATCAAATATCTACCACTGCCTCAACAATATTCAAAGGTCTGCTTCCCTTGACCTTTGAGGACGAGAATTCCAAACCCTCACACCCCTCTGCAAGAAATTCCTTATTTTAGAAATAGTGATGTCTAGTTCTAAGTTCCCCTACTAAAGGGAAAATCCTCTGCACATCCAACCTGTCAAGACCCTTCCAGATCTCGAGTCTCAATAAATTTGACTCTAATCCTCTAAACTCCAGCAAGCACAAGCCTAGCTTGCCTTACCTTTCCTCACAAGACCATCAGCCCATTCCAGGTATTGTTCCAGTAAACCTTCCATGAACTGCTTCTAACATATTGTCACCCTTCCTCAACTAAGAAGCCCAATACTGTACACTTGACTTCAGATATGGTCTCACCAATGCTCAATATAACTGAAGCATAACCTACCCAGTTGTGTATTCAGTTCCCCTATGATAACTGATGATATTTATTGTTTGCTGTATCTGCATACCAGCCTTTTGTAAATCTACTAGGATACCCAGATCTCTCTGCATCTCAGTTCTGTAATTTTGCACCATTTAGACAATATTCTTTTTTATTTGCCCTGCCGAAATGGAAAATTTAACATTCTCCCAGATTATACTTCGTTTTCCAGATCAATTGCTACTCATTCACCTATCCACTGTATACCCTCACCTGCTCCTGGTGGAAAACTTCTCCAAAAGAAATCCAGGGATCGGTTCTTGGCCTCAATTGTTTACTATTTCCATTAGTGACATGGCAGAGGGAATGAAATGTAAGGTTTCCCAGTTTGGTGATGATATGAAAATAGGTAGAAGGGCATGTTGTGCTGAGGATACCATGATTCTGTAAAAGGATATAGATAGAGTGAGCGATTTGGTGAAAATAAATGGAGTTTAATGTGGGGAAGTGTGAGCAATCAAAAGATGATTATCTAAATGGTGAGAGACAGCAAATGAGTTCAGAATGATCTAGGTGTTCCAGTGCATGAACCACAAAAAGTTAGAAGGCAGATTCAACAAGTAGTCAAGGAGGCAAATGGCACATTGGCCTTTATTGTGGAGGGGTTGGAGTTACAAAGTGATTTTGTTACAATTGTACAGGGCGTTGGTGAGGTCACAGCTGAATACTAACCCTTACCTAAAAAGGATATGATAGCATTAGAGACAGTCCAAAGAAGATTCACCAGGCTAATTCATGGGATACACAGAGGCTGCAGTTGCTGGAATCTGGAGCAAAAAAATTGGAGGAACTCAGCAGGTCAGGTAGCATCCGTGGAGGGAAATAGACCTGAAACGCCGACTGTAAATTTCCCTCCACAGATGCTGCCTGACCCACTGAGTTCCTCCAGAGTCTTGTTTTTTTAATTGCTGGAATAAGAGGGTTGTCCTATCAAGACAGGTTAGACAATTGTGTCCGTAAGAGTTTTGAAGAAGGAGGGGTGACCTTATTCAAACATACAAGCTCCTAAAGGAGCTTTACAGTTTAGATTTTGAAATGATTTCACTAGTGGGAGTCACAAACAAGGGGACATGGCTAAAGAATAGGGAGCTGGTCATTCAAAACTGAGGTATGTAGAAATTTTTTCTCTCAGAGGGCAGTGAATTTCTGGAATTCTCTGTCCCAGAGGTTGGTGGAGGCCAGATCATTAGATCTATCTCAGGTGGAGATATATAAATATTTGAAAGATCAAGGAATTAAGGATTATGGGGAACTAGCACAGAACAAGAGTTGAGGCCAGCATAGATCAGCTGTGATCATATTGAATGGCAGGGGAGGCTTGAGGGGGCTGGTGCCTAATCCCTACTATTTTCTTGTGTTCTCTCAATTGCAAAGCTGTCAAGAATGATCTGTCTGAAATGTGCAAGGAAAAAAGAATGGACTCAATTCAAAATCTTCACTATGATATGGTTGATGATGTGGCAAAACTCTCTCTCTTTGGAACTGACCAAAATACATCTTTATGTAGGCAAGGAAGTCTTTCTTCCTGTGGCCCATCCAACTCACAAGGGGCCTTGTTACCATTGCAAACTGGATTGGGAACAAGACCTTCTGTGGAAAGCCCACTAACAAGAAAGTTGTGAAGAGAGATGTATTACTATCAATTCCAAGACTGGATTGTGCTTGACATTCTGGACCATAAGTCTCAAAAAGAGCAAATTCCTTTTCCCCTAGGTCACAACTCCAGCTAAAAGAAAGCACCACTTGCTGATGGAAGACCATCAAGTTGGTGAAAGAATCACTGCAGTCTGCCCGGAACCTGCTGGTCTTCCAGCAGAAGGAAATATCTACAGCCAGGTGTTGCTGATAAGTACACTTCAAGAGCAAAAAGGTCCAGGATGATCTGGAAGCACACTCAAGACAGTCACACGTGAAACTGTGAAATCTGTTTCACATCGCAGCATAAGGTTTTACATCCCCATCAGCTCTAAGATTGGAACTCTACTGGCCAGCTAATAATTTTATTGGTGACTTGGAAGCATTTAACAGATTTATTCTCAAGGTCTGTGTCATCTGGAAACCACGCCCCTTCCAAGATATCTTGTGACTTCTTCCCAGTTTATCTTCACATTATTGAATTAATTTACTAATGTATGTTCATGCCTAAGTTTAGGCTTGAAATACACATTGTCAACAGAACACTGGGAGTGCAGTATTCCTCCCTTTGAGGCAACAGTGTTGTTTGCAGGCAGCTTTAACCTGTTGTTTTTCAACACAAGTCAAAATTTGTAGTGGTATTGACAAGACTCTTCTCAAGGGATATTTGAATATAAAATTCCTAAACCACTGAAAATGATCTCTCTTTTTTTGATAGAAATTTTAGATTAAGATCCAAATAGGAACACAATTAACTCCTGTAACCTAACAAAAGCAAATGAAAAGGAACAGCAGGTCTCTTCTGACAAACACTATCAAGCACAAAGTCCAAGGATGGTTAAGTGGCACTAGTCCATTGGTACTTCAGTACAATAATCCACTTGAATATTTAGACAGTCCAGGTTTAGACAGTCCAGACATCAAGCAAGTTTCATTGCTCGCATTTGAGGTCGTGATTAGTTCTGGAAGAACATCTGTTGCTGTTGCATTCATTCAAATGATTAAAGACATATTCTTTCAAAAGCCATTAATCAATTTAAAAAAGAAAATTACAGGAGGAGTTTGCCGAGTATCAACATTACAATTCTAATACTCACTCACTTACTACCCTCCACTACAACTTGAAAAAGCTCTAATGGTGTACAAACAGATGTGTAATACTTAATTTATCCCTACAAATTGCTTCTATTTCCAAAGATCAATATGCAACAACTGATAGACTTCACAGTTATCAGCAATGTGATTGCACTCACCTCTGATGTCAGTTGCTGTCAGGGCACAGCTGTAGGGCATCTCTGAGATCCAGTGATGTCATCCAGCTGGCTGAGCAACCAACCCCAATGAAGAATCTCACAGGCCACCAATCAGGAGGTTAAAAAATTTAATACTTAACTAAAATATTTTATAAGGTTTGAACTTAAAATAAAAATCAAGGAATTCTATAATTAATCCAGGAGATAATGAATGACATTTATGGTTTGTTTTGAACTAGAGAGGTCATTAAGTATCATCTTATCCAACCAAGATAATACTTCCTGTGTTTTTCACAGTAGGCATTGCCTGTTCGTAGCCACACTGTAGTCAGCTCACTGATTTCCAAAGGTTACACTGGAGAAGGCCTTGAAAGCACATCCAGTGAAGGAGCAGGGAATCACTAACAGTCTCTTTTGGATTTTACTAACTGATCACATGCATAGTCCGGGAGCTTGTCAGTTCTTTCACACTAGTTAGGCATGATAAAAAGCATTATTCAGGTCACAAATTTTAAAAGCACAAAGCCCTTTCACCAGTCACAATCTCGGCTAAATAAGACAAAATTTGCATGGTGGTGGTCTTTTTCCACATACCACAAGGAAACCAACATGAAAATCATGTTTACAGACAATGACAATTCGTGGCAAATACAATCTTTAAAACTGAAGAAGAAATCCTTGTAGCCGATTAGCTAGTTAATATAAGGGTGACATACTAATCATTTTGGATTCAATCAGTGGGGCATAAGGTAGTGCTGGTAAAGTCACAAGTTATCTGAATAGGAAATTTAAAAAAAGCCAAAGTTCCTGCCCCAGATTGGCATGAGGTACATCTGCGGAAATATCAATATGGGTACAGAATCACCTGTAATGCCCATAAACACATATGCTACTATTTACCCCAAAACGAAGAACAGTCATTTGTTCTGGCTACTGAAGGGCAGGAGCTCATGTGGGTCCTTTCATCAGCAAGTAATTAATATTTTCAAGAGACTTTTCTCAGTGCCATGAAGATAAGTTTTAGAATAACCTCACTTAGTCTGTCCGATCCCATAAGAAATTCTTTCTTGATATTCCATGAATCTAAAACACCCTAGAGGTGCAAGGGCTATTTAAAGGGGAACAATTCAGTAAAAGCCTGTTACTTTTTGATTGATAACTGTAATAGGGTCCTCTACTTTGAACAATTTACAGTGTGACACATACAAGGGATAACCTCTGAATCGATTGACTTTTTAACACCATCCATATACAACAAGTGTTGTTACGTGTCATTTCCATCTTTTAGAATATTATGTGATTATAAGTGACTTATGCATTAATATCATTATCATTTTAATTTTATCAAGAAATCACTATGAAGAAATGAAAAACCACAGTGCTGTAAAAGCATTTGCTTTATTGAATCATGTTTCCTAACACATTAACACACCTAACACTATCAAATTGAACCTTGAATATATGATCCAGCTGATCACAACACACATTTATCAACATTTGAATAAAAAGTAAGTTTTAGATTACAAAAGTGAATATTCTTCTCCATCAGTTTGAAGTGTCTTCAAGTTGAACATTTAATTTAATCTATATGACGCATGGACAGAAGAAACTGCAACACACTTAACCAAGATCTGTGAACACAAAATGTGATTAGTCTCATAAATACCAAAGCCTGAATGAATTCTGCACATCTTTTAGGGATCAGTAAAATAATTACTATTGTTCCTCACTGATGACTTTCTGCATTGAATGTGGACTTCCTCAGTAAAGAGCCTCATCTTATTTTCCTTAGTAAGCCAATAGCAATTACATAAAAATTTTCAACTCTTTGGTTTAAAGTGTCATCATAGATAGTCTGAAAATCAGCATTCAGATGCAGAGTTGCTGCTGTAGACAAACAGAACAGTGTTAAATTTAAATACTGTGAATATTATAATAGACACAAAGGTATTATCAAAATCTGAGTACCAAAGGATGATCGAAAACAAATCAGCTTCAGTTCCAAGACTTTGACATCATCCAAATGAAATCTTTCATTTGGTTTAATTGCCTGCAGCAATGCATAATATCTATGCAATATCTTTCCACAATACAATCACTTTATACATAATTGTCAATTTAGTCACTCCCAAGTATCTGTTTATTTCCCACACAATGCCAATGTATACAATAATTCTTCATGTAATTGGTCTTGGATATTTATAATATACAAGCTGTGGATAACTTAAATTTACATATCAAAATACTTATTTTAAAAAAAGGGAATACTGTCAAGGAACAGATAAAGGAAAACATTTGTGTACACTCTGGCATATCCAATCTTACTCTGTGAAAACAAAATTGCTACTCATAAAGCATATTCTATTACCTGCAGAATTTAATACCAAAATAAAAACATTGATTGAAAATATAAAATATTCTCTGTCAAAAAGCAGAACCCACATTTGTCTTTCAAATGTTTACAATAATTTAGAAATGGAGAGTGAAAATGCTACCAGACATAAAACTAAAATAGCAGCTATGTGCTGAAAGGCCTGTTGCCAACATGGATAGTCCTTCTGTTGTGCAGCATGAAGCAACACTTATAATGCACAAAACTGCACATGAATGCATCTAATCTTAAAATACAAACACATATGCACCTACATACTTATTACATAAGTATTTTAATATTACAAATGGTTGGAACTTGTACAAATATTTAATAGGTACAAAATATTCAGTTTATGACTAATAAATAAAAACACTGAAATGTTGAGGTCCTGCTGATACTAAATAACAACATTTTTGATAAAAGATAATTAAAATAATTCATTAACATTATTATTTATTAAAAGAACAGACTTAAATAGTTGAAGAATCATCAGGAATGAAAAAAAAATCTATAACCATAGCCACTAATTGACATAAGCAGGCAACAGCATTCATTACAGTGACGTCAGCAAGAAACAAAGCGAGGCTGTTAGCCCATCTGATGTCACAAAGCTATTTAAATGCCCACTATTGATTTGTACTTTGAGCTTTTTCAACATATATTCTATTCAAATTTCAAACCATTTATTTCAATCATTGTAAATATTTTTTTAAAATTACTGCCATGGGTATTTCAATGTAGAAGTCATTCACCATTTAATATTTGATTACAAACTGACTGAGAATTGTTTACACCATTTAATGAAAGATTCACTTTAAAAAGCGTAGACCATATTATACAGATTCAAAAGGCAACACAACAGAAACAACAAAGCTAGATCACCGGGGAAATATACATTAACAATGGGGACGTTGGGATGTCAAGAGATAGGAGAAATGGGAAGGGAGGAGAGCTAACAATGACAACCAGCATTTAAGGAGTGTTTATCATAGCAAAATGTCCCAGAGTGCTGCAGAGACTCATGATTGGTCAAAATATGACACTGACCCAGGTAAGGATACACATGGACCAATAACCGAAAACTTGATCAAAGTAGGTGACCTTAACTTTGTCTTAAAGGAGAGGGCAGAGACATTTGGGGAGCAAATTCCAGAGGCATGATGGCCCATGTGAAATAACATCTGATGAAGATAGTATGTGACAGAAAGAGAGAGACAAGAAAATGGACAATAGTCAGGAAATTGGTGGTGGCAAGGATTAAGCTGTTTACAAAAAAAAAAGCTGCAGAAAAAATTTCTTTAAAATGGAAATTTATGAGCAATATTACAAAAAAATCAACTATTTATGAAGTAACATT
This sequence comes from Rhina ancylostomus, assembly GCA_030265395.1. Lineage (NCBI taxonomy): Eukaryota > Metazoa > Chordata > Chondrichthyes > Rhinopristiformes > Rhinidae > Rhina > Rhina ancylostomus. The sequence continues at coordinate 124,279,842 of JARFYF010000052.1, read as the reverse complement.
TCAAAGGTCAGGAACTTAGACAAGCTCTTTCAACCATTTGGAATCTGTTAAATTTTTCACTGGGAACACTGAAGTGCAACCTTGCACAATTTAATATTGTTTATCAGAATATAACTTCAAAAAGAAACAAATTACTGTATTCTTGATTATCAGTTAGGAAAAGAATGATTCTGTAGATACAGTATCAAATATTTTGTTCCTGTTTCCATTTTCTTTCTGAAATTTTCAATCCCTTTCATTCATACCCATATTTGACTGCATCTTTTGTTTATTAGGAAAACCTACCCATTATCATTGGATTTTCATGAACTGCTGTACTCAAGCCACAATATTCCTGATAGATGTAAGAGCTCATGTTCCTCTGAACAGGAAATGTTATTAGGCTCACCTCCAGACTACTGTAGCAACTACAGTTAAAGTGACTGATATCTTTTTTGTCTGAGTGTAGTCCAGAATAGTTTGGTTGAATGAGGTAAAATTACATACTAGCATCATATAAATGTGAATGTTCGCTTCTAACAAAATGACTTTCACTTTCAACCTACAAAATGAAATAGAAAATACTAGCAAATTGCCCAACCTAACTGTGTATTAACTGGCAATACTGTGAAAAGTTTTTGTACTTCACAAGGTAGAAATATATAAAATGGCTCAGACTCTTAGTCCTTGCAGATGGGAAAAGTTAATTGCAGTAACATTTGCAAGAGGAAAATGAAGACCAAGCATGTGGGTTGGTAGAACTTGTACTTCCCAGTGAAATTAATTGCATGAAATTAAATTAAAAACCAAATGCTTAAAATTTTGAAAATGAAATTTTATCTACATTTCACTTGTTTCACAATTTCAAACGAGTTTAAAAATAATCCTTTTATGCTGAGATAAGATTAAAGCATTCCCCTCCATCATATTCAGACAATATTGACTTAATTTTGCTTTTTAACCTCTCCTCTCCCAAAGGAGGTGACATATGCCACCATTCACTTTCAAAGAGTGCTGACAACTACTTATCAGCTTTGAAATACTGTGTTGGCAGATCTGCAAACCAACATTTGAGGAAAGCAGATATCATACCAAGCAGGAAGAACCCTTACAACGCAAACCTCATACACAACTTGAAGGCAAAGATAATCTTGATATACCTTGGTTGTTGATTGGTAGGATATCAGAGATAAAATTGATCATTTAGGCCTTTCAATAAAAGGAACTGACTGTGGGAGTGCAAATTGCACAAATACAGAATTAAAAATAACTGAGATCAGAATGTTCTTTATGTTCAGCCCAAAATTGAGGCGCCAGTCTAATTTGTTGTGATCTATCTGGGCATACAAGAATATATCCTAGATTATTATAAACCACATGAACATAAAGACATTAAACACCTTTTGCATTACCTTTAGGATTGGAACACTGTATCATATCTATCCTGCTTCAGCTGATCTGGTGTTGAAGTGGTCTTACACGTTTGGGTTACCTCTATACTTGCACATTCTAATGGATCACCTGGCTGGCCTCCCATCTTTCATACTCCATCAAGCTGTCTAATCTATTATTTGTATCCTATCTTGCATCATTTCCTATTCATCCAATGAGATCCAAGATAAATTCTTGTGTTATAATCATTTCAGTCTTGTAACCTTCCTGGGAACTGTGTCTCAGATCACAACCATTCCCAATTTCTGTTACCTCTTTGACTTTCTCACCAATAAGTCATGGAATTTTCTTGCTAAAGTTCTCCTACTCTACCTATCTTCCTCCTTAAAGACCATTCCAAGCCATCAAATTTTACTCACTAATTTTGGTCACGAACCATTCATCAAACCCTGTAACTAACCGGTCATCAAATTTTAGTCAGTAACCCTAATTTCTCAAGTCATTCAGCATCATTTTTTCCTCTTTCCACAGCTTTTTGTTTTCATACATTAAAGAAGTTGTATTAATGTATCTAATTAAAATTCCTTTGCTTCTCCATAAGTGCAATTTAGTTGTTAAATTATTGAAATATAATATTTCAATTCATAATTGAATCCAGTTCCCATTATCTCTTTCTGCAACAAGTCACAAGAAAATCTACTCAGGTTATGATATATTCAGGTACACTAGGAACGACCCAGAACAATGTAAATTGAGTACATGTTCCAACAACCATACACTCAGGGGTCAGGAATCATCTTGACCTCTTCCCAGCTTGCTCCTATCAGTGTTGGCATAATATATAACAAATACAATTAAGTTATCTATAATTAGGCCCAGATTGTCAGATTTAATAATACTAAGGAAATCAGGCACATGCTTTAAGTAGGAATATAAAGGAGGCAGAGTTGAAAGGTGAAGGTTATGGCAAAGACAGCAGGGATCAGGAATAAATGAGAGATTCCAAATCAATATCTGTGCAGCATGGAGGCAACAGCCCTGAAGACATGGCTAGCAGGAATCAGTGGGAGGCAAATGTGACATGCATAGCATAATTAGGATCGTTGAGGAGTGGCACACAAATGTGACAGACAGATAACTAAAGAGTGGTAGGAGAAAGAACTTATGTCATGATGATATAGCATTTCCCTTTTAACAATAAGGGTAACACAGATATTCTAAGATTGTTAAATAACTACATTGTTAAAAACTGATAGTTAAAACAAAATTATAGAGGGAAATATTAGAAATGGATTTCTCAGACAGTTTGTAAATCTCATCTCAAGAATGCTCAGGTTGTTCTGCAGAAATGCTGCATAACCTGCTGTAAGACAGAAGGCATCCTTGGTGTCAGTATAGAAAGAGCTCTCCTCTGAGATCCAGTCGATGTCCAGAAACAGACTAAGTAGGAGAAAATTAGAGATATATTTATGTGCATCAACTCATCAACTAGGGGTCAGATAAAAATAGGCAGTTTTGAGAACATTTTTATATTTGCAACATTTATATGGGGATAGTTGTTTTTAATATTAGTGCCAAGTGCAGGATGCTTTCAGAGCTGTTCAAAATGTCCATTAAAATTAGGTACAGTGAGGTGTGGCAGCATATTTCTGTCCTCTGGTGAGGTGTCTTATCAACTTGCATTGCAAAAAAAAAGCCATCAAAAAGGGCAGCAGACAAATAAACTCTCTTTATATCAGTTGATAGGTATCCTAAAAATGCAATCTTGATTAAAAATAGAACTGGAATACAGGCTGGGACCATTACTGAGTGTCACGTCATTTCTATTTAACTAAGCTTTGGCTTTACATCACATGGTGCAGACACCAGATTTATTCTAAAGTCATACGTTTCATAAGAGTGAATCTCTATTCTAATGTAACTCCCCTGCTGCTGAAAGGTTATTGTGTACTTACATGCGAGATAAATTCACCTCAGTGTGAGTTTTACACTGGTTGAACAAAATTGAAATAAAAATTGCAAAAATTATGCACTTGGGGTTTTAATGGATCAGCAGTGTCTTATTTCAAAAGTCTTTTCCTTTTGCTCCAAAAGGTTCTTTGCCACAAGTCCAAGATCAAAATGGAAAAATAAACATCAATGAAAAATAGAAAAACATTTTGGAAAGAGTGAATAATTTCTAGGATATGCCCTGCAGTCATCACACAGACTGCCATAATTGCACAGTGAGAGCCTTGGCCATCTTATTTCATTCTATTCACAATCCCTGCCAACACTTCCAATCAGTATAGTGCTATTGTTATTCTTTGTTAATGACCCCTATCACTTCTTTAACAGCCTCTAAGCCTAATGCTCTTTCTTTAACTGACAGTCCTGGTAACCAGGTCACTGACTCCTTTATTAATCTGCATTTTCAATGCTGCTCGACCACTAAGCTCATTTATAAACTAAGAGCCTAGTAAGTTTCTCATCCTTATGCACAAATGGAGATTTCTGCTGATACAGTAGACTAATTCAATTGCAGTGCTGACCTGCCTTTTTGCCCCAGTATCTCTTAAGTTTTTAACTGATTATTAAAGGATTTCAGATTTCTACTTTAAATTACCATTAACTTTACAGGTCTTCTTGCTTGTTCTAATTGTTATTCAAAATAATAAATTTGATAGTACAATAGAGGTATAATATTGGTTGAATCAGTAGCCTGACAAGAGAGCTACTATTAAAGGCTGAAATATTCTGGTAGTATTTGATGAAGACCTTAGCAACATATTGAAAAAATATTCCAGGTCTGCAATAAATTTGCATTTTAGATGGCCTGACAGTGAGATTCAACATTAACTGGAAATATATTAGAAACTACTCCAGAGAAACCAGTCTAGAATATGCTTATAGTTCAATTAATTTATAGTCATGAAGTCATACAGCATTGAAATGGGCTCTTCAGCCCATTATGTCCATGCAGACCATTGCGCCTATCTATACTAATCCCATTTGCCTGCATTAGATCCATATCCTTCTAAGGCTTGTTTCTTCAAGTGCCTATCTAAATGCCTCTTAAACTTTACGATTGTGTCTACCTACACTACCTCTTCTGTCAGTGTGTTTCAGATTTCCTCTTTAAAATTTCCCCTTAGATCCCCTTTAAGTGTCACCTCAAACCTATGTTCTCTTGTTTTTGACACCACCATAATGAGAAAAAGATTCTGACTATCCAATCTATGCCTCTCATAACTTTATCTACCTCTGTCAGGTCAATCCGCAGCCTCCTTCACTTCGGGGAAAACAAATCCACCTGCTCCAAACTCTCCTCATAGCTAAAGTCCTCCAGTGCGGGAAATATCCTGGTGAATCTCCTCTGCACTCTCTTCAGTGCAATCACATCCTTTCTGTAGTGTGGCAACCAGAACTGCAGTCTAACAAAT
>JARFYF010000052.1:124256019-124270600 GCA_030265395.1 Rhina ancylostomus | reverse complement strand
GGATGGTGCAATCAATTCAAATACTTGGAGCAAGAAGAAATCCTATTATGACCCATTTTGCTCATTTTTAGAGGGACTTCCTGAAGAAAAAGTTCTGCAATTGCTTAACTACTTTCATTGAGATTTAAATCACAAATTTCAATCTGATAATAGTTCTGTGGTCATAAAGCACAAAGCATTGCCACCTACTGTTCAATTTGGGTACGTCATCTACAAAATTCCAGGCAGAACTATAACCCTATATGCTTAAAATCTGAAGCCAACTGTCCATATTAGTTGAGTTGAAAAACAAGGAGATTATGTCAAAACCTTTGTACAATGCTAATCAGGGCTCATCTTCAATACTTGTCCAATATTGGGCATCACACATTAGGAAGGTTTTGATGAAGATGTGAGGATTTACCTCACATAATGGAACCATAAACGCTAAGGAGATGTTGGAATTATGCTCCTTAAAGCAATGATTAAAGGGAGATAAAATAGACTTAACCCAAGTCATGAGGAGTTTTGATATAGAGAGAAAAGAAACTACTTATTCTGAAAGAAATTCACAGATTTAAGATAACTACCAAAGATAAATCCAGGAAGAAATTTGGATAATTGTTTATTAAAGCAGTGAGCTATTGTGATCTGGAATCCATTACTTGGGAAAAGTAGTAGAAATAGATTTAAAAATACTGTTTTTAAAAGGGGAATTGGTTATGAATTTGAAAAAAAAGAACAGGAATTTGCAGAGCAGTGTGGGAAGAGGGAGAGATTGGATCAATATTTTAAAGGGGTAGCATTTGTATATAATTCTGAGTGGCGCATTTGTGTTTTAAGACTGCAATCTTAATCAGACTATGCTGAACTGTAGCTGGGCCTGCCAAATACCTTCCTCTTAGCTGCTGATTTTCTTCTAGAAGCTGTGTTTCATCACACATCACTGCATGGGCATTCTCAATCCTAATTTCTTTACTGCAAAGTATATACACTTTAACACTAAAATTATCTTGTTTTCTTTTGGAGTCATCAATACACGAAGTTCTTCTACAACACGGCCCAGCTGGCTAAACAGATATCAGCAAATACTGGATGAATGAATAATTCTGGATAAAACTTTTGGATCCTGCTCTGCATCTTGCAACAACAATCACGATTACTTCAGTTCCACCATTACTGGTGGCCTTTGGGCTGAAAGGAGCATTTGTCAACAAGACCAAGGTTGAACCAAAAATAAGGTTGAAATCAGTAAATAATTAAAGCAGAAATTTTTTGACACATTTATTAATAACCACAGAGCACACCAAATTGTTCTGAGATTTAATGTTTCCTTAGTGCTATTTATGGAGACTTGATCCCACTATATTCAAAAAACCAGATGACATTAGATGACCAATGTCATCACTGTCAACAGGGCTCCAATTTTTGTTCAAAGCTACACTGCAGACTGGCATGGAATAGATAAAGTAGATTACACAAATGTGAAAATATTCATGTTATTGTAACAGTAAGACGATTCATCAGAAGTTAAAAGAACATGTGCATACACATAACATTGCATATTATTAAACTTCCTGTAGAAATATAAAATTCTGAACCAAACTATTGAGGGGGCTGGATGGAGGTCAGTTGTAAGTATTAAAATGCATATAATCACCCAGTATTCAGTGAGCTTAGGTGTGTCAACAGATACATTACTGTGTTTTGGGTTCAGAGCACAAAACTGTCACTTCTGTATGCACTGTCACTGCACTGGAGTCATACAGTTGTTGAGCTGCAAGCCAACATATGCGTTCCTACAAATCTTAATATTTGAGCTCATCCATGAAGATTTGATATTGCCGTGGAGTGCACGAGTCTAAAACTGTTCAATTCTCCGTTAACAGCAGACCTTAATTTGAATGAAAAGTATTTAGAGAAATAATTGAAACTAGTCAAAGTGTGATATAATGAGGTAAAGGATTGCTAATTGCACCCCAATTATGCTGTGGATTTGGATCTGATGAAGTGGAATGTTTTCACCTCCATAAACAGTAAATGCACAACCTAATGAGAGTGAACTTTTAAGTCATCAGTTCCACAGAAGTAATGCCACAAAAATGTTTACGCAGCTTCTTCTGGACCACAAACTTGAAATGTAAGCATGCAGAAACAAAGATGACACATTTCAGTCTTTACATTACCACCAATGAATATTAATAGTATAACTTCTCCTTAATTAAACAAATTACAACAAATTGCTACATCATTCAGTTAATACTTTGATTGCAACACACACTGCACTAAGCTTGGTTAATTTTGCATCCAAAGATTAAACTCTTGAAATTATACAAGGGCTTCTAATATTCTGAAATAATTTTCTACTTATGCTGCTACATTTTCTCATGCATCGTATACCTGAAATATTCTATCAAGTTGCTTTTGTGAAACATTACAAACACCCAATATCTTTGTCAAACTAATGGGTTTGCTTTATAAGGCAATTATATTTAGCAAAAGGCTAACTATGTTGTCTGTTCTTGGCAAACGAAGACAATTCCAAATATTTACTATCTCAAATAATAGATATGAAGAATTTTCTGTGCTGTGCTAGATATCAAAAATGGAAAACCATTCTGTTCTGTAGCAGTGAGATCATTCAATTTTACTGAGCAAATTATTACACTAGAAGAAATTTTAAATGGAAATTAATCAAAGATTGCTTATCCTTCTACAAACCAAATTCCTGTATGTTAACCATTTCTTCCAGTTTGACTCCTGTGCCAGTCAGTACAGGTACTTCACATTATTACCAATTGTTCTTGCAAAGGCCATTGGACATCTGTACATCATTACAATATGTAAGACAATAGACAAATACAAATTTTGCAGTTTCCCCTTGCAAATAAGTAGTAAGTAAAGTATGATTTAAAAAATTGTTTATTGCATTTGACAGTTCCACAAAAAATAAATATACAGTACTTTCTTTGTCCAAATGTATCAATACTATATAGAAAACACTGCTCTCAATGATTTAGTAAACACTTAAAACACCAAAACAATGATTTTTCTTATATCTATAAAACAGGAGTTCATAGATTTCTATAGTGTCATTTAAAAATACACATTCTACAATATGATTCATATACGAAAGTGCAATTAAAAAGTTTCACTACCCTAGCACCAATGATGGATGTTAAGACAAAAGCCATTTACTGGAAATCTGGTCTTCACTAGATTGGCATCAACTGAAAATAATATTATTCAGCAAAATATGTGTTTTAAAAATCACCATCTAATTTATCCTTTTAAAAAAACTAGTATGATACACATGTACATTTTGTACATAACATATGGTAATGTGGTGAATGGCTGGAAACAATTAACACAAACGTGAAAATCGCATTTGCTACTTCAAAAAATAACTGGGCAAAGTAGGTTCCGTTAAAATGCATTATTTTTTTAAAATGAAGCCAAGCCATAGGCCAGAATGTGTAGAAAACACATATATGGAGACTATTTTCCCTTACAGTTATTTACATGAAAAATTGCTGTGACACTTGGAACATGCAGAATACAACATATTTAACCACAAGACTTTAGTGTTCCAAAAGGAAAACAAAGGGGAAGGAGAAAAAAGAATATTGATTTGAACTAAGCTTAGTATTATATAACCATGCCAAATATCTTTCCCTATTGTAATTAAACCATCTAATAAAATGTAACGTACCAAGTCTAAAGCCATCATAATATAAATGAGAAAAAAGTCCTGTTCGCTAACTCTCAGCAATGTGCAAAAATCAAATACAACCTAGACCACAGGGTGAACATATTTTCTTCAACATGCTTTTATAACCAGATACAGAGCACAATAAAAATATACTCAACAGTGTGAAAATAAAACACTGCATTTGAATAAAAACAATAGTTTTGCTCCATGAAAGTCAAATTCAACAGACAAAATCTCTTAACAGATAGAAATCCAGTGAAATTCAATGTTCACATCTGACCTGAGTTGCAGCTTCAAACCTTTTTTATTCTTCATCATTCACTTTCTATATTCTTCAAATCTTAACAAAGGATTTTTGCAAATGGAAGTGCTCCTGCAAAATCATGCATAATTAGTTACAACTGAGTCCTTTTTACACTCAGTTAACTTGTACGTAATTGCAAAATGACTTTAGCTACTTAATTTCTCTGTCTTTGATTACTGCAGCAGAGCATATTAAAGATGTTCAAAAGCGAGCACTCACATAGCTATATTTTCTGTGCAAGCATTGATAAGAAGTGAAAAGTAAATAAAAAACTGCACATGCTGGCAATCTAAAAAAAAACAGAAAACACTGGAGAAAAACTTGACAGGTCAGGGAACTTCTGTGGAGAGAGAAAAACAAAATTGATGTTTCAGTTCAATGACCCAATATGCTAATTCTGTTTTCTTTCATCACAGATTTTGCCTGACCTGCTGAATATGTATTTCCAGCATTTTCAGTTTTTATTATTGATGATAAACAATGAATGACTACTGAATTGTAAGGAAAAAAATTTACAGCTGAACATAATCCTTTCTCATCCAACATACACACATGTACTACCAGTGAAGATTAGTAGGGAGCAGCAAGAAGACTTGTTCAGGCCAATTTCCCCATCCTTAAATCAGGCAAATTAAGCCATTTGCAGCTCAATTGAGATCAACTAACTCAACACAGAGCAAGCATTGAGTTTGAGATCTTCATGAAAGAGTGGATGAGTTGCTCCATACTAAATGATGATAGGCTTTGGTTGAAAAGATAAAGGCCAATTCAAATAGAACACAATTTTTCTGTAAATCATTAAGATGTTTTAGTATTCCTTGACAACGAACTAAAAACAAGTCAATTCCAACATCTTCACCTTAGTTTCAGATCTCTACTCATTTTGACAGTGTAGAATATAACCAGCATTTTAAGACATCTATGCATTTTAGTTTGCCAAAGATTTGTGCTATACCTCACCCTGCTGCCTGTCTATAAATCATAAAAGATTTAAAGTCCTCACAACTGAATGACTTTACAACTATTTATCCCCTTTTCTGGAAAGACCAATGCCTAAGTCTGCCTTCTCCTACGAAAACATCCTTCAGAATTTGTTGAAATTTATCACTCAATCATAGTAACAGGAATAATGTCTACAAGCCATGGCATCCAAATGATTGCCAATATTAAACTTATTACCATTATCTTAAAACATTTAAGATTTTAGAAAACAGTTGTAAAGACAAATTAGATTATCCTAGAATCTTCCCATTGGTCAATGCTATGCTAGCAATCACTACCTATGGTGTTTATTAATTTTTATCACACAAGAAGAATGATACATTAGAATTATAGTAAATATAAATACAAACAATATTTCTATAAGATTGAGAGGTATCACAAAATAAAGCCAATGTATCCTTACAATTTTATAAGCATTACAGTGACAACAAAAATAGATTATCTGGTAATTATTACATTGCTGTATCTTAAGAGTTTGCTGTGCACAAGTGAGTACTTCCAGTAAAGACAACAGTGGCTATGCATCAGAATTACTGCTATTATCCTGGAGGGCATTCCAATCCATCCCTCCAATCTGCACTGCCCTTTCATGAACGCCAAACTATTTCTCAAGCTTAGTCAGATAAAAATAATGTATATCAATGAGCAAATTTTATTAGTGAAGACTTGTTACCTTTTACTACCTAGTAGTAAATGGGCCAAAAAGCAAGACTTTGCTTGTTCTGTATTAAAAATGAAATGACAAATTGCCCAAACCAAATTTAGAATTTGTAAGGTGGCTGCAAAGTGGGAGTCTCATTTTATTTTTGCGAACTTAGATCTTACCCAACATGGCACTGAATTATCAATGATATTAAAATAATATTCACCTTTATTTCATTAACATATCCAAAGATTGATAACGTTTCTGCACAATGCAATTACCTAAGTTATAAACTAAAAGATTTATCCCGACTTAATGACTGGTCAAAACAAAAAATGCTGGAAGTTCTCATGGACTCTGACTCATGAAAATTCAAACAAAATAACAGGATTTATGATGTAAAACTGGCAATTAATTACATTAAAACTACAATAGTTAAGACTATTACTGATTAAATTAATACACAGCTGTCTTTTATAGGCACATTACTGAACTGAATTTAACACTAAACCAAGCAAAATTGGTAGGGTCAGTGACCAAAACCACAATCAGACAATTCAGCTTTAAATTGTGTCCTAAAGTTGAGAGTGCAAGAGTTTCAGTGAGGTTATTACAAAGCTCAATGCCTGACAGCTAAGGAAACAACCAACAATGGCTGTTGACCACATCACCAACAGCAAACTCAAAAAAAACTCGCAATTTTGCTCTTGCGGTTTAATAACGTGGTTTGGGTGCATGGCTATGCTTGACCAGTCACTGGGCACGTGCAGGAGGCTTGGAGACTCTCAGGATCAGTCCAACAAGAATCTGGAAACAGTGTTCTGAAAGGCAAAGTAGCCCTTGACTCACAACCACAAAACTTGGACTGTCACATTTCTGCCATCAAGAAAACCAGGGACGATGAGAGATGCAAATGTGTGATATACAAAGCAAACACTTAAAGAAGCAAGCTACAATACTGATAGGGGAGAAAAATTAACTAAGCAATGATATGAAGAAAGGAATCCATTTTATGCTAAAGAATCCCATTTTGTAACTATCAGTTTCTTCAGAAAAGCAGCTGGAGTTAGCGAACATGTCTGAACAGGTACAGACCCTAAGGGTTGATGTCTCTTTTTCTCCAATAGTTGGTGTACAAACTGGATTCATAATGACGGCTGAGTTCAGTGTAGTAAAAACAATGCAGGATATTGTTTTTACTTTTTATCCTCCAGGATAATGCATGGAGGTGAGTTCTGAGATTTCTTAATTGGTGATGCAGGGATCCCATCTATGTGCTATTCTGAGAGACAAATAAGGTGAAAGCTACAAGCAACCCCACACACACCACTGTCCTCATCAAAGTGATGCTAAATAGAACAGCACTGGTATCTTGAGTTAATATAAATCAATGCTAAAATTTGCAGGGTACAAAATAAATGTTCCACAAAAGCCAGAACAGTGTAACAAAACAAAAATCAGGTATTGTTTAGTCCATACCATTAGAAGTTGGCATGTTAATAAAAGCAATGATCATCAGTGTAATTTATATCTCACCATTATCCATTATTTGGATGTGGAACTGAAAGAGCAATGGAACCATTTTTAAACTTTCCAGTTGTGCATCCAATGATGCCCCATAGGCTTTCAAGTTCGCAAGGTCAGTTTCCAGTTTTATCTTCTGATTCTAAGGTAGAAAACATTTGTAATCTTTAAATCAACAGTCTGATAAATCATGGTAAATGACATTTAAGATGAAATGTAAACATTTGATGAAACACGTTTTTGCTTTACATATAGAGACCTCAGATACAACGAAAAGCTAATACAATGATACAAAAGCAGAATTAATCTTATTATTCTAACATTTTAATATGGATGTTAAAAGAGGAGAAATAAATGGATTCAGATTGGCAGGTAAAATGCCATAATAATCAGTGCTTGGGACTCAAGCTTTCTAGAACCTATATTAAAAACCAAGATGAAAGGGCAAAGACTGCCCCAGTTTGCTGATAATTTGAAACATAAGAATATAAGAAATAGGAGCAGGAGTAGGCCATCTGACCCATCGAGCTTGCTCCACCACTCAATAAGATTATGGTTGATCTGGCCGTGGCCTCAGCTCCATCTACCTGCCTTTTCCCCATAACCCTTAATTCCCTTACTATGCAAAAATTTATCTAACTGTGTCTTAAATATATTTACTGAGGTAGCCTCTACTGCTTCCCTGGGCAGAGAATTCCACAGATTCACTACAGTCTGGGAAAAGTGATTTCTCCTCACTTCTGTCCTAAATCTATTCCCCCGAATCTTGAGGCTATGTCCCCGAATTCTAGTCTCACCTATCAATGGAAACAACTTTCTTGCCTCTATCTTATCTATCCCTTTCATAATTTTATGTGTTTCTATAAAATCCTCTCTCATTCTTCTGTGAAGAATGGAAAGAAAGCTGATACTATTCAAGAGCCAGAAAAGGGATATAGAGATAGGTTGACTCTGTGGTCACGATAATCCAAGATGAAGGAGTACAACATGCGAGGTGATCTGGACACTTCTAGCCTGCCATTGAGACTGGTGGAAAAATAAAACAAGTGTGTTCGGAGGGATCCAGGTATGATTACAATGTTAACGTATGAGCTCAACAACCAATGGCAAGGGCTTGCAGCCCAATATAAGAAAGTCTCACTGCAATTATAAGAGGCTTGATCAGATTACATCTGATATACTGCGTGGTGCAGATAGACTCATTTGATTCTAGGGAAAAAGGAGCAGTTGTCTGAGGAATGATTGAATACAATGAGCCAACATTCACTGGAGGATATGCAGTATTGACAAGATAAAATATTCAGAAGTTCCTTTCTTTGGCTATGAATCTAGAACTAAGAAGCAATGTCCATTAGATAAGGGATTGGCCAGTTTAGGCTGAGATGAGGAGAACTTTCTTTATTAGACTGTTGAGAATCTTTGGAATTAACAAAAAAGAATGTACAACACAGTACATTCAGCGCTGAGATGGATATATTTTTGGTACTAAGGGAAATTGGCAGGAATGTGGATTTGAAGCAGGGAATGGCAGCCTTCCAAAGTCAGCTTAAAAATAGGGGCTTCTTACAGCCTTCTCAACAAATCATCATCATGAATTTATGTTAACATTTAATATTAATCATTTGGCATATACTGCACAACTGTGTTTTTACTGTTTTAAATACAAATATTTCTCTTTGCAAAATCCTCTGAATGAATATTTCAGGACAACTGCATAAAAGGAATGACTGAACATTGAAAAGATAATATAAATTACCTTCAATCCGTCCAACTGTTTATTTAAATTTTTGTGCTTATCTTGCACATGCTCCAACGATTTTGCAAGTTCACCAAGTTCAAACTCTCTTACTAGGAATCAAAGAAAACATTCTTTAAATAAAAAAATCTTAGTCATGCCTGGGCTGCACCCTTGCTCTTAATTGGAATTCTTGAAATGACTACAAATGCTTTTTCAAAATTCATGTTAAAACATGGCTGAGTCAATGAAAGCCAATACTAAAGGTAGATTGTATCTAACAAACTCAGCTGAGTTTGTTAATGAAGAGATGCTTCAATGAATTTCAGAATAGATATGAGACTATTCTGCATACAACATGAATGGCAGCCATTTGAAAGTTTACAGTTAGTATCCCAGTCAACATGGAAAGTTTTGATGAACATTGTGTAGTTATGTTTTTAGACTTTAAAAATGTTTGATGAAGTGTCACACAACATGGTTGTTACTACAATTGAAACACATGAGATTAAAGTGACTCTGGCAGTATTGATACAAAACTAAGCCAATGATCTGACAGCTTTGGTGAATTTCTGTTTTTCAGACTGGGGTAAAGTGTAAAAGTGCCCCTGAGGGCTTTGCATGAAGAGCACTGTTCACTTTTCTTGGTGATCTGAACTTGGGTTCAGGCAAACATATTTTCCAAATATGCAGATGACCCAAGGCTTAGAAATGTAGTGAATAGTAAGGACAACTAAATCCAATGTCAGGAGGAAAGGGACATACTAACAAAATGGACAGAACCTGGCAAATGAAATTTAATGCAGGGACATATGATGTCACACATTTGGAAGGAAGAATGCTAAAAGGTAGGTCTGAAAGACTGAAGAGCCTGAAGCTCCAATATCTGAAGCTTTGAAGTTTTTGGGCAAGTTGACAAAGATGGTAGTAAAATAATGTGCAGGATTCTTGGTTTTATAAAAAGGCAAAAAAATACAAAACTAAGGAAGTTATGGTAAACCTTTGCAATTCAATGATTGATCTTGAATACTGGTCAGCACACTTTAGGTAAGAGAGCATGGGGAAAATTGAGCAGATTGGTATCAGAATTGAGGGAATTAGGTAATGTGGAGAAACCAGAAAGGGATGTTCTCCACATAAAGAGGTTACAAGGAGAGGTATGAAAAGTTGAAGGTTTTTATAAAGTAAATAATTTGGTTATTTCTTTAATGCATCAATTAGCTATCTGAAATGCAATGCCTGAAAGGGTGATTGAAATAGAATTCATAATAATTTTCAAACAGAAACTGATATGAAGAAAAAGTGAAGGAGAGGAACTAATTAAATAGCTTCTTCACAGAGCATGAAAGATTCTCTTAATTCTTTGTGTAGTTAGATTTTAGGATCATGTGACGCAAAATGTAAAGACAAGTGAAAATTGACACATTTGAGAATTCCAATGTTTATCTTTAAAGTAATTACATTGCAGCCATTTATTTGGTCCTTAAACACAAGTCAGGTGCTGCACTCACTTGGGAAGTGGTGTAAGCTTCATGTAATAAATTGCAACAGGAAGACTTTCTATTCACTAACCAACTTCTCAATTACAATGGTAATTAGCATAAGGCAACATGTATGGCAATTATATCCTACAAGAAAGAATCTAACAGGTAAAATAAAGAAAAATTCTATGGAATGATGATTCCAGGCTGTAAAAATTACTATTAACTACATTTTATTCCAAAGCTAAGACTAAACAGCAGCCCATTAATGTACTGACACAATGTACTTTCATGTCACTTTCATCTTTCCGTTTACCAGCAATGGAATTTTATGCTGCAGTATTGCACATTCAGGTGTCATGGCCAAAATAAATGCATCAAGCAGTTTAAAAGCTATCCCACACTAATCAGTAACTGTATCATTGGCAATAAGAAAAAGGAGACCATATCACCAATGTCACAACCCTCTCACCAGACCAACCAAGCAAAAAAAAATTAATAGAACTGTCAAAAAGGCTCTTATTTTATCAATATTGTTTTTCTCCTTCCTGTGATTTGTTCAATACTCTCTTAAAGAAATCTTTGACAAACATACCTAAATAAGAGAACTAAAATGGCAATTTTCAACAAAAGCAAATTATTGCAGATCCTGAAAAACTGAAATACAAATGTTGGAAATAATCAAGTAATTTTTAACTGGCACTTATGACACAGCCATATCTGCTGGGAGCACACGCCAGAAATTCAAGGCTTGTGAATGATTTCATGACTCATTAGCTTAAATGGTTTTACAGACAGTAGCAGTATGCACTCAACTTCCTAATGTGTATCGCTGAAGGTGATGCAAAGTAAAAAGAAAAATAGCTCATGAAATCTATTAAGTAGGACCAGCTCTTAACGACACACCACTGAATAAAAGGATCTCAGCTCAGTAAATCAGAATCAATGGTGCTTTCTCAATTCATAAGTATCATTCTAGTTCATATATATCACAAAACTAGTACTTTTGAAAAGTTACATTAATTATTCCCGAGTGTGTCATTTTAATGAGTTCGATATGTCCATTTGCTATATCTGAACAGAGATCCTATCAATGAAAGTAAACAATCAGGAATGAAAAAAAATCTGAAAATAAAAAGTGCTGGAAACATTCAGCAGGTCAGATAGCATCTGTGGAGAGAAGAACTGTGAGAGCAAGTCAGTGATCTTTTGACCTGCAGAGTAATTCCAGTGCAAGCATTATGTGGCATAAGGATAGAAGCTTTGGAGGGAAGATGTCCCAAGGAAATGACATTTGTGACTGCCAGGATGACAATGGCCTGATGTTTGGTGGTGGGGTCATAGTCCAGAGGGAGATACGAGATGAGTCTGAACTGATGTTTGACCTCTGTGAGATAGAAGTCCAGTGGCCAGACCTCAAAGAAATGTAGGCACACAGAACAGCAACATCTTTCCAATTCAGGTACAATGTATCATCATTTCATACTCCCAAATCAAATCCTAGCCAGATCAAATGAATAATTAGGCCTTTATCACTCTATGTGAATAAATTATTTGGACCTAGAATGCAAGCTATGACCACTGTGATTCAGTCAGCAGTTCATCACACAAACTGAATTTATGCCAACTGTATTAAACTTTAGGTAGCTGATGTACCTACAAGACTGTAGTCAAGGCTGGGAATAGATTTCAGCTTAGAAACTTCCTGCAATGATAAAGAACATTAAGCTAAATTCTGACCAGATCCAAACATCACCATTTATCGATCCTTTGATAGTAATAATCATAACAGTTAGTAGTCAGTTAATCTTAGCCATAAATTTAGAAATAATATAGAAATAACAGAAAAAAAATTGTATTTATTTACATTTTACTTGCTTGAAGATATATTCCTCCAGAAAACTTAAATTAAGTGATGTATAGTTATGTCTTGAAGTCGGGCCACATAAGTGGGAGAATTCTGCCATGTCAGCATCATCAGCTGAATCTTCATCACCCTGCTGCTGTTCTTGTTGCTGCTTAGAAAGTTCAGCTGCCTCTTTCTCAAAGTCTCCTGTTTAAATTTAAAGTCACAGTTATTACATCTAAGTATGCAGTTTGAGAACGAATGGAGTGTGTGGTGGGCGGAATATGTTTCTCATATAATTTGTTTATCGAATCAAGTTGTGATGATAACTAAAATAATTTGAAGTTCTGCTAATGCAGTATAAACATTTTGCAAAAACACTACATTTGTAATCTGACTCTGGAGTTGAAACCTGACCAGAGTCCAAAAGAGATCCTCTGGAGGATATTACCTGAAAGTAGCTTGGGTTTTATATGTATTATGTGCAAGCATTGTGGTAGAAATAATCTGAAAAGCTAAGGGGATCCTAGCGGTCCCCAAAGACTATCACGATGAGTTAAAGTTTGTCTATACTTGCCAAACATTTTAACTGATTTGGAAAATCTCCCTTCTTAATTGGAAAAACTGCCCCATAATTGAAAAAATATATTCACTCAGGCTGTACATCGTAGCGCTAGGAATTCTGTGCAAATCCCTATCCTCTGTTGCTGGGGTGAGTGAAGCAGACACTCAGTGGTGACACGCATGGCCCAGGGGTGGACCCTGGTTGGAATGGCAATTGCAGGTGTAGTAAACAGGAGTTTAGTTTAGGAATTCAGCCAAACCCATGAGAATCTACCTCATTTTGAACTGCATGCAAACTTAGTTAGTCAAGTGAACCATAAACTAATTAGGTACAGCAGCAGAAGTTACAGAAGGCAGCAGAACCAAGTATAAAGGTCATACTGATGAGCAATGAACAAACAGAGGAGGTACAGAGTGGTTTGAATCAATGCATGCAACAACATCTAATGCGTAAACAAGACAAGAACATGCTGAGAGGCATGCGAATTAGGAGGGAGTATACATCTCCTGATTCGGACTTTGAAGGAGATCCCTGAGAAATTCACAGAAAATAAACTAAGATTGATAATGACACTGTATAACTTGTGTAACACTATACACGTATGAGCACAGAGCTTGCAATTATGAATGAACAAAGAACTTAAAAGGGTATTAATACAGGGGATTCCAGCTGGTCTTGCAATGTGAACCTAGGACCAAAAGTTGAGAACTCAGTGCAAGTTTCTAGCTCCACCTGATTAACTGATGGGTAATATTAAGAGAGGTTGCAAGTGCTTGCCTGCCCACTGCCCTTGGAATAAATATTATTGTCTACATCACTTTTCCATTTTCCTGCATTATTACTGAAGAGCTGAAGCTTTGGTAACACTGGTCATTTCTGGGGGAGGGCAGTGGTTGCTCAATGGTGAAGCCCCAGCACGATATGGGTGGGTCAAGATACAAAACAGTTGGAAAAAATGTCTGGCAGCTTGGGAAGACCATGCCTCCAGCTTTCTCTGATATTCAGAAACTATATTAAAATCAACTAAAGCATTTTGAAGATTAAAAAAACAAAGAAGTAAATCACCTGAAAAGATTAAACACAATCCATGAAAAGAATTACTTTCCACCTACCTTTCTCCCTCAAATTACTTCTCTATTCACATAAACAGGGCTCTCTATGCCACATCTAACTTGGCACAGCTACAGCAGACAGGTCCCTCAATGCAAATACTATTGGAGTCCTGAGTTTCCTGACACTTACAAGAACTAATGCCAGGAGTTCATTGTAGTTGATTGCTGATACCTCATAAGTTCAAGCTTACTACTTCATTAAAGCTCTCAGAAAATATCAAAAACATCACCCTTTAGCAAGAGTAGCTTGGCTTACTTCCAATATACCTTGCATGTTTTAACGTGAGAAGAAAAAGTTTGTGGGTAAATGAAAACATCGGATATAAGAGAAAACATAGGATATATAGTTTCTCAAAATACTTTATAATACAATAAGGTAATAAAGGCTGATCCTCTATCCCAAATCTACTGGACGCCAAAAAAATCAAAATAAAATCCATCCATCAGGTTGAATATACTCATGAGAGGTTTCCATAGCTCTATGGGGTAGTGAGTTCCTATACTTCACACTTCTCATTTCTTTAAGGTATAGACCATTCAGTCTATGCCAGCCCACAGAGCACTTCCATCAGTCCTATTCCCCCACTCATCTCTCTGTAACTCATTCGCTATCTCATGCCTATCAAGTGTCCCAATTTCCTGCCATCCACCTACACAAGGGGTAAAGTTACTGGCATT
>JARFYF010000052.1:124225477-124243896 GCA_030265395.1 Rhina ancylostomus | reverse complement strand
ACAAAACATAGATGTGGAGAGAAAATAGAGAGTAATTACGAAATCTAAATGTTCCACTTTAGAACCCAAACGACACCTCAGTGTCTACTCAGCAGTGACTACTCCACCGCATCTGCCTCACCCCGAATGGCACTCGAATCGTGGCCAATCACACAAATACCTGTTTCCTTCCACAGGTCAACAACAAAGTGAACCCCACTGCTTTGTTCAAAAGTATCTGCCACCCCGAAAGGCATCCAAGTTGTGGCCATCCATAGAAATACCTGTTTCCCACTACAGGTTAACGACAAGGTGGACTCCACTGAATTATTCCAAAAATCCATACGTGGATTGTAGTGACAGACACAGTTACTGTTTTTCATCCGTCGAAGAGACAAGCAGGCTGGTCTCTCTCTCCTCTGACTTACTCCTTCAAAAACATCATTATGTCCTTATCTTCTGTTGACATAACCACGCCACACACACACACACACACACACACACACACACACACCACTGTGTTCTATCTTAAAGGGACATTCACCAATAGTAACCTAGTTCGTAGCACTAGCCACAGCTCTAGTCAAGCTAGAACACTGACTTCAATTGGAAAATATGGAAAATTGTCAAAATATGTACTGTTCACCAAGAACAGGACTAAACCAATTCAGTTATTGTTGCCCAGTCTTCTCTCAATCATCAACAAAACTCTTGTAGAAAATGCTATCAACCAGCACTTACTCCCAATAACTGTCTCACTGATCAGAAAGCAAAAGCTGCAGAGGCTGGAAATCTGAAATAAAGACAATAAATGCTGAAAATACTCAGCAGCTCAAGCAGCATCTGCAGAGAGAATTTAAGTTAATGTTTCAGGTTTGATGAACAGAACAAGGAAAAATTAAAAATCAAGCATGTTTTCAGCTGCAGAAAAAAAGTATGGGGGGGGTGGGGTAGTGGAGTAAACAAAGTAAATGTCTATGATAGGGTGTAGACCATGAGAAACTGAATGACACAAACAATGATGGTGCCAACCATGCAATTAATAATCTAAATTTTACTGCTCATTGATGTCCAGTTTGGGTTTTGCTAGGATGACCTGGCTACAGACTTCACAATTTTCATTCTAGCTTGGACTATTGAGCCAAATTAAAGTGGTAAGCTGAGAATCACTAGGCTGGATATCCAAGCAGCATTTGATCAAGTGCAACATCAAGGAGCCCTGCCAACATTGAAGTCAATAGGCAGCAAGGAGAAAATGTTCCAATGGGTGGATTCATACTTTCCTCAAAGGAAAGTAACTGTGATTACTCAAGGTCAATCATCTCAGTCCCAAAAGTTCTCTGTATAGTATCCTAGCCCCAACCATTTTCATCTGTTTCAATGACTTTCCTTCCACTATCATGTTCGAAGCAGGAATGTTCACTTCTAATTGAATTATGTTTAATTCTATTCACAATTCCTCAGAAAATTTAGTCCACATCAACATGCAGCACGATATGGATAACATCGAGGTATGGATAGGTAAGTGGCAACTGATGCCATACAAGCATCAGGCAATAAATATCCTTAGCATTCAATGGTATTACTATCGCTGATTTCCCCAACATTAATCAGAAGATCAACTGGGCCAATGACATAAATATCATGTCCACAAGAGCAAGTCAGAAGCTAGGTCTCCTGTGATGAGTAACTGACCTCCTGATACCATAAAACTTTTCCCATATCTAAGAAGCAATGTCAGGAGTATGATGGAATAGTGTCCATTTGTTTGAAGAGAGCAGCTCTAGCAACATTCAAAATGCTCTACATGATTCAGGGCAAAACAGCCTGCTTGATTGGTACACCATTAACTATCCTTAATACTCTTCCTCCATCACCAGCACATAATGGCTACAGTGTACATGATCATCAAAAAACACTCCCGACACCTAGGCTACTCTGACATACCTTTCAAACTCATGAACTCCATGAGTAAGGACAAGGTCAACACAATCATGACCTGGAAATATATCACCTTTCCCTCATTCCTGAAACTTCCCATCAATACATTGTGGAAGCATCTTCATGCAGAAGGACCACAGCAATTCAAATTAGCTCACCACCACTTCAAGGGTCACTAGGTATTGGTATTCCAGCAATAAATGCCAACCTTGCCAAGGGTGCCCAAAAAATGAAGAAATAAAGCTCGGAAAGTCTGTCAAATAATTTCTTTATTGTGCACTTGCTAAAATCAATCTACGTCTGTAGAAGTATTCCACAAGTAACAAGAAATTTATGGGGTATCGATGGGTGGTACAGATAGAAGATTAGAACCATTAAATTTTATCTAATGCTAATATCCAAACAGCTTCCACTTACCAAGTTTAAGCAAATTGCTCAAAATTTTCTTGTAAACTGCACCATAATGTAAAATGTTCCATCAAAATGCTCACTCATCCACAGATTTTCTTTTAAATATTACTCTCTTTATAAACAATTAAGTTATGGACAAGTACAACTGGCAAAGAAATTAGAAGCAAAGAGCTGGCTGTACCACCCCATCTTTAATCTTGACATAGAACCAACTGGTGTCTCAAATATGACATTCTATTTAATTATATAAATGAACACACCATAAAATGTAACCTCAGTCTGTCATCACACAAGTGTTTGATTTTAATCTATAATCGGGAATCACACTGTCCAATTTTACCAATACAAAAATCACTGAATTTCTAATACATAAATACCTTTGGTTCATCACTCTCCAGTTCTTTTGTGCCACTGCTACCTTCAACTTGTCCTTCCAGAATAACATTTTGTAGTTGTTGTGATCCTGCATCCAGAGAGCGGATCTGAAGAACTGGATTGCCTGCTGAAATAGCACTCAAACTATCTTGCTGCAGCAAGGGCTGTGGAGACACTGAAACATATTTATAATAATATTTATTTTTACACACCCAAATTAAAGACCCACATCTGCACATGCTTCTTGTACAATTCTGGTCATTGTACATCATTGGCTGTCACAAAAATACAGTATATGTAGGCTGTAATTTGAAGATCATTAAATAAATTGTACTTGCATCTGGAAGGCCCTTAAATTTTAATCATATCTTACAAAGAAAGGGCCTGTTACCACACTGTAAATAAAATTTAATTTAAAAGTTATGAAGTCTTTTCCAACAACTTTGCCAAGAACCACAATAATTTTAGTCATAAGCAAATATTGTATTTAATTTCTAAAATACTGTATAATAAAAATAAAATGTCATATTCTCAATTGCTATGAGACAATGGGCCTGATCCTATACTTCAAATGCATATCATCAAGCCCAATGATATACTGTATAAAACACATGCTCAACTCAAAGTAAACACCATGAGATATCTAACAATGACTCATGAAAATTTATTGGGCAGAACTGAGCTAGCTGCAATCAACAGTTCCAACAGGAACCTCCAGCATTCAGCTGTTCCTAAGCAAGAAAGTTCCAGACTTAAACCCAATGCAATGTAAATACAGCACATAATCAGTCATTGCATATAGACTTGAAGATTATAGTTGAGGTTATGTGTGTATGGAAGATTGGTTATTAACTGCTATATAACAAAAATGTCAAATGAAGAGCAATGCTGCCATGCCATATATAAAGTCAAATAGTGGTTATACTACAAGTCATCCAGAATTGAATTCTCACCAAGGCAGCTGGGGAAATTAAATTCAGTGAAATAGATAAATCTAGAATGATAAGTTTGAATAGTTATCCTGAAACTACCAGAATATGGCAAACACACTTCCGATTCACAAATCTCCTTTAGATTATCTGCCATCCATACACAGTTATCAAGCGATTCCAGAGCCACAACAACGTGTCTAACTCTTAATTACCCCCAGAAGTTATAGAACAACACCATATACCAAGAATCAATAAAATTAAATCCAAAACATTATGGGACAGGATAACCCTAACCCTACTTATCTTTATTAACTCCGGACTCGTGTCAAATTTCATTGAAATTATACTTGATTTAAATGAGTCAACTGATATGGAAACAGATACCACTGAGATTTCTATTTCTTAGCCAAACCTGACAGTGAAGGCAACAGTATTAAGTACACTGGGCATGCCTTAGCGATAGATACTGGTTTTACAAGTAATATTTTGGCATTTTAAGCTCTAATATTTCTATGGCAGTAATACGAAGATGACACTGTTCCACTATCACTGCACTTTTAAAACATACAATAGAAGAAAACAGAACTTCCACTCAGATTATGAAACGGTTAGGGACCCCGCAGGACAACCATGCATCCTTGGCCACCTTACAGCAGATATATGCTATTGATCTGGAAGAACCTTTTCCTTATTATAACATGTTTTATGACAGGAACTGGCTACAATGAAAATAGTAATGGGAGGTGTGGCAACCCAAATAGAACCACAGATGTGTAGTAAAGATGTTGATGACAGCTGGTAATTGATACTGGATGAGAGCTGGTAATTGATAATGGATGTTAATAATTGGCTCCACACTCTTGGGATCCTCCCAGCTGCACGAGTCGGTCCTGATCCCAAGGAAAGTAAATAATGCTGGAGACTCAACTCTGGACCAATTGCCAATCAAGATCTCTCAGACTACGATGGCAATATAAAAATATTTTAGCACAGGAGTTTATTTCCCTCATCAAGCTCATGTCAGATTTTCATTAGAAAATGTCAGGTTCCCCAGCTCCAGAATTTTCAAGTATCCAAGTCCTCATAAAAAGGATTTGAATCTGTTTCCACCATCCATACATGGAGTACATTCCAGTTCACAATTCTCACTGTGCAAAAAATGTATTCAGCAAACCACAATATTTTGACTTTAAATGTATATATTCATTTTTAACACTGACAGTCCCACTAAGTATCTCAAGTTTGATATATTTATTGAGCACCTGAATCCTTTCAGGAAACAACCATCATTTTACGACCTCCCAAAAAATTCACATCTACCCTGCAGATCTCCTAGTGGGAACTTACAGAGAATACAGCTGAAAGAAATCTGACAGGTGTCTAAAATATACCTCTTAGTTTAGTCAGTTGTCAGAACAATGTATGACCTGAAATTCAAAATATTTAAAATTTATTAAACTATTTGAACCCAAAACTTTCTATTTCAGGACAAAAATCCACCACTGTACCACCTGTTCATTTGTTCATTTCTGTGAACCATCATAATTTCACAATACTCAGTCTTTAAGTAATTAATCTCTTAAATAGTGGAAACGTCCTAACACCCTGACACAGGATAAAACTAGTCAGATAAAAAATACATCTTCTGTCACAATGTACAAGTGCCTTACCTGCAGCCTGCAGTTCCAAATTCACATCCGAATTCAGCTGACCAACATAAGACAATGTACCTCCATTAGCATCTGTCGCCAAACACACTATCCTGAAATTTTAAAAATGGAGTCAAATGAAATCTTAAAAGGGAAAATGGAAAATTAAAGTCATAATGTCTTTGGTAAAAAAAGTTATTTGTCTGGTCTAATAATATCCTTTTCACATTAAAAATGATAAAGTGATATTTTACAATAGTTATGGTTTAAAAGTATAATAAAAACAAAGAATCATCAATGAATGCACACCAATTAATAGCCCTTGTGCATTTGTCTCCTCCCCTTAAAAAAATCTTATTGCCTTACTTTGTACTTGTATCTGATACATTAAAATTATTTAGATCCAATTATCATAAGTGCTATTCTTGGTTGCTTGGAAATCAAGCAAATAAAAGTTCTTTATGTGGCATAGTATTTATATTTTAATTGTTCGCTCTCATATACTAATTCATACTTATGCTCATTTTTGTAGTACACTTTCTCTTCCCTGATCATCTTAAGCCAAGTATCAGATCTGTAACTTATGCTGCAGGAGATATGGAGTGCCATTGAAGTCATTCTCAATAGGTTAACAAATTAATAAATACATGAATTCTGAGCCAAGAACTTTGACACTGTAAAATCTCTGTGGATGCATTTGGGAGAAAAAGTCCTTCCATCCAAACAATGCCCAATTTCCAGCTCCTGGCAATATATGCAGTCTGAAAAAAATGTGCAATGCTAACTTTTGTGTTTTGTTTAATAGAAATGAACAGATTACTAGCATTTCCAGTTACTCAAAATATACTATCAAAATCCATCTTAAAGTGCTATAATCAGAATTGGAATCATGTTTATTATCACTGACATATGTTATGAAGTTGTTGTTTTGTGGCAGCAGTACAGTGCAAGACATAAAAATTACTATAACTTACAAAAATAAATAAATCGTGCAAAAGAGGAATGGTCTCTAAACACCATTTAGGTTTCAAATTCTACAGTTAACATCATTCTCAATACAAACTTAAAAAGAACAAACACATTTTTAAAAAAATGACTGATTTTAATAGTAACACATCCTAAAGATATACTGAACAATACAGTGATGGGAATTATTTCAGACTTTTTAACCAACTGTAGAAAATTCTTAACAGTTATCTATTAGTACAAAGTCTTAAATGAGAACCAAGTGAAAAAGCTTTTGAATGGAGAGCCTCATTTTTGAAGATAGATGCTTTACAAACTGTTATAAGATACATTTAATAAATAGGAACAAATATTCAAAAAGTTGCAAAAACTAAAGCAATGTAAAGACATTACCATCAGTGTCATTTGTTATAAGACAATTAATTTACCTTGCGACTTAGATACTAAAAACAGTAAGAAAGCTTAAGTCTATATTGAGCTGCTGCCATTGGTTTTACGATAATACATTAACAGCAAATTATTTTACAAATCCTGAAACAATTATTTTATCGTGGGTTTTGACATAATATATGCAGTGCACTTATGTTTTAAACACCCATGATTTATTTACACATCATGTGATGCTTATGCCATGCTTTCCTATTATACAAAAACACAGGCACAGTCATATAGCAGTTAGCATAATGCTTTACAGTGCCAGCAACCAGCTTTCAATTCCAGCCACTGTCTGTAAGGAGTTTGTATGTTCTCCCCATGTCTGCACAAGTTTTCTCCGGGAGAAGAAATTTCTCAGCACCTCAGTTTTAAATGACCGGCCCCTTTTTCGTATATGTATACCTTGTTTGTGATTCTGCCACTAGTGAGAATATCTCAACATCTACCCAGTTAAGTCCCCTTAGGATCTTATATGTTTGATAAGGTCACCCCTGCCATTATTCTAAACTCCAAGGAATACAAACACAAGCTGTCCAGCCTCTCTTGATAGGACAACCTTCTCATTCCCATGAATTAGCCTGGTAGATCTCCTTTGGACCGACTCCAATGCTACTATATACTTTTTAAGGTATGGGCCAAAAGTCAGGGCACTAGTGAGAAAAGTCATGAAGAGAGACAATCAATGTTACACCTTCAAATGATCACTACTGCATTGTGTTCCTTGCGGGATTCTGAAAGAAACATGGTCATGAGGCAAGAGCAACAGAAATGGCAGAAAACATCCACCAGCACCGAATCTCGATGAGTCCATTTTGCAAACAGTGCCGGGTCAGCTCTGAGGCCAAGCAGAGAACAAGTGGCAGCAATCACCCAAAGAGCTGAACCAACCAATATTATGGAATTTATCCAAGGCAGTGTTACTCTGGAATATTACTGAATGTAAAGTGGAAACACAGCTTGAATATCATGCCACCTTTGGCGGGAAAATAAAAGAGAACAGCAGTTCAAGCACAAACAGGCTTCATTGACAACGTGGAGTTGAAAAACAAGATGTGAAGTCTTTTTTTTGCTGCCAATCTTATTGACATGGAAGAGTGCAAACAACAGACGCACAGTGAATGCTATATGAGGGAACACAAGAAGGCAATTATACTCTGAAACAGGCTCTGATGCACATGCACACTCACGAAGTTAGCAGCTCTACAGGGAGCCTGTTTACAGAGGTAGTTCAGAAGTTGGAGTATGTCAACTCACAAGCTTATAACAGTGGAGAGCCATCAGTATAAAGAGAAAATTGGGTGAACAATGAATGATTATACTGTCACCATCATGGTAGTGCAACTTTGCAGGGTTTTAGATTACACACTGAGACATGTTTATGTATGGTCTAAAAAGGAAAGAATCCAGTCAAAGCAAGTAGGCACAAATAAAAACTCATCTGATTTGGCTTGTAGAACTGTGCCTTTATGAAAACGGCAGATCAATGCACCAAGGATTCAGGCCTTTGCTTGTCACAAATGTAATGGTAACTTCCAAAGTACAAATGCAAAAACTTTGGTTCAGAAAATGGGTTGGCAACAGTGGCACAAGAAAGTGTTAAAGACATGCCAGCAGTCATTTCTCATGCAATTATTCTTTTGAAGAATCAAACTGCTACTCGCATCAGAAGAAATGATAAATAGCAGTAACCTGCAAATCCAAACAAAAGGCAACAAATACAGGCACTTTGACTCATGCAAATACTTAGCTTAGAGAAAAAGGATTTCTCAGAAAGTGCAAATCTTAACACTGTTGCAGCTGCTGTAAAATTTCATAGCATCTAAGCTACAAGCAACCGTAGTGCAAGACAATTTTAAGTTCAATCCTAATAAACAAAGTTAATTAGTGATACAAATTGGCACATTTGCAGGTTGCTCCACAGTAGGGAAGGTCCCCAAAACAAGCAGTTCAGTCACTTTGCCTCAAAAAGGAGCATGGTCAGACTTAAGATTCATTCAGGAAAAGTTTAAAGTTTTAGGGCAAACACAATCCTTGGTATGTTATGATGGCCAGAGTCTCAAATGAGTGATGGTGGAAATGAATACACCAAACTCCAATTCTCAGTGACAAAGAATGGCTTGCACAATTGAGAATCAACTGAAAGGAGATGTTCAATGATCACCAAAATCAAATTTAAGGATACTGTTATCCAAATAGCTAAGAAAATAGAAGCAGAAGTAGGCCATTTGGCCTGCTGCACCATTCATCAAAATTATCTCCGATATATCTCAGTACCACTTTTCTGCACCCTCATATGCCTTGATTCCCTTAATATCCAGAGATCTATTGATCTCCATTTTGAATGAACTCAACAACTAAACATCTACAACCATCTAGAGTAGAGAACTTCAAAGATTCACCATCTTCTGTGTGAAGAAATTCCTACTCATCTCAATCCCAAATGGCCTACATGTTATTTTGACATTAATAGCCCTGGTTGGAGATTCCTCAACCTCTGGAAAAATCCTCCCTGCATTCGACCAAATACAATACCATATAGAAAGATGCGCTTATTACAAGGCACATATACATCTTAAATACATTAAATAATACGCTAGTTACTTCTTCCTTGAAAAGCCAAGTGGAAGAAGATCTTAGGAAATTCAAAAGAAATCGAGTTTTAACTCAAGGTGGATAAAACAGAAAGATTGCCCAGGGACCACAAGGTGACTGTAAAATCAGAAACTGTTCTTTACTGATATCATAGGAACGATATGCACAGTTGCTGGAACCAAAGATTCTTTTTTTACTGGACATGGTCCATTGCACACTTACGCACAGCAGAATATGGATGAGACCGTCAGACTCCTTTTTAACTGGTCCTTTGGGAACAAAAATGACATACCTCCACTCCAGTTCTGTGGGTTCTCAGGCCAGTGAAGAACCTGCAGATTTTGCCCCTAGTGGGGCAGGAAGTACTTGACAGTGCAGACAGGTCAGCTGTTTGGGAGTGCTGAGATCCTATTGCTGTTTAAAATGGGTTTCTGATGCATGGGCTTGTGGTTCTCAGTGCCAACCTGAGCTCTTATCTACTTTGAGCAGTCAATGAACAGTAATTCCTATGAGTCATTAGGAATGATGCACTTTTTCCAAGAAAGCTTCAGGAACACTTTTGAATTTTTTCCATCAACCTGGCAAGCCCTAGCTGGAAGAGAATCAGCACAGAATATCCTGGGACTCTTGGGAACAACACAGCCAGCCCACTGAAGCCAACTGAGTATAACTAGGGCCTCAATGCAGGGACATTGACCTGGGAAACGATGCTGCCATTGGCTCACTTATTCTGCCAGTGGGGTTGCAAGATTGTGTAGAGACATTGTCAGTACTGTCTCCAGTGCTTTGACATGCCTGTTAGAAATAGGAAGACAGGGACATTGCCGTCAGGTAGACCAAAAGCTTTGTGCCATGTTTGGGAACTTGATCTCCAAATACTATTATCCTCCAATAGCCAAGGGATATGCTGTGCCCTGAAGGCAATGGAGAAGTTCCTCACCAATGTCTACTTTGTTGAAAGATGGTTTCCAGGATAAGATTCATGTTCTCATTGTAGACTGTCCTAGTCAAGACAGTGGGTAACATTGATTGGAATTGATTTATTATTATCACATGTACCGAGGTACAGTGAAAAGCTGGTCTTGCATACTGTTTATACAGATCAATTCATTACACAATGCATTGAGGTAGCACAAGGTAAAATAACAGAATGCAGAATAGAAGTGTAACAGCTACAGAGAAAGTGCAGTGCAGGTGCAAGGTCATAACAAGATAGATTGTGAGGTCAAGAGTCCATCTTATCGTACTAGGGGGCCATGCAATAGACCGCAGCAGCGGGATAGAAGCTGTCCTTGAGCCTGGTGGCATGTACTTTCAAGCTTTTATATCTTCTGCCCGATGGGAGGGGGAAAAGAGAGAATATCCTGGGTGGGTGGGGTCTTTGATTATGCTGGCTGCTTCACCGAGGCAGCGAGAGGTAAAGACAGAGTCCATGGAGGGGAGGCTGGTTTCGTGATGCCCTGGGCTGTGTCCACAACTCTGCATTTTCTTGCAGTCCAGGGCAGGGCAACTGCCATACCAAGCTGTGATGCATCCAGATAGGATGCTTTCTATGGTGTATCGATAAAAGTTGGTGACTGTCAAAGGAGATATGCCAAATTTCCTCAGCCTCCTGAAGAGGTAGAGGCACTGGTGAGATTTCTTGGCCGTGGCATCTACATGCGTCATGGTAGGCTGATCCAGAAGATTAAGATGCATGGGATCCCCAGTGACTTGGTAGCTTGGATTCAGAACTGCCTTGTCCATAGAAGACAGAGGGTAGTGTTGGAAGTGTGTTTTCTGGCTGGAGGTCCATGACCAGTGGTGTTCTGCAGGGATTGGTGCTGGGGCCTCTGCTGTTTATGATTTAAATAAATGACTTGCATGAAAATGTAGATAGGTGTGTTAGTAAGTTTGCAGATGACACAAAGGTTGGTAGAGTTGTGGACAATGTAGAGGGTTGTCAAAGGATACAGCAGACTATAGACCAGTTGCAGATATGAGCAGAGAAATGATGAGTTTAATCTGAACATGTATGAGGTGTTGCACTTTGAGGCCAAATGTAAGGGGTAAGTGTACAGTTAATAGCAGGACCCTTAACAGCATTGATATACAGAGGGATCTTGGAGTTCAAGTCAGTAGCTCCCTGAAAGTGGTCTCACAAGTAGATAGGGTGGTGAAGAAGGTATATGGCATGCTTGCATTCACTGGACAGGGCATTGAGTATTAAAGTCAGGAAGTCACGTTGCAGCGATATAAAACTTTGGTTAGGCCGCACTTGGAGTATGGTGTGTGATTCTGGTCGCCCCGTTACAAGAAAGATGTAGGGGCTTTGGAAAGGGCTCAGAAGAGATTTACCAGGGTGCTACCTGGATTAGAGGGTATGAGCTATAAGGAAAAGTTGGACAAACTTGGGTTGTGTTCTCTCGAGCATCAGAGACTGAGGGGTGGCCTGATGGAAGTCTACAAAATAATGAGTGGTGTAAGACAGTCAGAATTTTTATCCCAGGGCAGAAATGTCAAGAACTACAAGACATGTATTTAAGGTGAGGGGGTTAAGTTTAAAAGAAGATGTATGGGGCAAGTTTATTTTTACACAGAGTGCGCTAAGTGCCTAGCAAGGGCTGCTGGGGGTAGTGATGGAAGCAGAAATGACAGTGGTGTTTAAGAGTCTGTTCGGTAAACTCATGAATATGCAGGAAATAGAAGGATATGGATCATATATGGGCAGAAGGGATTTAATTTGGCATCATGCTCAGCACAGACATGGTGGGTTGAAGGGCCGGTTCTTGTGCTGTACTGTTCTATGTTCTATTAAATTGCCCAATCCCAAATCTGCAGTTATTAAGAATTTTAAATATGCCCTGCAGCTCAGGTTCTCTCACCAGAATGGCCAAAAAAAAAAATTACTTCTGTAATCTTCTCAATCGTTTCAAAAAGAATAGACAGCAGCCTGGTGAAACATGTGGTATGAATCAAAGCTACAAGGGGATGTAATGGTGTTGTCTTGGCAATGGCACAATGTCCTTTCAAGCGTATTTTCACGTAGACTGAAAATGCTGAAAATATTCAGCAGGTCAAGCTGGAAAACAAAGTTGATGTTTCAGGTTGATGACTTCTGTTTGAAAGCTGGATTTTTGTTTTCGCAGCATGACTCTCGGGTTATCCTTGACCTGCTTTCCAGCATTTTCGGCTTATACTTCAGACTTCCCGAACTTCTGTATTTTCTTGCCTCTTGAATAGTGACAAGGCAGGGCATTTTTTTTTTAACTTGCAACCGTTTTAGTTTTGTGGGTGTTTGCTGTGCATGAACAGGCTGCCATGTTTCCTACAGCATCAATTACCTTTCAAATACACTTCAATGACAGTAAAGTCTTTTTCCAGCTTCAGGGCATCAAGAGATTCAATACAACTTCATGTCTTATTCTGCTTAAAAACCTGCCCTACACAACCTGGGCCTGCCTACACTTAGAGGAACAGACCACCATCTAGTGGAAAGTATAGCACAGTGTTCCAATTAAATTGCAGCCGTGCAAAGTTACATTGTGGGAAAACAAGAGCACTAACTGCCTTCTACTGGAATTCCTCCATTTCCTCTTGTGGGCGAACGTGGAACTAGTCGTTGCTGTTTAAAAAGGGGACGCCCGTTTAAGAGAGATGAAGCATTTATTCTCTCAGACAGCAGTGAATCTTTGGAACTCTCTTCCTCAAAGGAAGGTGAAAGTGATTTGAATATCTTTGAGGTAGAGGTGGATGGATTCTTGATAAGCAAGAGGATGAAAGGTTATCACAGATAGGTGGGAGTATGGAGTGATGAAATTACGGTCAGATCAGCCATGGTTTTATGGAATGGCGGAGCAGGTCTGTGATACTGTGTGGCCTAAGGTTTTTGGGTTTTAGTACACGTGCCCTCTGTTCCACATCCAAATTCTCAATCAACGCTATGATGTGGACCAGAGTGATCCACAGATCCCTGTGCAATTTGCATTAGCTTAGGATGAATTCAAATAGTTACAGACATGCATGAAATGACATTCCCAGGCTCATTGAGAATGAGACTTGAAGCACAGGCTTGCTTGTTGCTTATCTCAAAGTATCCCTGATTTCTACTGATTCTCAGACTTTTCCTGTGAACTTCTGAGGAAAGCATTCTGAAAAGGGGTGAGAAGAAATAAAGACAATGCAGTGTAGACTTTGTATTTCTGCTGGACCTTTCACAATGTCAGGATGTCCTGAAGGGCAGGAGACCAGGTTGGCCAAGTGAAGTTAAGGTACAGATCAGCCATCACAAACTAATTTGTAAAGCAGCCTTGAGGGACAGAACAGCATCCTCCAGTTACTGCTAATGGAAATATTCTGAGGCATAGTTCTCATTGAAGGAACGATATTCCCAGCACACAGAGCATTCTGGGGCTACACAGTCGACTATAGCTCATGAAAAACAGTATTTATTAAATTCAGTTTTGAACTGAGTTTAGAAGAGGAAGATCCTTCTGATTTGTTACTACCAATCCTGTGATACTGTGGACATGCAGTTAACCCTGCTGAACATTTTAGCACAGACTTTGAAGAGTGAATGTATGACCTTCCTCTAACATCGTTCCACACTGCTCACAGCCATTCGGCATCAAGCTATAATTCTCAATTTGGAATTGGTTCCTTGTGAACTCTTTTCTCTCCACTAGGAGCTATTACTGGAACAGGAGTAGTCTGTTCAACCCATTGAAGCTGTCAACCATTCAATAAGACCTAGTCTGACCTATACCTTAGCTCTACTAATCCAACCTGAATTCCAAAGCCCTTGGCACCATTATCTAACAAAATCTGTTAATGTCCACAGCAACCACAAATGTTTCTCTCCTCTTTTAATCCATATCAAATCCTTTCATACTGAACAGCTCAACTGATCTTGCTTTTAGCTTTTGTACTCAAGGTAAACTTACTCAAGGCCCTTCAGGACATCCTGACATTGTGAAAGGTCCAGCAGAAATACAAAGTCTACACTGCATTGTCTTTATTTCTTCTCACCCCTTTTCAGAATGCTTTCCTCAGAAGTTCACAGGAAAAGTCTGAGAATCAGTAGAAATCAGGGATACTTTGAGATAAGCAACAAGCAAGCCTGTGCTTCAAGTCTCATTCTCAATGAGCCTGGGAATGTCATTTCATGCATGTCTGTAACTATTTGAATTGCCCCTTTGCAATCTGTCAGGAATACCTTACAAGAGCAAGCAGCTCCTCTATCTAATAATCCAATGGAATCACTCAGCCTCTTGATCAATTTCTGTCTGCTTTTCCCAGTTCGTTCCAGGAGCCTGCTGTTTTATGATGAGGGCTCATCCCTGGAAGATCACTATTCCACACTCTTCCCAGTGGAGAGCAGGGAACCGGCATCCAGGGATATAAGAGAGGAGAAGAGGTCACATGACAGATCAAATGATTACATCACCTGGTCGCAAGAGGTGTCCAAATACCTAAGCAATGCCCAAATGGAGGTGATCAATTCCAATAAGACTGACCACAGGAAGTTGGTCCAGGAGAAAGCACATCATGAGAGGTGGGCATCAGCAACTGTAATCACAGCAAAATCTTTGTAACTGGACCGCCCCTTTAACCAGCCTTTTGGTATAGAGATCCTTCTATTTTGCAAGCCTTAAATGTTCAATGTTTCTGCGTATGTGTGTATTTGCATGTCTGCAAGTGTGTATACATGTATGTGTATGATTGTGTGGTGCATGCCATGTGCACAGGCGCGCTAATGAGTGCATCAATGTATGAATGTTTCCATTAGGTGTGTCTGTGTAAGATTGTTTGCGTAAGGTTCTGTATTCATTGCTATTTTTAAACCACATTCAACACCAGTGTCCCAAATTTCTTACTCTGCTCCTTCCTGTCTTTGCCATGTAACTTGCTACATATTCTGCACTCTTCATTATCTTCATGCTTTGTTGCTCTTACTTTATTCCTTGCTATTAATTCTGAATCCTTCAGAATCCTCATTCCGTTCCTCATCATTCTATGTGACCGTTTTCCTTCTGCACTTACTGATACCTGCTTCAGCATTCTCACACTTTCTCACTAACCTTGCCCCAGCTCTCACCAAAAACATTAAATGTTTTGCCATTCTTGGCAAAATTATCCACTATCCCCTTTTTTTTGCCACCTTGTTTCCTGCTCCAAATATTGCATTCCTCAATTTGCCCACCCATTGCTCCTAATCTGTTTGCCAGCCTTATTAAACTTATCACTATTCTCACTGTGTTCACCTGCATACTGTAAATGGTTGGGCTTGAGGTTTCGGATTTGTACAGGATGCTTCACACACGTCTGTACGATGTGATCTTCACTTGCACAGGCAAGATGGCACAAAGCTTGAGAGGCAGATGTGCAAGTGACAAGATGAAACCACATGAATGGAAATAAAAATCACATCATGCAAATATCAAAGAAGCATCCTATTTTTAACATTGTGTTGTGGGTTTTACCAACAAATAAAAATCACTAAGGTGGCTCAGATAAATTGGGTATTGGGATTGGGGTGGGTGTGCAGGGACATCACTGTTTCCTACAACAGCATGTTAATATTTCCACACCGCGGAATCACAAGTCTTGTAATGCAGAGTAACTACATGAGATCATGGAGAGTGCGGTAAAAATATACAGCTAATATGTTATAGCAGCTATTTAGAAATAAAATGCTTCCCATTGCATTCAACTGATTGTGTGGAGCTGCTGTAATTATTTCCTTGCTGAATTCTAAGAAACCCTCCACTTGAATAGATTAAAAGCCAGGGTGTGGTGAGAGGGGTGCACATTGGACATACTGAAAGTATCAGGTGCCATCCTGCATGCTGCTGGAGCAACGTCTTATCATATCTGCCCCCACTCCACTTTTCCAATAGGATATCAATGAGTACACCAGAGGCCAGTCTGCCTTGGATTCAAGCCACAAGTTATGATCCTAATATTTACATAGGGAGGGAGAGGTTGCCCCAAACACTCCTCATTAAAGGGTCTCGACACAATCATTATCATTCACCAGAAGATAAAGGGCAGAGAGACAACCTGTTAAGAAGGCCTTTAAAATTTAGCTTATCCTATTTTTTTTAAAGAGAATGTTTCCGCTGCTGGGAGTGACAAAAACTACGACCCCTAACCAAAAGATTGTCATTAATATATTCTGTGAGGAATTTATCCAAAGAGCATTTAATGTGGAAATGCTGTCTAAGCCCATGGGAGAGAAAGAGGCAGAATGATGAAGTGAGATGAAGGTTCTGGGAGGATGAAGAGCTTAAACACAAGCATAAACTAGTTGAGTGAAAAGCCCCCTATATATTGTACATTATAGAGTCTCAGAACTGTAGGCCAAATTGTACTCAAGGGGGCCCACATTTTGGGTAAACCACTTAGACGCAGCTCCCAGTGTCCTGGAGGCATCAGCACTGTGGCTGTCCCACAAAGATTTGACTTCAGACAATGGAACCCACTCCCCTTGATGGCCATTTGACAACAGGTGCTATCAGAAACATTTTCCAATGTCTCTGAAGTTCAAAGAGATTAAGGAACAGATGAAATATATTCAAATATTTTAAATTTGTTTCTTAAAAATCAAAAAAATATTTATAATCACTGAACAGAAGGATGTGATTATGCCGAAGAGGGTGCAGATGAGATTCACCAGGATGTTGCCTGGAGTGGAGACCTTAGTTATGGGCAGAGGTTTGATAAACTGAGTTTATTATCCCCGGAGCAAAAGAGGTTGAGAGGTAATGTGAGTCAAAATCTTTTCCCCATGGTAAGGGCATTAAAAACGAGGGCATAGTTTCAAGTATAGAGGGGAAAGAGTTCAAGGAGACCTGAGAGGCAGGTTTTGCACAGAGTGGCTGATATCTGGAACGCACCACCAGAGGAGGTGGTGGAATCAGACACAATTACTATGTTTAAGTACCATTTAGACAGACACTTAAATAGGTAAGACATAGAAGGATATAGTCCCAATGCAGGCAAATGGGATTAGTGTAGCTGGACAAAAAGGTCTACATGGATGTGCTGGACTGAAGGGCCTGTTTCTGAACTGTGCAACTCCATGCTGTTACACAAATTAAAAACATCGGTATTAACTAAAGGAAAGATTTGCCACCACTTTGCCTCATTTGCCTTTGTGCTGAAGGTCAGTGACCCGATTCAAATATATTCAAGTCCATCCAGCCTCCAGCTCAGTTCAATCAGGAGCCACCCCTAGTCTGGTTAACCCCTGGAGTGCTGAGCAACTCCCTCTATTTGTGGCCCAGCTGCTTGCCAAGTCCCCTTGTCACTGACTTCTGTTCCATGAAAACTCTCAGACTCGGTTAACTTGTGACTTGTGAGCTGGTTAAAGAAGTAGCCATCTTAAATTACCCTCCTGGGATGTGGGAAGAAACAATGACTGTAGCTTTTTTTCACATCAGCTAAGTTTGCCATGTGGTTCCCACTTCACGGGTTAGGTCAGCGAATAGCTGAGCCACAAATGTAGGGAATTGATTTGCATCAGTTAAGGTAGAAATTAACACTACTTCAATACTGCAAGCTGGAAAGGCAGACAAAGATTAGTCGGCCTCCTTGTGAGTGCCTTCTAGTGATAACTGCTGTAAATGGAGTTTTAACATATTGCTAAGGGCTGTGATGTTCCAGCAGTCAAATAATCTGCTGTTGACTGCTGCTTAGGTTTATGCCTGAAGAATGGGTAAGGTGTTAGAGAGTGGCTGGTGCCCTCTGGCCATACCCTGGAGCGAGGTAGAGTAGAAAACTGCTGGAAGTATTTGCTGTGCTTTTGTTATGAGCTGAAATTGAACCTAGATCTCAGTAGTGAAAGTCAGTTCATTCCCCAGTGGTAGAAGTCCCCTGGAATTCAACTGATCTTTAAGACACAGTAAAGGTCGAGACAAAGTCTATTTTGCTTATCTCTGACCTCCTCCACTGAGTTTTTAAAACTCATTTGAGCAAACGCTGCACAGCTGGGTTGGGAAAAGCTTTACTGATGAGTAAGCTTCATTGCTAAAGAAAGACTCTCACTGGCCTCAATTCATCTCAAAGAGCTTTGCACTCATTGCAATCACTGCTGTAATGCAGAAAGCTCAACGGTCAATTTGTGCACAGTAAGCTCCCACAAACAGCAATATGGTAA
>JARFYF010000052.1:124080743-124094332 GCA_030265395.1 Rhina ancylostomus | reverse complement strand
CCAATCTGTCAAAGGGCCTCCTTCTGGTCAGTCTAAGTTATAAGCTGTTATTATTTAGGGCAGTGCAGTGACACTAGAGGTGGTGCTGCTGTTTTTAATCACTCCAGTGATTCAGGTTCAATTACGACCTCTAGTGCTGACTGTGTGGAGTTTGCAGGTTCTCCCTGTGATCAGAGTTCCCCCAGGTGCTCTAGTTTCCTCTCATGTCCCTAGGTGTTCAAGCTGTTAGTGTAATTGGCTGCTGTAAGTTGCCCCTAGAGTAGGTGGTTGATGGGAACAACAATAAAAAGAGGGATTACGGGGGCATGCGCAAGAGAACAGATTACAGGCAAATATTGGGAAATGGGGATTGGTGGGGTTGATACAAGGGCCAACATATACTCAGCTGGGTCAAAAGGCTTCCCACCATGCAGGGGCAGGACAGCTAATAGAGCTGTCACATCACTGCTCCAGTGACCTGGATTCAATCCTGAACTCTAGTAATTGAGTCATTGTCAAAAGTACTGAGGTACAGTGAAAAACTGTTCTACATGCCATCCAGAGAGATCAGGAGCTGTGCAGTTTGCGCATTCTCCCTGCGACCCTGTGCGCTCCCTCCAGGTAGTTCAGTTTCCTCCATACCCCAAACATACACAGATCAGTAGGTTAATTGGCCACTGTGAATCATCCCACATGTATACGCAAGTGATAGAATCTGGGACAAATTGATGAAAATATGGGAAGAATAAAATGTAATTCGTGTAGGATCGGTGCTCGATGATCCATATGGATTTGGTAGTCTTCATGATTCTATGGTTTCTATGATTTAATTTTTCAAGAAACATCAAGTGAACACAAGATATTCAGCATCTATTTGACCAACCTGGAGTTGCTGGAAGACAAAGATAATAATGACAACAGGTAGAAAATCCAAGTAAGAGAGTCACTCACCATTGGTAGAGAGGAGGAAGTGGGCTGCATTCTGTTGAGGCAGCCACCGAATCTTGTTAATCTTTTCTTCTATTTCCAGGCTTTTTAAGTAATCGAACTCAGGTTCATGACTCTGGAAAGTGCTGTAAACATTATACTCACCTTGGTGGTGAGGCTGACTTTTTGTCTAGAAAAAAAGAAACATTGACTTTGAAGCTGAACAGAAGTGATTAAGGGATTTTTTTTAAGCCGTGAGGGAAGAATTATCATTAATAAGAATGAAAATACCACTAACACTTTTATATACATACACACACTCAAAAACTTGGGAGCCATGGCTAATTAGAATTTTACAAGATGGATGGAGTGTGATGTGATGTAGGAAACCCCTCAGTAATCTGATGGGAGAATCGAGCAACGCAAACCAAAAGTGTTTCTAGCTTTGATTACTCATCTTGGCCGAACGGTTGTGAACAGCATTGGTCCAAGAACTCTTAGTTTGAGCAAAAGGGCAAAGAAATTCAGCCCATGCTTCCACTCTGAAATACAATTCTGCAACTGCTGCTAAAATTGGGTCTTTTTGGATACAATTCTCTAAATAGATGAAGAGACATCCAAATGTTCACTAGAATGGGACTGACCAGGT
The DNA here is from genome assembly GCA_030265395.1 of Rhina ancylostomus. NCBI lineage: Eukaryota > Metazoa > Chordata > Chondrichthyes > Rhinopristiformes > Rhinidae > Rhina > Rhina ancylostomus. Next base: position 124,092,777 of record JARFYF010000052.1, on the reverse strand, counting down.
ATAACTGAGTATAACTGGCCAGGAATGTCTATCCCAACTCGAGTTTGTATCTTCAGGGGAGAAGATGGGTGGCTGAAAGGGGGCTGGGATGTAGTGAATAATTAAATGATTCACATGGATGCAACAACCGCTTAATAATGTAACCAGCACTAACAACAGGAATGTTATACAAAAATCAGACTATAGACACTGGAAGTGTTAAATAAAAGCAGAATGCTGAAAACACTCAGCTGGTCAGGCACCATCTGTGAAAGGAGGAGAAAAAGCAAGCATTTCAGGTTGAAAACCCTTCACAAAAACTGGAAGAACGAACGGAGGAATGCCTATCGAAACCCAGACCTCTAGCTGTATTTGCACTAAATGCCACCCTGGAGAAATTAAGCATTTTACAATTTTTTGCCCATTTTTTAGTTAAGTAGTTGTCTTATTATTTCTTGAACCTGATTGAATTGTTGCTGGCAACAGATTTAAAAAAAACAGAAGTTCTTAATAGTGATACAAACCAACTTCTTTGCTCATTGCCACTCTTTGCCAATTTGTCAGTTTAACAGAAAACTTGTTTTTGCACTGGGACCTCCAAGAAATTTTTTTGCCAGACTAATCTTATCCAATTCCATCAACAGAAAATATTTTGCTCATCTATTTTATGCACAATTGTTACCTTGCATTTTTAAAAGTAGAATATCTGAATGACAAAAGAATATGCAAAATGTTCAATTACTATATTGAGTCAAGCTACACAGATTTCCCTCAAAATGCTGCAGAACACTGGAATAAATTCTCTTGGCCTCTTGCACATTCTTAACAGAGAAATGTTCTGAGCTTACACACAGATGGTTAACTGTGGAAACACATGCAATGAACCTTTCAAATTTTATTCCGAATCGTATTCCAAATCTGATCTCAAATCAGTATACTAAAGATGAACATTAGAAAAAAATTGGTGCCATTGTTTTGGGCCTCCATCACAATCATTTCTGAGCTACATTTCCCAAAACTTTGCAAGGTGGAGAATGAACAGCAAATTGAAAAAAAAACTTAATTCATCCGGAATAAGACCACAAACATGAGCACTGCTTTCAGGAAAGAAACTAGCCAAGTTCCACTCTCATCATGCAGGATCCTATCCCACCTACTGAACCAAGCTGGGAAAGGAAAAATGAATTTAACCTTGAGCAAAACGTTTTCTCAGCTTCAAGTCATGAGGATAAGTACGCTTCTGTGCTTTGATTTAATGAGACGGAATCTATCAACTGCTTTACTTACTACACTTTCTACCAAGGAATAAGTTTAACATTAGTCAAAATAATTAGACACCTCAGATGCAGTACTGTCATAATGGCAGAAATCCATGAAAGTCTTGTAATTTGTCAACACTTACCTCTTGCTCTCTCTGAAATATAACAACACGACCCCCCTTGTCCCCTGTAGCCAGCAATTCTCCAGTGTGGTTGAATTCTACAGTAGAAATGATATCAGCTGGAAGACATGAAAACAAAAGTTTAAACTAAAACTAAGTTGGGATGCCAAGGTACATTTACTCATCCTACACTCACTGTGTAGTGATCCATGAACTAATCCAACAGATTCAACACACATTTCAACTGATTGAAGATTAGTTTTCATTCAAGCAAAACAAAGTTACTCATTTAAACACAACAATGTGGTGACACTCAAAATCCAGTGAATTGTTAACCTCAGAACACTAATTTTGATGATGGCTCTTAACCACATTATTAAGTTGCACAAACAATCACCCCTTCATTGTAGAGGAGAAATAATTAATGAAACTTGTTCTAGGTGGTAATAAGGTTGCACACCAAACAAGCACATTTTACAGAGGGCTTGCCCAAATAAAGCAAACAAACAAGTCACATTCTGAAACGTCAGGATTTCTTTTATTTTAAATTCCTAATGGATAAGACAGGGCCAGAGAACAGTGTTCAGATTGAAAAGAGACGTAGAGTGAAGTCAAAATTCAAGGACAATGGGAAAAAAAAGAGGTACAGAAACAGTTCCCTCCTAAGTACATCTTCCTGTGTTGGTTGATTTGAGTTTAAAAGTGATGCACTCAGCCCTTCTGCATTCCTCACTGATCCCCAGCTCAACAGCAGAGCAAGGGGTGTGCCAGGCCACAAGGTTAAAGATAGTAATGGGGTACATTTCTGCATTGCCAGATGCCCACAATGCCACATGGGTGCCCATTTTTAAGCTGCCAAGTCTGTTCTGAGTTGATCCCATTTAACATAATTGACATGCCACACAACACAACGGAGGGGACCTTCTGTGCATAGAAAACTGACTCCAGAAGGACTGTATAGTGGTCACCTCCATCAATGACATCATGGACAGATGCATCTGGCACACATGGATTGGCAAGAACAAATGTTAAATGGGTTCACTCTTCATGTTGCTTCATTTACTATCTGTTGTGGCCCTAGGCTGCCAACTATGTCCTTCAGGACCCAGCCAGCTTGATCAATCCAGCTGCTACCAAGTCACTCTTAGTGGTGGACACTGAAGTCCCCAAGCCAGCTTACATCCTGCGTCCTTGTTACTTTTAATGTTTCTCCCAAGTATTTTCAACATGGGACAGCACAGATTCATCAGTAAGGATAGGAGGTGGTAGCCCAGAGGCTTCCTTAGCAGTGTTTCACCTGATGCCATGAGTCTGGAGCCTATGGTGGAGGGCTCAATAGCTACTCCTTTCCATGTTTGTCACCATAACTCTGATGGGTCAGTCCTACTGGTGGGAAAGGGTTGGAGAAGTCTGGTATGCTGTCCATACGGTGCAATTCTGGGTTTTACTATGTTGCCTGAACAGTCCATGAAACTGCTCACAATTTATACACCCGTCCCAAGATGTTTAACTCCCATTTGCTAACTTATTGGTGTTCAAAGTCACATTTTTGTAATCATACAACTATTTCACAACACCAACCCCTACAACATAGCTAGATCATAATTATAATCGCGAGAGTAATACAACACCTTTGTAAAATTTCCTAATGATCATAATAATGAAAAGGATAGGACATCCATATGAAAAAAATCATTTAAAACACAAAAACCATTATTTATATATTTCCATTTTAAAAAATCAATTACAATGATTTCCATAACAATCAAAATATTCCTGGTTATCTCATGCACAAATAGCTGTTGAGAGAATTCGAGTTTCAGTTGCTGAGTCACACTTTCGTCAAGAAAATTTAAAAAAAGATTAGGGATCATTTTACTTCCATGCAACTGAGAGACAGTAAAATAGTCCAAGGCTCTCTGACTACATTTGAATTCCTTATGAAGTAACAATCATAACAACTGTGTTATAATGCTTCACAAAGATTTAGCTACATTTTGTAAATATTTAGCATATTTGAGGTATAGATTTTCCATTTTAATATGCATCTTTATTTGAGAAAGGAATTTCTCAAGCTTCTAGGCAGTTAATCACGTTGAAGCAATTACAAAGCAAATGCAAAAATTAAAAGCACTGATTCTGTAAAATTCAAGGTACATTAAATAAACACTGGGACAAACAAGGAATTAAAAGTAGTTTAAATATTAACAAAAAATTCATTTAATTTTGATTTTTAAACGAAGTCATTCTAAGTGGCATTCTGAGTGACATTCCATACTCAAAATTAGTTTTCCAGAGTCAGGAGTGTTTAGCTGGAACTGCTATGCTTAAAAATTTTGTAACACTTTAACATGACAGTAGTTTTTGTTTTTAAAAAATGCACAAAACATTAAAGCTGATGTCAAATCACCGATTGCACCAGCAAACTGCAGTAACACACCTTGCAAATAATGTCACAGAAAGCACCTCTAAACTTGTTTAAATGTGTTTCACGGTGTATGTGCTGACATCAGAAGTGACTTGTCAGTTGTGCACAGGAATGACTATGTGCTTTGACAGGTTTATCATCATTACAACCACAAAATGCTGAACCATTTACACAGCAGGAGCTCGACACATAGTTTGGATTTTAGAGGTAAAATTTTGTGGAAAGACAATACTAATCACTAAGTATCAGCATGCCTTCTTTTGCACTCTATATAAATAAGAGCAAGGATTACATTTTTAATTTTCCTCCTCATAGCAAATAATAACGCTCCTATGGTTTTATAAAGAAAACTAAGTTTAGAGTCAATGCAAATAAAGCTTAATGAGTTTTGAACCTTTGATTTGCATGCAGTTTAGAGATCTTAACTAGAGTTAATAAAACCAACATGAAACTGAAGGTTTGTTATTATAGTACTACTTTGGACATGCTTGTGTCACTTTATTTTAATGCTTTTAATACCTTAATAGAATAGATGGGGGAACAGGAAATGCTTCCATTAAGTTTCCGAACAATATCTTTACACTATGAGTCACAATTATAAATTTTTTTTGAAAAGGGACATGATGCATTTATGCAGATGTCAACATCAATATTTTTTTCTATTTAACGATAAATATTTACGTATTGTACACAGAGAAGGGAAGTCAAAGGACAAGCTAAAATTGGATTTGGAATGCCTTCAACATTTATTGAATGAACACCATTCACTGGCAGAATGGAATTTTGGAGAGTTGACAGCACATGGAATCAACAGAAGGGCAGGTTTAACTGTACACTATTCCCAATGCAAAGTGGTTGATACAGCCTGCACGCTGAGACTACGGTATTGCTTCTTCTGCACCATTATCAAAAAGTCCAAGTTATCCCAAGGCTCACCTCCGGGACCAAAATACAACATTCATGCTGACTGCAAAAATGAATAATATCCATTGGCATAAAGCAGCAGCTTTGGATTGTACTCATTATAAAAGGTATATGATTTAGAAATGTTCCGGGTTAGAAGCATCATTCATTTCCAAGAGCACTAAAGGAATTGGAGACACAACTGATATAATCAGGTTCATTTAACCAAACACTGCAGAACCAGAAAAAAACTCAAAGTGCGAGTCAAACTAAGAGATTTTCCATGTTACAGAAACAATATTAGGTCAATTATTTACTTTAAAAATGAGCAAGTGAAATATTTCATTACACATTTAATTAAGTGTTACAACCATTGACAGAGGACAGAAAAAATTTCCTCAAGCCTCAAAATAATAAAGAACTCAGATCAACACACCATCAGGATATCAAAGCTTATTATAAACATTAACCAGTTCCAGACCATACATGACATTTCTGTCACCCTGGTAACACAACGAAGTATCTGGGAGATATGATTAGGATGTGCCTTGGATTTGAAAGAACTAATCCAAAAGAAACATACAAGTCCAGAAAAGAACCAAGCAAGGAGGAAAGCCACTGGGAGAAAATAAACTCATTGTAATAGAACGTAAAATCGTAAAGGAACAGGCCCTTCAGCCCATGATGTTGTGTCGAACTAATTAAATTAGTAATCAAATGCCCAACTAAACTAATCCCCTCTGCCTATGCAATTCCAATTTCTCTCCATTTCCTGCACAATTATCTGCTTATCTAAGAGCCTCTTGAACACCTCCATGGTATTTGCCTCCACCACCACCCCTGGCAGCACATTCAAGGCACTCACCACTTGCCCCACACATCTCCTTTGAACTTATCACCCTCACCTTAAATGCATGCCCTCTGGTATTAGACGTTTCAACCATGGGAAAATGTTACCAACTCTCTACTGGCAATGTGAAAAGGTATAAATGGGAGATGAGGATGGGGCCACTGAGATGGGCCACAATGAAAACTAAATCAAGAGGGAGTAGGATGCTGAACAATATGAAAGTTATTTACGGGAAAGAAAGTTGGCAAGCAACTATGCTTGCAGTCACACTGCATTACTACTAATTTTGATCACTTTCAGTAGAATTGCGAAGTGGCAAGGTGCTGAGAAGTGCATAGTATGCTACAACAATAAGAGACTCAAATGAGAATTTTCAATGACCCAGCTTATTTTTCTAATATGCACAATATTTGAGAATTCAAAAATTTATTAGATGCCTACTTAGTGCCATGAAGGTTGGCATGGAAGTGGATGTAGGGCAGAAGAGGGATAAAGCTGACAGGTTTGTACAGATGCTGGAGAAGACTGTTGGATGACAAGTTGGATTAAGAATGGTAAATATTCACTGGAGTTTAGAAAAATCAGAGATGACTGCATTGAAGTGCAAGGTGGTGAAAGGCCAGATGGTGTCAAGTTGGACCTTCTAGCTGGAGTGTCTAGAACTAGGGGCATGGTTTCAGTACATGGGATTGACCATTTTAAAGGATAAGTCTCCAGGATGGCAATTGCAAATCTTTGGAACTTGTTTAAAACGTCCCAAGTCTCAAAATGTCAGTCTTTGAGTACACACAAGGCTGAGAATAATAATTTTGCATACTTAATGGAAACACGGGATCTGAAGATCAGGAGATGAAGCAGATGAGGAAGAGGATCAACCCAGTTCTCTTTGATTAGTACAGAGTGCTCAGGTGTCTTATTCCTGCTTCTTAGGTTCGTAAGACATAACAAAATTCAAAACTCCAAACATTTTTCTTTCTACCCATCAATGTGAAGTGGCTGAGTGCATTGTGTTCTGAAAATATCCTGGGCACAGTTGAGACAGGTACCATATTTATAAGGCACCATAGGTGCCTTATATATTCTAGCTACGGTATGCAACATCTAACAACTTAATCTCCTCTCAAAGTGAGAACGGTCTTAGTGATATACTAGATGAATGGTAAAACTGCTACAGAAAATCAGAATTGACATGCTTAAGCAAAAGATTATTAAATAATTACTTAAGCACCAATTTATTATTTATCATGTGCAAAGTGGACATAAATAATTCAGTATTTAGAATATACACAGAATATTTTACAGTATGAAGGCAATTGAAATATTAAATTCATTTTTTCCAATGAGCAGTCTTTTTAAAAAACAATCTGATCTAAGAATCCATGATTTCTATTTGACATGAAATTTACATGTTGCCACATCTTTAGTTAACTAAATTCAAGTCACAATACACTTCAGAGTGAAGTATGAGAGTCACAGAGAGTGATAGCTTAGAAATAGGCCCTAGTCCAGAGCATCAACCATCTATTTCCACTAATCCTACATTAATTCCACCTTTTATTTTCCCATCACATTGTCATCAACTCCTCAGATTCTATCACTCACCTACATACCAGGAACAATTTACAGTAGTTAAATAACCTACCAAATGGCACATCTTTGAGATGGAGGAGGAAACTGGAGCATCTAAGGAGGAAACCAATGAGGTCATAGGAAGAACATGCAACCTCCACACAGACAGTTTGAGGTCAGGATTGAACCCGGTCTCTGGCATAGTGAGACACCATAGACTAATTCATATACAAATTCCACTGAAATAAAAAAATGCATTGGTGCAAATGGATCAGGAATTATGTAGACAATCACACCACATCCAAGACAAATCATTTCATTAGAGTCGAATTTCATGGAAAGTACAATGTACTGCACAAGTCCTGTTATGGCCACCGACAAGCCCATTGAAGTTTACTCTGGCATCTGTGCTATAACAGAGTCTAAACACCTGCCATTGACATTCAATATCATCACTCTCAGTCCCCCACCAACCTGAGCCAGAAAATTAACAGGTCCAAACACAAATTCCAGAGCAACAAGAGCAGTTCAGAGGCTGGGTATCCTCTGGAGGGCAACTCACCAACATCCCCCAGGCCTTTCCACTATCCACACAGCACAGACACTATGGAATACTCTTCAATTGCCTGGATGAGTGAAATGCAAACAAGTCCAAGCTCAACAACATCCAAGACTGAACAGCCCACATAAATGCACTGGTAGCGGAGGGAACAGACGTTTAGAGTGGTTGGATGGGATGTCCATCTGCAAAATACACTGTAGTAATTTGGTTTTTTTTTTGAGGTCTGAACATTTCCTAAACTCATAAGCTGTAACAAGAGTAGAAGGTGCACAGAAATACCACCACCTTAAAAACACAATCCTGTTTTGGAAATATATCTCTAAACCTTTGATCAGCATTGGTCTAAATGCAGAAACTCCCTCTAGCAGCAGTGTGCAACACCATTAGAAAAACTCAAATGATTCAATATGGCAGCTCAACCTCTTCAAGGGCAATTAGGTATGGACAACAAATGTTGGCCTCGTCAGTAGCACCAAGATAAAAATGAATTTTCAAAACAGCTTACTAAATACACCATGTGAACTTGTTACTGCAGATACTTACCTTCCGTTATGAAAATGGAAAGCAACAATGTTTCATAATTTATCGAGCTCCACTTCCAGTCACATTAAATGATTCTCATGACAATTCTATAAAACCACAAAAGCAACTTAGTGCTTATCCTTCACTGCTCTTGAACTAACTGGCTTTGAAGTCCATTTCAGAGGACTTTGAGTGAACCGCAAGGTTGGGTCTGGATTCAGGTAGAAGCCAGACTGCCTCAAAATGACAGATTTCCTCCCATGAAGTACATTATTGCTTTACAAAATCAATTGATTCATTACAGTCTTGTGATCATCACTACTAAATAACAGGCTCTTTTTAAAGTCAGTCCCAGATTATGAATTGAATTTAAGTTTGACCTCTGGGTCCCGGGATTCGTATTCCAGGCATCTGAATTATTGGTCCAGTAACTCAATAGCATCACTGCAAAAACCAGCTTAAAATATTAAATCATTTACAAACATTCATATAATACAGCTGCAGGGCAAACAAGAGACTAATTTCTTGTACGAAACAGATCAGCACAAGAAAACCAAGGGTAGTGCTATCAATTTGTTAAATTTAGCAATAAAATCATGCAAAGAACCATAACCAAAATATTGGTGACTTCCTTCTTTCATACAAAATTAAACAACCAGAATCAGCATCATTATAAAGTTACAAGGTGTTTGATGGCTTAAAGACATTTAAATCAAATCTTTGTAGTTTATAATATTTGAAAACTGCAAAATTATAACAAAGCTGCCTTTTCAAATATTTGTTTTGATTACATTGTGTTGCCAAGCAAGACCATGGCCCTAGAGCACAATGGCACATCTCGTCGAGTTGCTGCCTCACAGCTCCAATCACTCTGGTTTGATCTCAACCTCCAGTGCAGTCTGTTGAGTATGCACTTTCTCCCTAAAAATCTGTGGGTTTCCTCCAGATACTTTGGTTTCCTCCCACATCCAAAAATGTGCAATTCAGTCAGTTAATTGGCAACTGTAAATTGCCCCCAGTGTGTAGGTGTGTGATAGAATCTGGGAAGGGCTTAAGAATGTGGGAAGAAAGAAGGATTCACGTAGGATTAGTGTGAATAGGCAATTGATGATCAGTGTGAACTTGATGGGCTGAATGGCCCCATTTCTGTGCTGTATACATGTATAATTTTACAAATGAGAAAAGAGAAGAATTAACATTTGGCCAGCTTAAGATTGACAAAAGGCTTGTGATGTGCAGGCTGAGTGTCGACTCAGATGAGCAAAGCAGCAAGATACAAAATGAAGGGACTAAATAGATGGGGAGGGTGATGGTAGCAGGAATCAGTGAAGTGACAGTTCAGCTTTTATCTGCTCCTAAGCAATATGCACCCTTTCATTATTCGCCTACTAGTTGACCAATTATTAACCACAGTAGCTTGGAATAGGGCTGCCAACAGCAGTGCAGAAGACACAGAAAAATTCTTGTCAAAGTACAGCTGTAGAAGTTATTTCAGTACATCTCTAATTAGTACATTATGCAAGATTAATGACATTTTCAAAGGGTTCTTATTTAATCATGCTATCCTTTGAACAAACAGTAATTAAAAATGATGCTTTACTTTTTAAGTACATAAAAATAAATTTGGATTCCATTTGTAATTCAATTGCAAACACCAAAGTCTGGCTAGTAGCTCATTTCATGAGTTACCCCCATCCTGAGCTCAACTCACATATTCATCCTCATCATAAAAACACATTGAAGTTAACAAATTTATTAAAATCCATACACTGTATGCATCATTAAACAACCGTCACAGGCTTGACATACTGGGGAGAGATTAATTGGGGAGGGGGGGGGGAGGGAAACAAAGGGAAATTCTTAGGCACAGTACGACTCAGACAAGGGTGTTACACTATTAAGAATTATGTATATTTGTCTAGCAACTCAAACTTTAATCATTACCATCAGCAGCAGTATAACTCAATCCATGGAGATACCATTTACTACATTCAAAAATAAACAAGGATGCAAGTTAATTCTAAAAGATACATAATGAGCACACTTTCCAAGGCAATTAAGAGCAGATTCTAAATGATTAAAATCAACTTACGAAGGAGTCAATAAACTCAGCTATTCTCCAGTACTCTTTTCCCTAATATAATGCTCAGTACGTCCAGAAATGTTGGCACCAGGACCTGAAGGGGGTGCTCCATCACTGGCATTGTTTTTTTGATGCAGACTGTAAATTGATAAACTGTGTCCCCAATCGTTAAGGATCCCCTTGGATTCATTTGAACAATTTTATGGTCATCTCCTTTTGTTCAAGCCAACATGTCTCCCTCATGTCCTAACATCTATTCACAAAACTATGAGAAAAAGGATCCAGAGGTTAAAAGAATACATGTGGATACATGGATTTTAAGGATGTTTCAGAAAGGAAATGGAGAGGAAAGAGTTAATGAAGTAATATGTCAAAAAGTGTGATTTAAATACCAAGATGACAATAAGCATGGAGTTATGGAGATAAACATTTTCTGCTGCTACTATAAAGTACTCAAGCACCATTAATGTACACAGTGCAACACAGTGGTGGAATTACTGAAAACATGATCATCTAGAAGAGAATGATGATTTCATCTCTCTCTGAAAGCCTCTTTCTCACCAGTAGCTGGTGTTAGATTTACCTTACTCATCGTTACATTTATAATCTGTATTCATTTCAAAACTGACAACTTCATTAATCTGGTCGAGATTGATAAATACAAGTCCACAAAAGTACTCAGTACAAATTCAACATCAAATAGGTAGTTCGGATACAACTGAGGAAATTCCTCCAAATCACTATTCTCACCTTCACCAATAAACTCAGCATGTCTGCTTCTATTTCAAGTTGAAGTAAAGGAGCAGCCTTTCAAAAAATCTGAATAGTCACAAATATACTTGAGCATCACAGATGCTTAAATACTTGGCACGCACCAACACCTCTGCAATAATATCTGACCAAAAGCATTTCATAGAAAAATTACATAATAGTAAATTAATACAATTTTTAATGAACCATTATAATAATTGCTGATCAGGTACCCAACTAATCTGGGGTGTCTGTACTTCGATGTTTGTCATTATTGACAGTTGTGCTTGTATACATTTAACAGTTGTTTGCATGCAATAATGTAAACTTCAATTAACACATACCTGATGCTTATTAGCATAGTCTCAAGGCTTCCTAGTGTCTAATTTGATCAAGCATATTGTTCATTCAGAAGTATGCAGAGTTTTCAAAGTTTTCAAAATGAAAAACATTAAATCCAGATAGTGACAATACTACACAATCAAAAACTAATTTTAGAAACAAATTCACAGTGAGGACACGTGTATAATGAATGTAGATGATAGTTTCCAATATCATAAAGATATGAACTTTGTTAATGAGGGAATTTACAAACATTACTGTCAATGCTATTCAAGTTCATAAATACAGGAATATATACCAGTACAATCACACCCGCTATAGGAGGCCACCTTCTCATTTAAACTGTACAGCTGACCAAAAGACCTTCTAATATTCAGCATCTGAAACCATATAGTCACACCTGTAGTTCTAATATTCCTCAGCACAGATTTTAGACTTCAAACTCTGCTTGCTCACCCACTGACCAGGAAAATTACTGAGTGGTTGAAACAGATAGATCACTGAGCCTGCCAGCTGGACAAATTTAAAGTAGTATAAAAATGGCACAGAAGGCTTTTCAGCCCATCTTATTGATGCTGCTCAAAAAATGGACTAGCTTGATCCCACTTCCCAGCAGATTACAGCTCATTATCCAGACACTTTTAGTTTATATAAAGAACAGAAAA
>JARFYF010000052.1:124063641-124080643 GCA_030265395.1 Rhina ancylostomus | reverse complement strand
CTGTAAGGAGTTTGTACATTCTCCTGTGTCTGCGTAGGTTTCCTCCCACAGTCCAAAGACATATGGGTAGGTTAACATGGGCTTAAATAATGGGCGGTGTGGACTCATTGGGCCAGAAGGGCTGATACCACGCTGTAAATAAAATAAAAATTAAAATTAAAATTAAAAATTTCAGTGGACCGCTTGCCAGCCTAGAAATCATTGGCCAAGATCTTGTTATTAGCAAATGAATGTGAATGATTCTCTCCATTTATTGTCAAACTTTAAAAATGCAATCACAATTAAAATCTTCACTCTTGTAAAGATTGATTTTCAGCACCAAAGAGATAGTGATGAATTCTTACCACAGTTCAGAATTAACTTGCACAAGAATGAATAAGCACCAAACTTTTTGGAGGAGCTCAATGTACATCTATGAGATAAGTACTGAAAGTCTGCATTGTTCAATTTATTTCGATGCTGAATCTTCAGTAAAAGAGCAGAGATGTTTGGACACAATCTTGCCATTGTTATTCGTGCATTTGCATCCATCAGAAATTGAATGTCCAATGTTGAGTTTTCCTTAATGGTGAGTGTTCATTGGCCCCACTGTAACCTTTCCAGCCAATGTTTTCAGAAGGGGGACTATCTGTGGGGGAAAAAATAGAACAAAATGTGTGCAACAATTTGAAGAAAAGGGGATATGGAAAATTAACAGATAAATGGGTACATGAATTTTGATTACTATCTTACAAATGTCCATACAGTGTGCTTTGAAATCCCATTCTAGTTCAAACGCCCATTAGTTCCCTTCGTTTCTTGTTCTGATACTTAACTGTTTCTGTTCACCTTATAGTTTAATTGAGAATACCACCAGTGTTGCAGCTCTTTCACAATTCATTGCTATCAAATATTTAACAAGAATATTTGATTGGTGGCGATTGGTTACTAACTTCAAGTGTTTACAACAATTTCCATTGCGGTTATTTCTGAATCAGAAATTAGAAAGTTCTCTCATTCTTCCATGTGAATTGAATACAAGCCCAGTCTACCCAATCTCTCCTCGTTTGACAGTTCTGTTATTCCATGACTCAGTCTGGTGAACTCTCTCTGCACTCCCTCAATGGTAGGTACATCCTTAGGAAATTACACCTATGTTTTAGCCTCCCCTCTGCTTCCTCCGCTTTCCCCCTTTTCCGCCTGCACCTACTATCCCTTTTGATGGTTTGTCCTACTTCGGTGGAACTCTCTTCCATCTTCCAATTGTATTGAATTCCCAGAGGGAATTCTGGAATTCTACCAGCTCTCCTCCCCCCCATCCAATTGCTGAATGCAACTTCCTTCAACGTAGTATTTCATATGACATTTTTCAGTTCCTTTGATCTATTCCAAAGTAACACTTAAGAAATGATCAAAAACATTGATAGTTGCACACTCAGCTACAGAATTAGTCCAACAATTGACTCATAAATGCTTTGTCATGCTTGTAAACGGTGCTGATGGGAATTGACTATTCTGATTAGCATCATGTTCAGATGTATAAAGTCAAGACGGAACATTGACTAAAGGTGGGGAATTGGAAACCAGAAATGGTAGTTTCAAATCTGGTGAATAAACATTCAGTAAAACAGGTTTTACTTGGTGCAGGTGTCAGCCAAAGTTTTGACAGGACATTCACTCTAGGGGTATTTCATCAGTCTTCACAGTGGTAGTGATATGTTTAATCTATACAGGTAAATTCATTCCAATGAATCATAGAGGAACTCATAATCACTTCACACCTAACTATATGTTTGGCTTGACCTTAAATTCTTCAACTTACTTCAAGGCAAAGTGAAGTCACGTGCAGTGTAATTTATGAAAAGTAGAAATATGCTGACATATTTATTACATACGTCTTTCCTGATATCCGATTACCGAGGTTATAACTGCCAAAATACCAGGGCCTGGATATTCAACTCTGAAGCATTCAGCTCTATGCATTTCAAAGTGAAACAAGTCAGTAAATTGATTGGTAAACAAAGTGAAGCTTAGAATCATTCCCTTCTGTACAGATAATGTGAATGCATAAAGGACACTACACCCAGTTGGGTGATGTTTGCCACCATTACTACCACGTTGATTCTGCAAATGCAACTCATGAGGTTATGCTAGGAAATGGGTTTACAGTTTGTGGTGCAATACAAGTCTATTGCTGCTGAAGGCCCACAGTGACTTGTGGATGCCTAAATTTGAGCTGCCAGATCTGTTCTGATGAATGAACAATGCGTACAGTGGTGGCCAAGATGACACAGGAATGTGGCATCTGGGCCTTCATTGTATGAACAGCTCATTGCACGCACAGCAGTCCAAAAGTGTGGTGAAACAATGCTTTCAGTGTCTCATCTGCTTGGGAGCAACATCGCATTGTGGCTCAGAATAGGTATCAAAGAATTGTGGTTTGCTGCAGCTTTGTGGTCTTGCCAACAAGTGTAGAATATATTTGTTACAGCCAGATGAAGAGGATTTGAGGAGGAGGAGGAGGAAAGGAGAAAGTAACTTGAGCAGCCCCTTTCTGGCTAGATATTCCATTAACAGCTCATTCACTTGTGATGCCAGTGGATATGACTTTAATTCATCAAGAGTCACACACCTTGCTTTCTCTCTTTTGCTGAGCATCGAAGCCCCTCCCAGGCGTCAATGTAAAAATAAAAGTGAACACGATTTAAATGTTATTCTCCCAAAGCCCATCCTTGGTTGCTGGTCCATTCTCCTTGGCTTTGGTCATTTATTTCCATTGAATTTAGTGGAACCTTATTTTGGTGGCAGATTTTAGTACATTATTGTGACAATACACATGTGTGTCATTAACTAAGGATGAATTTTTGGCCATCTGTTTCTAATATTTCATTATGATATAGAAGGAGGGCAGTGGGCCCATTGATTTAATATTGGCTCTCAGATCAATCTCACTCTCCCAATTATTTTCCTGTAATCTATTCTCTCCCACATGTCAATCAACTCCATCCTGGTTTTCCTACCACCCACCTGCACTAAGGCAAACTTTATAGCATCTAATTATCCTACCATTTGGCATGTTTACCTTGTTTGACCTTGCACCTTATCGTCTACCTGCAGTGCACTTCCCTGTAGCTATCCTGATTCAAACAGTAGGAAAGACCAAGTTCTCTAAAGCTGGAGAATTCAATATCGCATAGACTGTCAGGATGGGACTATCTTGGAATAAGTGATGGGAGTTTTGGCTGTCTTACTGACAGGAAAAAACACGCGTACCAAAGGAGTAGCAAGCATTGGAAGGTGATAGCTGTTTTCCGAAGAGGATAAGAGGTTGGGTCTCTGGGGAACCATGGCCATTGCCCCAGGATATCAATTCAGCAATCCCATTAGTCTGGTTGGGGGCAGATGACTGGACAGCAGTGATGCCCTCCCACATCCTTGACACACTGTAGTCCACAGCCATAGTGGTAATAGTACGCAACTGCAAACAACTCTCAGTTACTAGTTTCTTCAGCAAAATCATCATTTCCTTTCACATCATTGCACACACTTTCTGTTTTTCCCTAACATCTGTTACTCATTCAGATTTGTTTCTTCATCAAGCCATCAGACCACTTACTAGCATGTCCCACAAATCCCATAGGACCATAGAACAATACAGCACAATACAGGCCCTTCAGCCCACCGTGTTGTGCCGCCCATCTAACCACACCTTACACCATCTAACCTTTTCCTCCCGCATATCCCTCTATCCCACACTCCTCCATATGCCTATCCAACAATGCCTTGAACCTGTCCAACGTATCCACCTCCACCACCACCCCAGGCAGCGCATTCCATGCACCTACCAATCTCTGGGTGAAAAAGCTCCCTCTGATATTCCCCTTGAACGTCCCCCCCCCATTATTTTAAATCCATGCCCTCCTGTCTTGAGCATGGATATCTTCAGTTTCTAAAACTTGAGATTTGGACTTTACACAGCCGGGGTGCAAATGAAGCTCTGAGATTAGCATCGACTGATTATACCACTATCACTATGCCAAACAGGCTGCCTGCACAATTTAGGAGTCTTTGAAGAAGGGTCAAAAGATATATTGAAGAGTGCTACATCACTAGTTTGATGAGCAGGAAGCAACCATGAAAAAAATGGCTACTCCAGGGACCATTTCAGCAAACTTTACCTTATAAGATAAGAAAATGGAAGGAGGCCATTCGCACCACTGAGTCTGTACTACCTCTATGTCAGGGATATTGAGTTAATCCACCTCCCTGCAGCCCCCCCACCAAATCTCCTCAAAGCCATGAACATTCTTTCCTTTATGATACTTAACCCTGCTCTCTTCTGAATATTACAATTGAATCTGCCTCACTATTACCTTTGGCAGTGCATTCGATTCTCTAACCACCCACTTTGGAAAAAGATCTTTCCTCATTTCGCTTCATATCCCCTAGTTTTTGACTGATCTATTAATGGGAACAGCTTTTCTTCCCATCTACGCTGTTTATACCCTTCATTATTGTAAATATTATGAGCCACCTCCTCAGTTGTAGAGTGCTTTGGAACAACCCGAGACTTGATAAGGCACCATAATATAGTTTATTCCTTTTTAAGGCACTTTGTAGAGGGGCATGTACTGTACATAATCCATGCAGTGCGATACTTGCAAGGTCATAACAAGATAGGATAGGATCTTTATTGTACATCGAAACACACAGTGAAATACATCCTTTGTGTAGAGTGTTCTAGGAACAGGCTTGATTAGCACCAGTTACAGAAATTGAGAAATTATTTTATCTCCCTCAATTTTATAATTCAGAAATGAAACAGGAGATTTCCCCATCACACTTTGGCTGCTTCCAAAGTAACCTTGATCTTAATTCAATTACAAACAGATGCCTTTCATCTCCATGTTGTGTTAAGAGATGGCGACAGGGACAGATGTAGTGAGAGAACAAAATTCTCTCAGTTTATCAATACATGAATGTATTCAGTGAGCTCTCACTGGAGGGATCTATGAGTGGCCATTGGGTAAAGAGAATTAGGCTCAGTATTTGGTAGTTAATAACCTAACATTCCTTGCAGGTAAAGTGAAGCTCCAGCCCAAATATGTCAAGGTGAAGGAACTGGGAGGGATTAAAATACAACCTTGACCTGATGTTCTTTCTTAAAAGCTGAGTTGCTTCTTCACGTCTGTCCTTCATTCTCCAAACTGATTGGTCAGGTTATAGGTTTAACACTACTTGCCAAAACCATCATAGAAACATCGAAAAATAAGAGCAGGAGTAGGACATTCGGACCAGAGCCTGCTCCATCATTCACTATGACTGATTCTCCAGATCCTACACCCTATTCTACCTCTAGCTCTTAGAAAAATATCCAACTTCTTCAAATATGTTATGATTTGGCTTCAATTGCTTTCTGTGATAGAGGATTCCAAAAGGGAGAAGAAATTGCTTCATCCAAGTCTTAAATGACTTACCCCTTATCCTTAGACTGCAATCTCTGGTCCTGGACTCCACAGCTATCAGAAATATCCTTTCTGTATCTAATTAATCCAGTATTAGTAGAAATGCATACATTTCTATATGATCCCCTTTCATTCTTCTGAACTCCAGTGAATAGAAGCCTAGCTGACCAATCTCACTCCATACATCAGTCCTACCAACCCAAGATCAGTCTGGTGAATCTTGACTGGACTTCCTCCATAGCAAAAACATTCCTTCAATAAGGAGACCAAATCTGCACACAATACTCAAGGTGCAGTCTCACCAAGGCCCTGTACTATGAATCTACTCACTACAAAAGGCCAACATACAGTTTGGCATCATTTGCCAATCATTTCTTGAGCAACCCTGAAATTCTGGTGTTTTACTGTATAATAATGTGCCCACAGTGATGACAATCAACCACAGCATTGGGCCAGAACAAGTCCCATCATCCATCCTCCAACATGCAGCAAGTCTTTTGACTGCTGTATCTCTGCACTGTTGGCAATGCACTGAGGTTAGGGATGAGTCCATCTGACCTACTGCTGGGTTCAGAGTCCAGCACCAGTTCTGAATTATGCTAAAATCAAAAGCCAATGCTGGCTCAAGTGCTAACTATTCAAATCATAGAGCTGCAGCCCTTCATTAAGGAAGGCAAGTTATTTTTTCATTTATTTTTCCATTTATATAGCACCACATTAGTGGATTTTCAGTTAAATTTTTCCTCATGTCATTTACACTTTCAAAAGTCTCTGAATAGAGGCAATCCTCACACAGCCAAGAAAGCTCAGCAGCACCTAGAGGTGCTTCCTCAGGAGGCTTAAGAAATTTGTCATGTCCCCGTCAACCCTCACCAATTTTTAAATCGATGCACCAGAGAAAGCATCCTATCCAAATGCATCACAGCTTCGTATGGCAAATACTCTGCCTGTGATAAGAAACTGGGAAGAGTTGCGGACACATCTCAACACATCAAGGAAATCAGCCTCCCCTCCATGGACTCTGACTATACTTCTTGCTGCCTTGGTAAAGTGGCCGATGTAATCGAAGACCCCACCCACCCCAGACATTCTCTCTTCTCCCCTCTCCCATTCAGGCAGAAGATACCAAAGCCTGAAAGCATGTAACAAAGGCTCAAGGACAGCTTCTATCCCACTGTTATAAGACTACTGAACCGTCCCCTCGTATGATAAGATGGACTCTTGACCTCAACCTACCTCTTCATGGCCTTGCACGTTATTACCTACCTGCACTTCCTAACTTTAAACATTTCATTTTGCATTTTGTTTTTTTTTAACCTTTACGACCTCAATGCACTGTTGACTACCTCAATGTTTACAACCTCAATTAAAGGATCTGTATTAACGGTGTTCATGACAAGTTTTTCCACTGTACTTCAGTACACGTGACAATAATAAACCAGTTAACAGGTTGATTTCCTAGGAAAGTCCATTGTAATTTTCCTAAATGCAAACCCCCATCATCTGTGCGCACATCAAAAAAAATGAAAGCTGAAAGAAAATAGAGTTGATTTATTTCTCTTCCCCCCCCCCAAAGAAATTTTAAAAGAGCACATTTTTATTCCAATTCCCAGGTTTTTTGATAATGATTTGGGAATTCTGCAAGAGATTTTCCAGTACCCAAACTGTCCTAACACAAGGGTCACCTGCAATGGGGATATTACAAAACTGCAGATTGTGATTTTGAAAGCCCACCAGGATGGTGCTGGTCTTCCTGAGACCTAGTCATTACTCATAGCTGACTGGACCTTTGACTGTGCACCTTTGAGGCCCTACCAGAGAACCCCAACTGGGGGCAGAGTTTTGTCTCCCAAAGTTGGGAAGCTGTTTTACCGTTGGCAAATCTGGTATTCAGAGACTTGAAAACTATAAAAGATGGAAAAGAATTAAAACTGAATGATAATCACACAATCTTTGCAGAAGTGGTCATTCGGTCAATTGAACCTGTACCAGCATTCATTAGAACAATCCATTCATTTCCATATCTTTAGCCCTGCAAATTATTGTCCCTCAAGTGTCTGTCTGCTTTCCAATTGAAGGCTTGAGCGATTCATTTTCCATCACCCTTTGGTTAAAGTGCATGACTTATGGTGGAGCTGTCACCCACAAAAGAATGGATTTCATCAACAATTTTAGTCAGGAACAAGTGTAAGTGAACTCTTTGTCATCCATCATGAACAGTAATCACCCCTGTACATTACTAAAGGTCCCCACAGTAGACGCCATGCTGTTGAGAATTTTTAAAGACGATGCTTTTCAGCGACATTGAAATTCTCTGGAGAGCAGTCTTCTCCTATGTTATACTCCTGCTTATCAATGAGCAACTTGGAGGGAAGAAATAACTTACATTTATATGACAGCTCTACTGCACAGCCAGGTATGCCCTCAGGTGAAAGACACTGACCAGTGTTTCCATTGGCCACGATTTCTCTCTCCCAATCCAAATCACTAATAAAAATGCAAGTTTGAATGGTTTTGACCAATTCCAACAGCAACCTCATTTCAAAAACACTGCATTAGCTGCAAAACACTTCTGATCACCACCATTTGTGAAAGCCACTATATAAATGGATATATTTACTTTTTTAAAAAAATCTATTTAACGTATGCCATTGACTGAAACAAGCCACACAGTATGACATCAGATGCAGATCATTGCTGCCAGCCCATCTTCAAATATAGTCAATGGACATGTTTTGAAGTGTGACACTGTCTGTACTAATTCAGAGATAAAAAGTAAAACTCATGCCGGTTGGTTGGGATGACACCTGTCCAAAAACAAACTTGTACAGAGCTTCATTCCATGACAATCTTGTTGTATCCTTTGACAACCTACCTCACTATCTACAATTCAAATTTTTGTTTTATCTGCAAACCTACTATCCAGGCAACCTGCTTTCATCCAAATCATTAATATACAAATCACAAACCAACATCCCTGCACTGATCCTTGTGGAACACCACGAGTCACAAACCCCCACCACTATCCTCAATGACCAAGCTAATTTTGTATCCAAATTACCAAATCATCATGGATCCCAATTGACTTCAAATCTTCTGTACCAGCCTACCATGAGGGACCTCATCTAATACTTAGTCCACATAGACAATGTTCACTGCCTCTCTCAAAACTGTCATCTCCTCAACAAACAATCAAATTTGAGAGACATGACCTCTTTCCTCTCAAAACTATGGTGACCATTTTTAACAAGTCCTTGCTTTTCCAAATAAAATTAAATCCTGTCCAAGAATTTTCTATCATTTCCCTACCATTGTTGCAAGGCTCACCAGCCTACAAATTGCTTGGATTACCCCTGCTGCTATTCTCTAAGGAACCACATTGGTTATGCTTCTAGTCTTCTGAGATCTTAATAATTTCCCTCTACAAGCTGGAGTTTTTTTCTAATCCTGCCTCATCCTACATTAAAATTTAATTAAGATTTAATTCCTACCACCACACAGAATATTCTGGTTAGCAAAACCATTCTACAATGACAGGAAGTTAACAGGCAGGTACAACAAACAATGAAAAAAATTAGAGGTTAGCCTTTATTACGGGAGGATTAGTTTTTAGGACTAAGGAGATCTGGCAATAAATTTGCATGGCTTCAAACAGACTGCACCTGAAATTCATGTAGAGTTTTGGTCATCTTATGGAAGGAAAAATGCAGATAATTTAGAGTGGGTAAGTGAATTAATTGTTGGGATGAAAGAGCCATGCTGTGAGGGGAGAATGAGCACAAGCATCATGACTCAACTCAGTCTTTGCCTGGGTTTTTGCAGAGATTGATTACTTTTCGGGAACAAGGGATATTGGAATAGAGTAGAAGGATGTAGTTGATCAAGTTGTTCAGTGATGTTCTGAAACCCCTCACCTGCATAGTCAAAGGCACATTCCAACTACTGCTTAAATCGTTGTTTAATGAATTAATTCTTCAGTAACTTTACTGATGCAACATTTACCCATGCCTTTTGCTACAGCTTTATATAGCATGATTCAAGAGAGAACAGAAATGTAGAAGTACAGCACAGGAACAGGCCTTTCAACAGTGCCAAATTAAACTAATCCCATCTGCCTCCATATGGTCGATATCCCTCCATCCCATTGGTTCAATGTTGATTTTCTTTTACAACGGCCAGCAACTTAAGTCAATGGCCTATAAATAAAATTGCAACATACCTATAAATAAAATTGCAACATTGAAACAGAGGACAAGATCATACAAACTTCCCAGATATCATGTGGGGAAGATGCAATCTGAATTTTGTTTACACTGCTGGTATAACAGATGCCAAAAGGAAAACTAAATACTACAACATCACAGAATTTCAACTGTGCGCGCAGAATTCAGGTAATGGAGAACTGAAATAACAGATTATCAAAATACTCAGCTAGTCAGGCAGCATCTGAGAGAGGAAACACAGTTAAGTGTTTCAGGTTGGAGATACAGAGAGACTGTAGATACTGGAAATCTGGAGCAATACACAAAATGCCCAGTCATTTGGGTGGAACCCAGCAGGTCAGGCAGAATCAATAGAGGGAAATGGGCAGACGACATTTCAGGCCAAGACCCTTCCTCAAAACAAAAACACTGACTGTCCATTTCTCTCCATCGATGCTGTCTGACCCACTGAGTTCTTCCAGCATTTTGTGTGCTGCTCCTAATGGTTCAGGTTGATGACCTTTCATCAGAACTGGAAAACACTAAAATTCAAGTATTTCTTTTACTTTGCTTAGAATGGTTAGTGGTGGAGAAAGGGAATGACAGAGAGTGGATGACTCACCCAAATGACTGGGCTAAGTTACCCACTCTGAATGCTGCAGTTATCCAATGCTGGATGCACATTAAAAGTTATATTTCCCTGAAAAGCAAATGATCTCAACTGACACTACCACACTATGATCTAATTCAAACTATTGATTTCAAATGGTGAAATGGATCAAATACAAAGCTGGCTCATGTCTAATGATATTAGATAGTGAAATTGAAAAGGAAAATAAAACAGTGGTATACAATGCATTCAGTTGTTAACTATTTGCACAAAGAATACAGCAAATACGGTGGATTCATCAAGGTTAGAACAATAAATCCCAGATCAGTTTGGAGTTCTACCTGTATTCATAATTGACCAAAATCCATAGCCTAGAGCTATAATTTAACCATCAACAGTTAATTCACCCACAGGTATGGACATGCACCTTTAATATTGCTTCA
Organism: Rhina ancylostomus; assembly: GCA_030265395.1. NCBI lineage: Eukaryota > Metazoa > Chordata > Chondrichthyes > Rhinopristiformes > Rhinidae > Rhina > Rhina ancylostomus. The sequence continues at coordinate 124,069,944 of JARFYF010000052.1, read as the reverse complement.
GATTTATTGAAGCCAGTGTATGAATACAGTGTAAAATATCAGTGCATGAATGCTAAGTCAGCTAAAATACCCAGGTCCTTCTGTATGTTGTTTTATCTTAGGCACATGGAAAATAGAGGATACATCTGCCCAACACTGATACAACAGCTGCAAGGAATTCTGACCTCTATCAAAACTATACAATCAGTATTTGAGAGAATGCAGTCTGAAGGCAACGTAGCTAAAAATATCTTGGCATGCTCCTTCCCCAATTAGCTCATCCAGGCAAAGAACAGCAGCCTAAAATTTTGAATGTGTAACATCTGAATTTTTAAAAAAGTATACACAGGATCGCACTCAAAATCATTTTGCACACATTTTAATGCGAAGATCAACCTTTACCTGCTGACACTCTGCCCAGTGCAAATTGGACACTAGTGGCAACACTTTAGAGTTTTCCCAATGTCATATGCATCCATGCTGACATCAAGGTTGTGCATTGTTCATCTCCATCCAGCCAACAGAAACAGGACAGGAGTAACAGACAAGTTACAAATGAAGATTGTAGTTCTCCCAGCACTCATAATTAAAAGGTTTGTCTCTACTCTTGTATTCAAATCACCTTGCAAAAAGAAAAAAGACCAGCATACCTCATCTTCAAAAATGCCTGCTCTTGCACGTTAATTTTTATTTTTTCTACTATAATGATGACCGCACTTTGTTCCGACGTTATACTGCATCTACCAAGTTCTTGTCCATTCACTTCACCTGCCTGTATCCCCCTGCATCTTCCTCACATCCCACAGTATACACGTGCCCGAAATTCCATTGTTACACACATTTGTTTCACCATTGCTGGGTCCCGATGCTCATTGCAAATTTTCAACACCAATATGTTGCCATGCCTCTCTTAATAATGAGGGAGCCTTACCAGTGTGAGACACAACTATTTAATGTCTCAGGTTGATTGCAGAGGGCAAGAGGATATGGCTACACACACTGAAAACATCTCATTTCTCCTGCATTTTTAACCTCACCTCCACGGCAGCTCTTTATGCTACTGGGCACTGGCTACCACCAAGTGATTTCTTTAAGGCTGTGACATTCTGCCTGTGATTCCTAGCAACACGGTCACAGCAACTGTGGATCTATTCAAGCAGACATCAGCAGCAACTGTGCAGGTTGCATTTTAATGTGGAATCAGGCTTTAAAAAATTGTCAAATGAAAATTATTCCAACTTGGGTTTTTTCGGGAGTGGGGTGGGGGAAGAAAGAGGCAGTGTCCTCAACTGGGCAGTAAAAACACAGGTTTATTCTTGGCTTCCATGAGACATTCATCATTCTTTAGATTCTGGCACCAATTTCACTTCTTGTTTTGTTATGGACCCATTTATCTTTGTACTCTCACACTTCTAAACACCCTTAATCACATTATACTTAAAGCATCTGAAGCAGCATGCTGAGTCAGTTCTTCTTTCATCATATTTCAGTTGGATTACAGGTGCTTGAAGGCTGTATCCGTGGCTTGAACGTTGGCATTCCTTTCTTGCTTCCCGAAGTAATGAAGTATGAAGTTGTGAAAAGGTCTCATCGCCTCTCCAATCTCTTAAAATAGTTCATATATTGAAGAGTTCTGAAATGCCGGACCCACGCCCCCCTGAACCAAGATCACTGAACCGCCAGTTAAGCAGAGGCTTTCTGCATCATCTTCAAATAAACTGACAGCATTCATCTTGAATATTCTTACACCTGCCATCACCCAATTAGTTAAACAAGGAATTGGTGGGGAAGGGACAGAAGACAACAACCAGCCAATCATGCAGCAGTCATTAGTCACCATTCTAAGCCAGTGAATTTCCCTTGGAAGTCACATAGGCAAAATGGCGCCATCTGAATTGTCTCAGTTGGACCTGGGAATATCTGCAATGCATCTAGTTTTTACGCTGGATAAACAAAACCCTTCATTGCCAATTTCCTGGAGCTCCTTACATAATGACACTGTGGGACTACTGCCCAGCTGGAGAAATCAAATCTGGAACAAAATCCAAGTCACTGCAATGGAGACTAGAGGATTACCACATTGTTGTTTAGTGAACCAGACAGGGCTTAACGACCTTCAGGGAAGTAAATATTTCATTCTCTATGGTCCACGACTGCAAATATACAGAAATATGAGAGAATCTTAACCACTCTGAATTGGCCTTGCAAGGGATCAGTTCATGGGCCATCCATGCTGGCTTTGTCAATGGTGCTGAAATCTCGGAAAGTGAATAACTTAATATTTTTAAGATAAAGGCCCTCATCTTTTTTCTATCATTTGCAATAATTAGCTTTCTTCATTTTCTCGCTGCTGACTGTCACTCAGAGAGAAAGTCAACATAGTAAAAAGCTTTGGCATAAAAGAACATACATTTGTGTATATGCCAGGTCTTCAGGCAGACAGGAGGACCAATAGAAAAGGAAAATTGATTCTCGTAAGTTCTGATAACAAGACAAAGATTACTGCAATTACTAGGTGCACACGAAGATGGTGACAGCAGCACATACTTGAAGTAGAGACTGCACTGGTTAGCCACCCAAGGGGATGGTAATCCTTCAGTTCTATAGGGACTTCCAAGTCTTTACAGAGTTCATTAAAACTTGGACAAGTTATCTCAAAATCTTTCTGCTCTAAGCAACCAATTATACAGTATGAAACAAGTATAGAACTATTTGAGTTAATGCTAGTTTTAGCCAACAATTTTAGCCAAATGACACAGCGTCCTCTCACATTACCCACAACCTCTAGTCCATGATGCAGAAGATGAAGGAATACCTTCACTGTCTGTTGGCCAGTAAAATTATAACTGAAACATGGTAGTATTCGTGGTTCCGTGCTACAAGCATACAGTACTCCAGATTCACTGGAGGGATGAGCAACAAACACCTGTGAACTCTCCCAGCCTAAAATCCCCAGTAACAGGGCCCTAGTTACTCTCAGTTGGCTACACTAGTTAGGGCTCACTTATTTTCCCCAATGCCAGATATGCCAAGCTTTGTCAAGGGAGGAGGTTACCAGGCAGACAGAAGATTCGAGGATATTCTCAAAAGGTCCCTTCAAGAAATGCAGCATCTTCAGCTCCTGGGAATCTCTGGCTCATGACATCTTGAATTGGAGAAGGAACATTTGGAATGCTATCAAGAATTTTGAGGCCACGTCACAAGCACACAGTAGCCCTGTATATGTAACAGAAGGAGCCCATCACCTCACAAACTACCCACCCACTCAGCCACTTCTAGCCTCACTGGAATTGTCTCAAACTCCCATATTATAAATGTGCCTCATTAGCCACTTCAGAATGCACAAAACTGGATTAGAATCAAGTCACCAAAAGGTAAAGATATAGTACTTTACAGACCCAATCTTCCAAGCAATGACTGAATAAGTGGCAACTGCAAATCCGTTGGCTGTTTTAGATTAATACTCAAGTACAATCCAGAATTAATCATTCTTTACATAATTTCCTTCAACCAACAAATTAGTCTTATATTTTCAGGTCAAAGGTTTTCATGCACCAGACAAGTTATTGATTCAGGTTTCACAAGCATTATACTCTACTATGACTTAACTTGAGAGCTACCCTCTCATGAGTTCCTTGGATGTCACAAAATCACTCAGATACATTTTCCCCATCTTCAAGTTCTTTCACATCAGCATACCTTAAAAGGCAAGCAGGGCAACTACCGATTATTCACCCCCCCCCCCCCCCAAGAACAACCCAATGATGCAAAACTGAAAAATGCTCCTCATGTGATACATTCCAATATGTCACTTTTGCATCAAGGGCAACAATTTACATTCAAACCCGAAGTTGTTTCAGTGAATAAAATGAAAATCTGATATCAAGTCAAAGGAAGATTTGTATTAATGGAAGATATTGTTGCTAGGATACTTGGAGTTAGAATATTCTGCCTTTGGTATGTTTGCATAGAAAATACAGTGGGCAAGTGGATGAACATTTAAAAAACTCTTCAAAATACACACTCACACTTAAAATTGCAAATAACCAATAATTCATTAAAATTGGATTATTGTTGTTTCCAGGTGCTCTAAAACTAAATTATCTCCCTAGCAGTTCACAAACTGGGAGAACCTCTCCAAAGACAGAATACATCTTTGAGTCACGTTGCTGAGACAAAGGATTTAGCCAAGTTACTTGCTGTAAAAGGCAGATAGGAAACAACCTGGACATATTTAAGATTAATGACAACTATTAATAGAATTAAATGGTAAATTCAATTAAGATTACGATTATCAAGGTAAATATAATTTGATGTATAAACAACAAGTAAATGGAACTGAAATGGAGAACAGATTTGATTTTGTGAATTGCAGAGTAACCAAATAAAGTTGTTAAAGCATATCCAAATTTTGTACAATGACAAAAATGCCAATATTAAATTTCAAACTTAAAATCTTATTCTCTCAATCCATCATCAGTAGAAGCTATTTCAGAAACAATTGAAAGAATGCTAAATGACTAAATGCATGTTCTTAGAAGACTCAAAGCCCAGCATACACCGATTGTGGCTTAAAAGTATGTCTCACTTGTCAATATAGCATACACAGTTTGTTACGGTTCAGCTTTACCGTACACAAGAGTTTCATATACAAGCCATTAATTTCACTGTCACCAACTCAAAGCAGTGAGCTTTAAAATATGAAGATTACACATTTATCAAAATAATACAAATGGCAAATACCTCAAAACAATAATTGTCATGAAAAGGAAGAACTACACATACTATAAAATCAATCCAAATAAAGTGCTGACTGAACATTGGATTTGCTGAACACCAAAAGGTGATTCAAACTAATACTGTTCCATGTGCAGAAAATGCAAATTTACAACAAAATTTAGAAGAGAATTTTCAGGCACTTTAGTCAGCATTTGTAGAAACATTTGACCCCCACCCCACATTCCTGATGTACACACAGATGTTCATTTACTACAGGAAGATACTTGCTTACTCGCTAGTGAACATCTGTGTATTACTACAGAGACCTATTAAACTCATCTTTTACAATACAAAAGCAGAGGGCTAATGAAATTTTACATGAGTTTTAATTATATTTCTATGTTGAGAGGCATTTTAGCTATTCATATCAAATTAGGGATGTTAATGCTCACACAAAACTTAATGATGCATCTTTAGTAATACAGTTGGATTTCATCAGTTCTTGCACCTGCTGTAAGCAGTGGTCACCAAAGCAGTCAGCTGGATTTATACAGATTGTACAGGTCAAGCTGAAAATGCAAATGGAATTGCTGTTTTACTGTGCCATGGAGTACCGTGATATAATTTCGCACTGAATTTGCTTCAAAATACCTCATGCAGATCAGCAGCAAGCACCTTTAACACTGCAACATTTACTGAGGTAGTTCACAGGAAGGGAGGTCATGCAAGTGACAAAAAGCTTAGTCAAGCAAGGGGAGCGATTTAATTATTACGATATAGAAGATGGGCAAACTAAGCCAGTGGTTCCATGTCAATTCCCAGTACCATTCCCCAATAACCTTGCAACCAGGTGTCCACAACTCCCCTTGGATTCTTTTGCTACTTACCTACACTAGGGGTAATATACAGTGTCCAATTAGGAAACAGAAAAACATCAAACTCCAGCAACTGATAGCACAGCTCTTAAATAGAATAGGAACAGAATTGCAAGAGTCCAGTTATCTCAAGGATTTCAGAGATTAGCAGAGATTGCAGTGTCAGAATTTAAACTAGAGATGTGACAAATCAGAGCTCAAGGAGATAGTGGTGAGGCAGAGTAAAGTTTCATCAGCATGCATACCTCAAAATATTGCAGAGAATGGGTAGAGAAACAAAGGACTACAGATACTGGAATCTAAATGAAAAGCACTGATGCTGGAGGAACTCGGCAGACCAAGCAGCATCCGTGGAGAAAAGTAGTCGGTCAATGTTTCAGGTCAGGACCCTTCTTCAGGACTGAAGATCGGAAAGGCCTGATATATGGGAGGGAAAAGCAGAGCAGTAATAGGTGGACAAAAGAGGGGAGGGAGGCTGGGCACAAGGTGGTGAGAGGTAGATGCAAGTAAGAGAGAGTCATAGGCAGGTGCACAGGAGGAGGGGAGAGCAGATCCACCAGGGGACAGGTCAAAGGCAAGAAGAGAAAGAAAAGATACAGGTGAGCAAAGGGAAGAAGAGAAACATGGTGGGGGAGGGGGTTGGGGATTAAAGTGGGTGAATTCAGTGTTCACGCCGCTAGGCTGCAAGATTCCAAGATGTAAAATGTGGTGCTGTTCCTCCAGCGTGTGC
>JARFYF010000052.1:124001546-124014936 GCA_030265395.1 Rhina ancylostomus | reverse complement strand
AGTTTTACGTGGACTCGACCATTTCTTCTGTCTTAAGAAGATTCAAAATATTCTTAATGGTTTTAAATGATTTAAAGCATTAACTTTTATGTATGTCCATATGGTTTTTTCTTTTATCTGACAGTCATCAAATATTATTGTGCAAGCCAGATGTCCAAGCTAAAGCTTCAAACCATTGCACTTTTTTTCGGAGATAATGCTCAAAGATGTGCTCCAGGGTTTGGGTCCAGGATTGCTGCAGTCACACAGTAGGTGGTATTGAAGGTGACAGCATTTACCCTGTTGGCTCATAAGGAGTTGATAATTATCCAATACTTTTGAGGAGAATTTGTTTCTTTAATTCACACTAGAAGAATGGGATCCTCCATAAGGAATTAATTTTATATATTACAGCTCTTCTAAGCATTACACCATCAGTTCTCAAGGCTGAGTGAGGCACTAAGCGATTTGAGCAGTTAATCATAAAGGTCCCTAGATTGGTGGTAGTTAGCTCTCGGCTTGACATTGTGAGACAGCATTTGTATTCTCTGGAGACGGCAAGTTTGCACTGTTGATATAAAGGGTCTAATTGACAGATTTGGCATGTGGACTCGATAGTCATGCTGGAGACAATACTTCACAATGAGCGTACTAAGATGAATATTGCCATGTGGAGGCTTATTTACTCGTGAATCCAATAAGTTTCTAGGTCAAGTTGCCCCTGTTCTCGGTCTCCCTCAGGGTTTGGGGGGTGTTGTCAACACAACAGGTTGGATTTGAGATTGTCCCCTAGATGGCATGGGTTTTGCCTCCATCACAAAAGCAAATGCTTGTGTTTGGATGGCTTCATGGTTTCTCAGGTGAAAGATCACAGTGATCATCTTGTATGGTTTCTATTAAACCATTGTTAGAAGGAGCTTCCATTCTCTGTAAATCACTGGTCAGAGCCTGCTGTTTGTTATTTTCATGATCATGACTTTCTCATTAGCAAATGCAAACTTGTGTTTCTGTTTTGGGTACACCCTGGCACAAACATTGAATATGCATATTTAAAAGTTAACCGTAAATTTAAAAGTGGATTAAAATTGCACTATTAACCTTTGCTGGAAACTTGCCTAGAATTCTGTTAGCATGATAGTAGGATATCCGGTGGTTTCAAAACAGATTTATTTGTTCCCAGAGGATCACCACTATTTTCATGATGATCTTGAGAATCTTCATTTAATTTGCATTTAGTTGATTTTGGAGGGGAGGGGAGGCTGATATGCTTACATTTCATTATGTTTGTATTCCATTTTACCCAGCCTTCCTGAATACTATTTCACAATGCAGTGCAAAATGTAGGACCAAGTCTGTAGATATGTCATGATAAATGAAGCTTCTTAAAAATCTTTTGGCAATAATTATATCTGGGAAATAAAACATATCATCGCCCTTTTGTTTGCGGTACTCATTCAATTTTCTCCCATCTTTCCCTGAGTGCAGTGCCTCATTTTAACATACAATTAAGTGGGTATGAGGACTCCCTGAAGTACTAGCATCATAAATTGCCTCTTATCTGTCAGACTGATTTGAAGTGTAAAATAGGTATGTATTTTTTATGTATCAGATTGTGTTAAAAAAAAATGCTTGTGTGCAGTGCAAAGCAGATATAGTGGAAGAAACATTGCTGTACTGCACATGTTGATGCTACATTGTATGATCACATTTTGATAATATGCAGGCACAGTGAAAGGTAATAAAGATTGTATTTAAAGTCTTGAAAGGGAAGTAGGAAAATGCTTACCCAGGTTCAGTTTTATGCCACGGGTGGTGAAAGTGGTAACTACAGAATGATCTATGGAGCTAAAAGTATAATGGCTGTAATCACAGATGATGCATCGGTGGTTTTGTTATGACTGCAACATACAGCGCCACTTGTGGAAGGTCACAGTGGAAAAAGGGGGCATGCAAATGAAGTTATAAATTACAGTTGAAGAACAATATTTTGATGTGTTGGATGGGGACTGTCAGAGCAGCGAGATGTAATTCATGAGTTCATTATAGCGCGAAGGTGCTTGACAGCTGAGCCATGCCGAAAGGAAAATTTATTCTTTAGTTTGTGCTGACAGAAAATGGCAGATCATATGAGCAGTTTGTGCAGATGCAATGAGACCTTGCAGTGAAATTGTGTCACTCTGACAGCTCTGCCAACCCTTGTTATTTATGCTTTCAACCAGAGATTTTTTATTTAATGACAAAAGGAGCAATTTGTATTTTGTGTGTGGGTCTGTGTGTGTCCCACAATATTGTCCCATATACATTTACTTAGGTTTCTATACAGTTCTAATTTCTGAATATATGTGAGGTCTCAGTACAGAATTCTGCAGACTACATTTGGATATATTGTAAAGGAAAGGATTGGAAATTTGCTGAAGCGAACAGCTGCCCAGTGCAGACTCTTGTCTGCTGCCTGCTAGCAATCACCATTTAAAACCAACTAGCTGATTAGGAGTTGCATATGTTGCATCAGGCTATTATATCTTCGTATTTGCTATGTTAAGAGACTACTCCACTCATTACTGTTCCAGCAGCACACTTTATTATCAAGCAGATTAAATGGCCTGCACTCATTGAGTGTTTGCATTGCTTTCATGCTTGAAATTCATTAATAAACTGCAATTTGAATTGGAGCTCTTTGTTGATTGACTTCATCCATTGTCACGTGCAATACGTGGAGGACTATTCCAATTCACTCTTGGCTGACCTTCAATCTTCCTTCCGCTGATGAAGTTACCTAAATCTCTTCCATCTCCAACCTCTCCAGTTCAACTCAGTTTGCCAGCCTGCATCAACTTGGGTTGAACAATATCTTGATTTAAAAAAAATATTTTTCTTATTTACAAATTCCCTCATGATATTATCCCTCACCATCTCTGTAAACTCCTGCAACCCTATAATCCTCAGCACATCTATGTTATTCTAATTCTGACCTTATGATTATGCTTGATCCTGATTACTCCACCATTGGTGGTGTGGTCTCTCATTGTCAGGGACCTGAGCTCTGGAATTGTCTCTCTGAGCCTCTCCACCTTTTCCTTTAAAATGTACTCCTGTGATCATCTTTTGGCTTTTTTCTCTAATACCTGGCCCAGTTTTTGTTTGATAAGGCTCCTGTGTTCTTGGGACATAAATGTGCTGTGTGGAAAAAGGATGACCATCAATTCTTTTCCTTTCTCTCTTGAGGCCGCTGACTTTTGCATAAAGTGCCTTAAGATTTCTGGTGTGGTTGAAGGTCCATAAAGAGGAGTTGCTGGCTTGCCATTTTGCAGGCCAGAGTGGTACCAGCTAGTTATTTGATGAGACCCAAGTCCAAACATACAATCAGATTCCTGATTTATTTTGCACCAATTCAGTAACATTGAGCTCAAATTCACACATCCTGACTGTTTAGCCTGATGTAATTGAAATAGCATCAGCAAGAAATCAAACCTGGGTTAAATGCTTTTACTCAACTTTTTGATAATCATTTTCTAATAGGATATAAAACTCAATTGATATTTTTATATTCCTTCAATTAGTAATTATTTATATTATTATCTGTTCAGGTGCACAAACTAGAGCCCTTGTTTGCATGATATGAGAGAAGCAAACTGTAAGGGGCAAGGAGTTGTACATTGTGTGAAAGCACAAGCTAGCATGGAGTTGTTTGGGGAAATCCCTGCCGCATTTATCTGGTGTTGACATGCAAGGTCTCTTTCATGTAAATGGTGTGAACCTGTGGGCCTTGTGAATGCATAAGTTACTCTGCATAACTTCAGGAGTCGCTTACAAACTAAATTATTGAATGTTCTGACTTGGCCAGAGTTCTTAGCATGGCATTTCTCAATTAGGACTGCGGCTGGAAGTGGTGGGATGGCTTGGGTGTTACCTGATGTGCAGATTACAGAGCGGACATGGTAGAAGGCACCTTGATGCTTTACTGCTGGATCAGACATCAGATGTTTATTACTAATGCCAGTTTCACTGCACATTTCCCTCCAAATCACTACAGAATTGAACCCTACAGGGGCTTGGGCATGTGTCTACAGGGATTTCCAGGAAACCAAGCCATGAGCTGAGAGATTAAGATGACAGCAATATGGGCTACAAGCTGTCTGTGGAAATCAATGAAAGCAAAATTCACTAGAGTCATCGCAATGCCAACTCAATGCTCGACCTCTCCTCCCTACCAACATAGCAACAACACCGACTTTCTTTCCTTGTTTGGTCAGGGGACACCAAGTCAACTGGACTACTTCAACTGCTGCAGTGAACAGTCAATTAACAGCTCAAACCAGACACTGAGGCTTTTTACACAGCACTGAGAAACACAAGATCTCACTGAGAAGTCTGTTAACAAAGACTGCACTATTGCTTCATGGGTTGTCCTTTTAACTTTCTTTCCGATGAAAAGCAATCATGTCACAGTCCCACAGAGAACACCGTTGCTTACATCAGCTAGTTTGCATTACTTGTAGTCAGAATCAACAACTAAAGAACACTTTTGTTTTGGAGCTTGCATACTAGCCTGTAGCTAGCTACAAAAAGGCAATTTCCACAAGAGTCAAGAAAGCAATTATGCGTTTAAATGATGCAATTTGTGGCCTATTGTGCAAATATAAATCAATGAGATGGTCTTTACACAAACTGACTAGCTGAAATTGCAGGACATTCTCTCCGCCCTTAAATTCATCTGTAATGCTTTTTGGTAGTCACTTGCACAGAAAAAGCAACTGATGAAGTATTTGAGGAGAGAGTGTTAAATCCTATGTCTATAGCAAATTAATAATTCGGCAAAGCTGATCAACAATGTGACCCAGTCTACAATGGTTTGTGCACTGCTGGAATTCATTATGGAGACTAATCCCAAGACATCCATTATTATCAGATGAATACACTCCATTTACAGCATCTCAGGCTGTAATTTGAGATTAGTCCTATCAGAATCCTGAAACCAATAACTCTAATGTTGAATTGGAAAATACCATTAGTGCAGTCAATGCCATACATCACCTAAAATTGCAATTTGCAGAGAGTCATTACCAAGTATGGCAATGCGCCTCATCTCAAGAACTGCACTGCTGGCCTACAATTATAAAATACAAGCAAGGAATCAGGCAATAAAGCAGAAAATCATTTCAAAATGCACTCAGTACAATGATTATTTATCTGAAGGGCACCGCTGGACATGCTGCTCAAAAGGAAATACATAGAACCATTTACTTTGGGACAAACAGTACAATGTATTCTCAAAGACTACTTTCCATTTCAGATACTGAATATTTAGCATTACTTTACTGAAGGAATAAATAACAGCAGAAAGCTTCCAAAAACATACAAATAGCAGCAACACCACTAAAAGCAGCTATAAAATTGAGGGGATTTCAAATATCTCCATTGCCAGTGAACAGTTGATGATCCCATCTACTGCAACTGTCCCAAAACTAGAGTATAAAACACTTCAACAGCAGCTAAAAAACTCCTTTTTGTGTCATATGAAGCAAAGCACCCCAAACACTGCTCATTCACATCCATATTATCCTGTGAGACAATGTTACACAACAATTCTTCAAGCAATTAAATACAAGTGAAAGAATCTACATTACTATTCTACGTTAGTAAGGCAAGACTATTTTTCTCTCTAGGATCTCAGTGGGAAAATGTAGTCTATTCCTCCCTAAAATATCTTTCCCCACCCTGACACCACCACCCCCCCCCCCAAAGTTATTCACAAACAGAAGTGGTCATATGTTAAAGAAAAATTTAAACAGATGTACTTTTGTCACTCAAGTGTCAAAGCTCCCCATGCTGCACTGATACCATACTCCTCCAGCCCTACATTCCATGTCCTTTTGATACGAGTGGCCACTCCTTCAGTTGCCTCAGTCTGAAATTTTGTTGGCAAACGTTTGCCACATATTGTCTACTCTAGGATCCTACCATCTACTTCGGCTTTTGATCCTTTTATTTAAAATAATGCTTCTACATTAAAAAATTGTGGATTTTTATATGTTAAAAGTATGAGCAAAATGTTGTGCACTACTATCGTTTCCCCAATTAAAAATATTTCTAGATTGGACATAACATACAGATATTTGGATTGCAACCAAACTTATTGACTCATCTCTGGATAACTTTACATTAGCTATGATATTTGACAAGGAAGGTAAAAAAAGCAGTATATTAGAGTCTTCCCATCCAACTGAAATGTAATGGGATGCAAATTTGAACACATTGGTAAAGGATACTATCTAAGCATAGAAGCATTGGAACTCAGTACCTAATAAGGACCTGTATTTACAGAAATAGTGGAATCAAATTAATGAACTTTCTCAATTTACACAACTCACGATTGTACTGTTTCCCTCACTATCAACTCCCAGTTTAAAACACATATTGATGAAGAGGTCTTTATTAAATCCATTTATCCACTTTATATCTCCTGCACACCCACTCAGATTCCGATCGAAACAAGCAGGTGCAGGTCATTTTTTCCTCATACTGGCCACAAGGAGGTGTGCAAGAGCAACCAAGGGCTCCAAACTCCCCTGCTTGCAAAGCAGCACCTGTCCTGCACGTTTCATCTTGTCAGAGCACAACAGAGATTAGATACTCAGTGTGTGAAAGCACGTCCGATCAATGAGACAAATGAGTACTGCCACACCATACTTTTGGACAACTTCATAAACATATGCAACAGATTTTCAATGAATCAGAGGAAAAAAAATGACCACAGATCACCCAGAGATTTTTGCAAGACAACAATTTTAGAATTCAATATTTTACGTCACTGTGGCACGCATCCCAAGCAGCACAAAAGTCACATGGTGAAATATTACTGGCATATTTTATTACAGCTTTTATTCAAATCTCCATGGTGAGAAACCAGACCAAAATGAATAGTAGGTTTAATTAAAATGCAAAAGTAGGGGAGCCTTCAAGTGGGCCATATCCCTGCAGTCAGATATTTAAGGTTCATGATTTAGAACTAGCAAATGCACATTTACAGATGTGGATTCTAAAGAAACAGGCCTTTTGTTTCTTTTAAAATGCAGGTCATGGGGGCAACATTTAATTTTGTTTTATTAAAAACTTAACCAAAGCAGGACTAAGCTGTGTTTTTGTACTCACTGTTCAGGTTTTCTAAGAAAACACAATCAACATTTGAGGCTTCGCACTCATCAATGTACTTGAAGCAAAACTGCTGACTCATTACTTCATTTCTGATCTGATAAGGTATTCAACACATGACTTCAATGATTGTGCTGTTATTCTGCAAGATTACAGCCAGCTCTTAGGAAATGCATTCTAAATTATTAGGCGATGTTAAAACACGAATTAAAATAGAAAGCAATACCTTCTGTCACATAGTTATGGTCTCGGAGAAAGCTGTTGTTGATTTTTCGTGCATCAATGTCCTCACCCATTGACAGCAGGATTATTCAGCATGCCGATCCGCAGTGGACTAAAAGAAGGAGAGGTCGTCACAACAGCAGCATCCATACTCCCACTGCCTAGCAGAGGTGGAGGAGGAAGGTAAAGGGTGCAGGGCACAGCATAATGTGGTTTAGTGATGCAGCACAGTTTTACAAAAAGGGAGTAGAAAAAAAAAGAGCAAAAAGGGAAGGAGAGAAACGGGAAGAGAAAAATAGCTGCCAAAGTGACAGTCAAAAAAAAAATCAAGCAAAAGGTGGTCTATTGTAGAGGGGGCGTTTCACAGTACCGTATCACTTCTGCAGTGAAAAGAGCCAATCAATCTTTCAGTCAGGAACTCCTCAAACAAAATCCTGTGCAGAATCTGCTCGAGTGCTGCTGCAGAATCTTAAAACAATTGCTGAGGAAGTGGCAGGTTTGAGCAGCACTTGGAATAAGTGCTCTGCTGCCTTGGCTGCCTGTGGAGACTCAGTAAAACAGGGGGGACTGTGTGGCAGCTGCTGCTGCTATCATATGTGCATGCTGCATCAGGGCAAGCTCCTCCCAAACATGCTGTCAGCATCCAACCACGTTAGTCCGCATTTCTGGGAGATGAAATATGGCAATGCAGGTGATTAAAGGAAGACATTGCACTATGATTTGGTGGCCAAGCAAAAATACTGTGCTGGTGGTTGTAAGAAAAGTCACATATCAGCTACTACTGGAAAACAAAAGGAGAGGGAGAATGAGGGGGGGGAAAAAAAACTCTGGTCTGAGGAGGAGAGGGAGGGAGGAACAGGAGAAAGTAGTACAGCACAACAGGTTCAACACTTTGCTTCAATTATTAGCCAGAGTACAAACAATGCTACAACATTGAAATCATCAACAGTGGAGTTTTGTCCATAGACCCTGCTTAAAGCAATTTGCCGTGTCCTTGTTTCTTTCTAAAAGAGAAAAATAAACGTGTTTTAACTACTTGGTATCATGTTTTAGTACATTATTGCTGGTTAATGAGAAAACAGATTTAAAAATTGATAAAAATGTTATCAAGCAACAAAGCAAGATTGTTACCAGAAGCATTTTTCCCTAATTACAGAGAAGCTATAGTTACAGCAGGTAGAATTACTCCAAATGTTAAAGACACAAAATAATTATGGCTTCAAAGTGAAACTCTGGTTTTACAAGACAATGAAAAGTGTAGTCAGTCAAAGCAATTTATGCTATTTTTTAGTTATTATGTAGGTCCACTTTGTTCTCAAATGCAAATAATAAAGCCAAGTTGCAATTTTAAATACATCTTTTTATAAGTATCACACCTCTGGTGCCTCTGGACCATTTAGACTACAAACTCACAAATGCAAAGAATACTGACCATTATAAAAGTGGTAGATTCATGTGTAATAATGCATGGGCCAGGGATGTTATGCAGGAGTGCATCAGGTACACAAGTGGTATTCTTAAATGTTGGTGTGATCACGGTCATTGTGTATAAGCCAATGTATAATCTCAAGTCAAAAATTCTTGACTGAATCTCAAATCTGATACACATTTAGGTAACTGGAATGAAAAATACTTGTTTACTCTGATCTAGTTGTGTTTTTAAAGAAGCCTGGAATATACTGTACATGGCACAAGGTGATTGAAAAATGCTTCTGCATTATTCCTAGAGGAGAAACATGCTAAACTATCAAGAGAGAGTAAACAGGAATAAGACATAGTATTTCTTTGAGGTAGCATAGGCAAAGTGGGCAAAATGGACTCTGAAGTTGTTTAATTCCATGAACTGATATCAATTTGGAAAACCAACCAATTATCCCCCCCCCCCCCCAAAGAGAGAGACAGCAACCATTTTGAAATATAGGGGAAAATATTTTCCAGAAGAAGCTGGAAATTTAGTGAAAAAAATCATTTTCTGACAATTTGAAGAGGGAGCCTTGGACATAAGATTAACAAATCTCTAGACCTTCAGGAGAAATCCAGCTCATTCCAGAAAGGCCTGTTCTCTACAGGCTTGCATACAGATATATGGCCTGCATTACAGATTTACGTTCAGTTGGCTGTAGCCTGATATCCAAAGGTGACAGGCAAGCTCCATACCAAGATTCCTTAAATATATGTCAGTGATAGACTACAGCTCGTGCTGATCAATAAATTGGTAGAGAATTTGTAGGTAGTTTTCTTTGCACCCATTTCCTCCCACCTTTCCTGAAATCATGGACTCTTTCCTAGACTTCATTACCATTCATTTCTCCCAACCTCAAGTGAAATAACTGTAGTTATAATGATCTCTCCCACCAGCAATTATGATTTCATAGACATTATTCAATGATAGAAAGCCATCCCATACAGCAATTTCTCATGATTGAGCTTTGGCCAGGTACATTTTGATCATTTTTGATTGCAAGGGGAAAGTTAAGCATTATCACTTGAAACCTACCAACAGTCCAGATACTACATGGTGATCAGGAATAGCAGCTTTGGATAATACCCTCCTCCTAAACCAAGGGAGACAGATTAAAAGATAGCACTCCTCCAGTTCATTGAGATCATCCAAAGACTTCCATTGTGCAGATATTCAGTACATAAACTTACTGAGCCAAAGACTTCCGATAAATATTTAGCCATATTATTTTCAATAGCTGAATGAACTCAATTCCAAACCAGGTGTTGGGGAGAACACTTAGCTGGTGGCATGGTAAAGGGGAGTAATCAGTTTCCAAACCAAAATCACTCATTCTCACATGTCATTGGATCACACTAGCCTGGATTCTGCCAAGTGGGCCCCACTGCCCACATCCACTACTTGCATTCCTCCACGTCTTCCACTTGCCTGCTGGAATCCACATTGCCAAACCTGCCGGCCAGCAAAATCTGCCAGGTTCTAGACTCCGGCATTTGGATACAAAATATACCACAGGTCAAACATCCCTCCCTTTACCAGGGCAAAGTCTGGTAATTTGCAGAACTGTGGCAGCTTCAGTAGCACATATACTAACATTGGAATGATACAGAAGACTAGCATAACCCCTGTGCAAGGATGACATGCAAATTCACGAAGCGTTTCATTTTTTTCTCTTTTGAGAGAAGGGAGAATGAGAGGTGACTTGATAGAGGTGTACAAGAGGCATTGATTGAATTACATAATGTAATGATCCTGCTTTAATTGTAGAAAATTTTCCTTTGCTGATCACATAATTAGATTGAGGGTGCACACATTTATTCAAGCTTCACAGCACTTCATGATCCAGAAAACTTTGTGAACCGATGTTCATAATATGCACTTAACTATGAAAAAGTTAAAGAAATCCCATGTAGCAATAAACTGAGAGATTTGCAACTGATGAACAAAAAACAAATTAGATCCATTTTAAAATATGCCTACTGTGAAAATTTATGAATGCTTACAAAGCTCAGGTGACTTGGTTGCTCATGTCCAATGCCCTTTCTAAATTAAGCTGCTTCCAATGCAACTACATCATTCATAGAGTTCTTTGTTGGCGATGAATGGGCCCATTTACACTGGATTCTAAGCAAAAACAAAAATCACTCAGCTTCCAAAACAGTTTTAAAGTACAGCAAGTTCCATGTCATAATTGTGCCTTGTAAAGATTGGCTCTGTTGACCATTTGCCAATGGATGTACTTTGACATTGTTTAAAGCAAAATGGTCAGTTCGTAAAATGGCTGAAATCACAAGATGCAGTTTCTGGGAAATGCAAGCAGGATTGAAGAGCTCATCTACCTTGCATAAAAGACTCCAGCAATCATTCACAGAAGATGCTGGAATATCCAACCTGCTCTGCATCAGCAAGGATTAATAGCCAGAATTTGTCACCTGTTTTTAGGCAGTTTAACCAAACCGCCAAAAAAGAATTGAAAGCAGGTTAAAAAAAATCAAAAACCCTTGGATTTTCAGAGTATTTTAGAAACAGTGTATTTCCATCAATTTTTACTGGTTTACCAGAACAATTTAAACAGAAATAAAGAACTTTCATATGGAGAAATTTCAAACATCACAAATAAAAAGACCATGAAAATTTGGCCAATTCAAATTAAGCACTACTGCTCATTACACAATTTGCCGTGACAAATCTCAAACCATATCTTCTGGAATGCAGAAGGCATTAATAGAAATGAAAACAAATATTTAATTTGCTGTGAAACTGACAAGAGTTTTGTTCTGTTCTACTTTGTTCTGTGTGATTCCTCCCCCCCCAACAAGTCATTTGTGGTTGAACGTCAGGTTGTTGACAATACTAAAAAGCGTATTTTATAATGAAGCCATTTTCAGCTATGTTATAAAGTGCACTACTTGCCACCTTTAAACACCAAGTATTGCCTTATCCAAGTAAAAATATTTCACTCCGACTCAGACTTTACTTTCAAGCAGCAGCTCACATACAACTCCACTTGAAAGTCAACACAATTTGTACTCCGATTGCTGATCTGCACCCAGATCAGAATATTGTTTCCCTAAGTCCCCTACATCCAGGCTTGGGGGCTGGGGGGAAAAAAGAGGAACGGTTAACATTCCAGGTTGAGACCTTTTATCAATCTGAACTGCTGTTTCCCTTTCCAGAGTGATTGACTGAACTGCTTAGCATTTCCAGTTTATATCTTTAATTCATATTTCCAGCACCTTTTTATGTTCATTAGGCTTTAAAGGTCAACAATTTCTCCTTAAGCTTATGCTGTTTAGAAATATTTAGTGATGTGCCAGGTTGTTTTAGGTTAAATAAAATGTTATGAGGAAACAAAATGCCTGTTAATTCATAATGTAGCTCATGTCTAAAATGTTTAATTATCTTTCAGTTAAGAAAGGCACCCAATCACATGCATTATATACACATACTGAACAATTTACAACCTGTTATGATATCCAAGGAGTAGACACTTGTCAATACAGGTAAACCTGAGGCAAGAAACTGGGATCATCATCAGATTGGTGATGCATAAAAGTGATTTGAATGAAAATGTGGATGGGTGGGTTAGTAAGTTTGCAGACAATACAGAGATTGGTGGTGGTGTTGATAGTGTAGAATATTGTTAAAGGATACAGCAGGGTATAAATCAGCTGCAGATATATGAGTGGAGAAATGGCAGATGGCGTTTAATCCAGCCAAATGTGAGGTGGTGCACTTTGAGAGATCAAATGTAACAAGACAGTACACTATTATTGGCAAGATCCTTAACAGCATGATGTACAGAGAGATCTATGGGATCCAAGTCCATAGCTCCCTGAAAGTGGCTACAGAGGTTGATAGGGTGGGTAAACAAAGCATATGGTATCCTTGCTTTTTAAAATCAGTCAAGGTATTGAGATCAAGCATCAGGAAGTTAAGATGCAACTTTTTAAAACTCTGATTAGGCTGCACCTGGAGTATTGCATTCAATTCTGGACACCCCATCATAGGAAGGATGTGGAAACTTGAGTGTGCAGAAGAGGTTTACCAGGGTGCTGCCTGGATTAGGAGGGCACATGCTATGAAGAGGTTGGACAAACTTGGGTTGTTTTTTTTCAGTAGCAGCAGAGGCTGAAGAGTCCTGATAGAAGTTTAAGATTATGAGAGACATACATAGAGTAGACAGGCAGTTCAAGACCAAAATACAGGAGCAGAATTAGGCCATTCAGCCCACTGAGCCTGCTCCACCATTCGGTCATGATGGATTTATTTTTCCCTCAACCCTATTCTCCTGCCTTTTCTCCAAAACCTTAACACCCTTACTAATCAAAAACCTATCAACCTCTGCTTTAAATATACCCAATAACTCGGCCTCCACAGCCATCTGTGGCAATGAATTCCATAGATTCACCACCCTCTGGCTAAAGAAATTCCACCTCATCTCTGTTCTAAAAAGGGACATCCTTCTATTCTGAGGCTGTGCCCTCTGGTCCTAGACTCTCCCCCTACTGGAAAATCCTCTCCACGTCCATTCTATCCAGGCCTTTCAATATTTGGCAGGTTTCAATGAGATCC
>JARFYF010000052.1:123970984-123984808 GCA_030265395.1 Rhina ancylostomus | reverse complement strand
TAGATTACATTTATTGTACATTCTTTTTGCCCTACACTCCCTCTTCTACAACAATTGAAGTTAGAAATAGAAAGGATTGTGTGACCATTTTACAAGATAAAGAGTGACCACATCATAAAAGACTGCAACACTGAATACAGGGAATTTTTACCCCCATGTGTGGGTACGATTCCCTGAATTTTAATAACCCAGTAGCTTCTATTGCATCAACCAAAAAGTTACTAGATTGATTGAACTCTGTTCCAATTGCTGTGGGTTTTGTACTTACTACAGCAACCCATGTCTGTAACTTCCTTTTTGAACATGTAGCAGTTTAGAAACATTTGCAAAATGATTAATTGTTCATCAACTAAGTCCTTGAATGCCTTTTTAAACAAATTTGCACTAGGCTTTAAAAAAAATTTATATTTTAGTTGCTGTCATATAACTGTGATTAGCATTGACAGTATTATCTCAGTTACATGAATGAAGCAAAAATAAAACACTTCCCCATTTCAGACATACAGCACACATCCACGCCAACCATCAAAACTCATTCATACTAAACCTGTTAACACCAGTTTTGAAGAAAGCAAAATGATTTTTTCCTCAATTTTATCATCTCTGAAATTCCTATTGATCACAAGGTTAACACCATATTTGCCAGTTATCTTTGCACCACATCCAAGTGGCTCTTCACTGTGTGAGACCAATCAGCGAACATCCAAGTGGCTATTCACTGTGTGAGACCAATCAGCGAATGTTTCTGCACTATTTGCTGCAGATATCATAGCAGAATCTAAATCCGCCCTCACCAAATGCCTGTGCAAATACTATCTCTAACAAGTAACCCCAGGCATCTTGGGTAAAAAGATGCTGATCTGCTTCTACAGCTTTCAGCAAGTTCAAATGATTATGATCTCTGGGTGCTGGTTACTTAACTTAATGGAGCAGAAATTCTTTGAACTAATGGGTTTAAACAAAGTTATTTTTGATTGAGTTAATTTTTTTTTTAATTATTCATGACAGATGACAAATAGATCAATGCAGACAGTCTTCTTGAATGGAGGGTTGAAGCTAACTCAATTTCAAAATTTGTGTGCCATCTTGCCAATTCCCTGCCTCCCAAAAGCAAAGTTTTAAAACAAAAACAAACATTTCAATATGAAAAGGACATGCAGCCAGATCTTCTGCTCACCAAGAGTACTAAAAAAATAAAAATCCCTTCAAAGTTTTGGGAATGATGATTGATGGAAGTGCTGAAGCTCAGGATTCTCAGTCACTTTTAAATGGGAACACTGAAGTAGTGTTTTGTGCATATTTGGAACTCAAAAAAAAATAGTAAGGTAGTTGTTAGAAAATAAGTGTTTATTTTGATCAGTTTAATTAAAGAGGTAGAAGACTACTGAGTTCATTCCAACCCCCATTTCAGATATTTGTAATCATTAAACAAGTTAGCTTTTGGGACTTGATTCTCTAAAGGACACAAAAGATCCTTTCCTCCCCCTACAAGATTGCATTCATTTATCACTGTATCAGAATGCGATTTTAGCACTTCAACAAAATTGCACAAAAAAACTGACATTTCTGGCTTTTTGGACTGTGTGCTGGAACCCAGTAGATTTAATACATTGCTACTGCACTAGTGAATGAAATATACCATCCGTTATGATTATAAGTCTGACCAGAATATGAAGTCCAAAACCTAAAACAAGCTAAATAATTAAATAGCAAATTTTTCTTGCATCAGTAAAAATCTAAAATGGGATGTTCTCTCTGGTTAGAGTAGAATTCTAATCTACTTTATGAGCTTGCAGCAAGCTGATTCATTTTCTTTACATCCATAGTTAACACAGAAATCTCACAATTAATCCAATTACGAACAAAAACATGGTAAGATATGTGGCCTGGATTTTGCAATCAAGCAACGAGCCATCTGCTCACCCAAGTCCGGACAAAACTGGTTTCCTTTTCTCTATTTGTGGGAACTTGTTAGACGAAGGTGGCCAAACCCTCAGAGGTCCTGTGCAGCAACAGCCTTCTGCAAGCAAGTCCCCTCACATGGAAGTGGAGAGTGGCAGGACAACCTCACCCACAATAACTGTTTAGATTGAACCAGCTGTCAAAAAACATGCTTTTGTTTCTGATGTTTGAAAACATTCCTAAACTATTAGAAATAAACTATTTAAGTTCTTAAAAATGTCAACATTAAGTGACTAAAAACACTGAAAAACCCTGACACTTACCTTAATCCCTTGCAGCCATTCTCCTCCTCTAGTCAACTGAGAACTAACTTGCCCATGTCCAACTGAACACAGGTTTTTCAAGCAGATTCTCCAGCACAGTCCCTGGGAAATAGCTTCAATTTCACATGCTTCCACCAGACAGACAGACAGGTAGCAGTAATGGAAATCACTGTACATCTGTATGATTTCCACATTGACTCATGTAGAGAAATCCCACACCTCCTACAAATTCTGGTACACTGACCATAATGGAGAACAAGTCTCTCAGGTCATTATTTATGGAGAGGTGATTTCTTTCCACCCTCCCCCTACAGGGTGGAAGGCAAACTGTCCAGCTGGAAATGCAAACCGGATAAAAGGTGCCCACTTAGAACTGGCCGATAGAGGAGTGGTATTAGAAAAACATTGAGATTGATTATGACAAGCCTGCAGAGAAATATAGTTCAGCATTATCTTGATCTTTAGAAATATGGATCAGCATCACTTTGGGTCTCAGTGTACATTCAAGAGATCTGGGAAAGGCGTTTTTGAAAGGAGGATACAGGAACTGAAGTTGGATCTTTTCCAATATTTGCCTTTAAAAGGTGAGAGTGGCCATGCTAGAAGAGTGGAAACCAGAAGAACAGAGTAGCAGGGGACTTAAAGGATTATTTTGACTATGTTTAGTGACAAAAGTTGAAAAACTGATGTGGTGGGGAAGGGATGATGGGCTGGAATAAATTGAAAAGAAAGCATTGACAGGGATTAAAAAGGGATTTCTTGTTTTAATTAAATGAGATGAAACTATAGCTTTAGTCTCAAATGACTGCCAAAATTAGCACAAGTCAGTACAGAGGAAACTTCAGATTACAAGGGTCTGGCGGAGAGTAGGAGAAACAATGGATGATCATAAACTTAAAGGTTAGGAAATAGAGATGATACAACCATTTAGAGTTAAATTCTAACAGTGAGCAGGACATTCAGATTCCGAATCCTTCATCATGTGACTACAGATTGATTCAGGAACAATGGAGCAAGGCAAAGTACTGAGGCAGCTTGTACAAAGATTTGTCATTTTTAAACAAGAGTTGCTGGACACAACATTTGTATAGGAACTTAAATGTCCATATAGTCTTTTTTAAAAATTCTCACCATGTTTTCACCATTACAGCTTTAAATGGCATCCTATATAATAACCAAAGAAAATGAATGCAGACTATTTCTGAGATGCAGCATCCAAGATCAAAAATAAATTAAGTGCATCATAAGATGGGTACAATTTGAGTTCTGTAGAGCCTGGAACTTGTGTCCAGTGCAACAGAACACATCCTGAAAATTAAAGACTTTAATTTCTTAAGCATAGCCCTCAGCCTTAATCTAACTCATTGCATAATATTAAAGTACTTCCAGAATACAAAATCTGCTTTCTTGAAATTTGAGCAGGTTTCACTGGCTCATGAAGTGGTTGCTAAGTAACCAGCATCTAGAGTAGCCAAGGGATAAGAATGGGAAATCTGCAGGTCACATACAAACAGATTTCCTCGGTGTAGCACAAGAACTTATTTTGCTATAGTAGCAATTAGTTTTCAATATTTTATTAAATATCAATATATTTTTCAAATCTTTGAGGAGGGTTTTGGGCAATTAGCTTGTACATTAGAATATAGAGCTTGTTTGCATAAAGGAAATAGCCATAATTGTTCACAAAGTGCCAGTTTGGTTTTTCAAGCAGAATACATTTCACTGGCAGGACAGCTGTCAAAAGTCTAGCAAATTCAATTGATTCCATTTTATATGAAGGTTATAAATTTGGAAGCTCAAACCATTCACAGCTGCAGTGAAGATGAACAATAGGGCCAGCATCTTTCTGGGCAAGTTCTTTCAGTACAACTGAGAGACTGACATCTATAAAGTGGAACATTACGAAAGGTACTTAGTATCCACAAAATCTAGTCAAATACTGTTCCAATAGTGAAGCAATCCAAGACGACTACATCAGTACCAATAACCTGCTCACAACTTAGTTCAGATTACCCCAGATTTTGTTCTGCGCCCACGTTGTCTTGATCTGGCCGTGGATACAAGTATTGATAAATAGAAGAGGGCCATGAGCAGTGACCTTTGGCACATATGCAGGAAAAGACAAGCCTAAAGTATCAAAAAAAAATCAATTTTATCTAAATCTCTCACCTTCTTGAACAGGAGGACTGGTGATGCACAATCTGCTTGGTTTTGTCCTGGGGACGTTGGTTAGGGAAAAGTTATGTTCTGATATATTCTTTCCGCAAAGTCAGTTTCAGTCATTTATAAAACACTACTCTCCAGAGGTCTACTGATCTAAAACTGTTTACAGTAAAGCTGCAATAATCCAGCACCTTCAGGACATTTGGTGTTTGACTGGCAGATTTTCTAGAATATTGGATGTTAATCTTTAGTCCTTAATGCACTTTACATTTTTCCCCTCAAAATGAAATTGTATAATAAATTTCTCAATTGAACCATGCAAGTTGAAGGGGAGTGAGAAACAAAATCTGGCTCACCACTGGTATTTCCAAACACCCTGAAAGCATATTAGAGTTTTAGTGATTACTCCTTTCCCCCCAGACACATAAATGTACACATTTACCACTCTCAACATATTTAAGGAATATTTTAGAAGCAAAACTTAAATTGCTACTCAACTGTACCAATTCATGGCATGTTTTCCTTTAGTGATGTACAAACTCATTGAGCGCAATCTCAGAAAAACATTTTCAAAGTGGTCATTTTACATCCTTCAGATGAGCAATCTGAAGATGTGGTTGAAGTGATGCTCAGTGCTTTAACCTACACTTGATTTGGTAAAATGAAATGCAAAAAGCCACATATAATGAAATAATTATGTGATGCAAGCTTGCTTTCTACTGAAGTAGATTAGAAGATAAAGCTGAGGTGAGTGAACACAAGCTTCATTAAGTAGCCTTTACTCTGGGTTTGTATTGTGTGCAATTAAAGTGGCATTACAGGAAGCACCTCTGGTAACTTCAAAGGCAACATTAGGTGCACAAGTAATGACATTACCAGTTGTGCACTGCATATTTCCATGTAGGACAGATTCAAAAGCACCAAACACCAATGTGGAACAAGTCTCACTGTGACAAGGAACACATCTGTGCTCAATTCTTATTTATCCCCCTCATTATTATAAGAGGTACTCTGTTGACACCAGATGAGAATGGACAGCTTCCTACTGATGACAGACTGCTTAATTAGCTTCCAAGTTTGCAGTCTGGTTAAGGGGTGGGGGTTGGGTACCTGGATAGGAAAGCACACATGCTTCTCTGCAATGTGGTCAGTATGGACTCATTGGGCTGAAGGGCTGGTATCTGTGCTGCATTGGTCTATGACTAACTGGATTAATTAAGGCAAAACCTGCAGATCAAATGGATTATCTCAATTTGCTGCTCATTGCAGTTTAGGAGAGGTCAGCCTAACACTACACAAGAAGATAGATTTCATTTTCTTAGATTTCAGTAAAGAGAAATTGACGTCTTGGTCATTGTGATTTTCTGGTTTTCCCAATCCAGACCACCCCCCGATTAGAAGTGCATGTGTACAAAGGTGCCTGTTAATAACCCAGACTATCTGATCAGAAACCTTTCCCACTCCCTCAAAACATATCTAGTTGTCAAGCACAGGGAGAATTTCTTGATGCTTAAATGTCTTGTTTATAAGCAGCAACTCCTCCCTCCCAAGGGAATGTATTCTGACAGACATCTTCAGCACCCAGCACTACAAATAGGTATTAATCCTGGGGAACAAGAGCTTTCCTCCTACCTCTGCAGCTCTACAAGCTCTCCAACCACAACAGCTGAGCACTGATAGAATGAGAAACCCATTCTGCAGTTCTAAACTGCAAGGAAGACCTTGAAACATCAAGTACTGCTGAACATCATTGAAGCCAATGCAATAGGAGTGCTTAACACATTGCCAGATAGTTCTGATTTTTCACTGGCAGTTCCACAGGCCTTGTGCCCAACTCCTCAGCCTCATACCAGCTATATCCGGTCAGCATAGTTGAATGTGGTCACACCTTGACTTTTGTTACTCAAGGTTGAAGTAAGTTTGTTAATTAAGGTTGAAGTAAGTTAGTTTCTTTCCTTTAAGGAAAAAGAATCAATATCAACCGTCAAGTTTAATGGAGGTTAGTGTTTATAAAATATTTACATGTAGAATTATTTTCAAAGGTCTTGCACCTAGTCCTGTTGTTTTCAATCCCCTGCAAAAGGGCACTCCAAGAGAACAGGAATCAGAAGTTTAATCTCATTCTGTGACCTTGCTCAGCCTTTCATAGGAGTCCCACTCAGAGGTTATGTGGCAAGTGTCATGCAAGCAAATAAGGCAGGAAGAATAAATGGGAGATAGACATCACATTATTGAGGTCTTTTACAAGAGTCAGAATAACAGAATTAGATAGATGTTATCACCGCCTTCAAAATCACATGCTCCACTGCAGTGAAATTAGAACTTGAAAGAAGAATTACTCAATGTCTGGAGGCAGTTAAGCTTTTGCTCAAGCACATCCACATGGCATTTGCAGTCTTTCTAGGCAAGGTATGAGGATGTGCAGCAACGGTCAGGTACATTCATTGTACAACCACTTTTCACTAACTGTCTCTCACCTGCCATAGTGTCTTGCCTTCGCACAGTCATTAGTTGCTACAAATGAGAACACATTTGAACAGTGTTAGTTTCTTGAGAATGGTATTATTCAACATTTGCTTTGTTATGAACCAGTGAAAACTTGACATGTTTCTGTAAAGTTACCCATTCTGCTGTTTTTCCAATTTCACAACTTTGGTGGTTTTTATGTCAGAGCATTGTTCGTGGCTGCAGTCCAGCTGCTGAAAATCTGCTCTCCAAGTCCACACAGATGTCCTTGAAGATGCAGGAGAATTGGTTGTCCCAGATAGGCTGGCTTCAGACTGCTGCCCAGTCATCTGTGACAAAAGGGCTCCATTGTCCTGAACTTGCTCATCAGATGAACTTCCAGAGGACTGACTCAGCAATGATGCAACAATCTACTGGAATTCACATCACACTACCAGGGTTTGGACATCTAGAACCAGAAGGTACATGGATAACCAACCTAGTCACTGTTGGCTTCACTCTTCTCTTGCATGCAATGGGGGAAGAGACAGAACGGAGTAACCTTTCCATCATTGAACATTTGTAGGGTTGGACCTCTGACATTCTACCTCTTGATCCTTCACCTCCGTTACACTGTTGCCCAACCATTGTGTAAGTGCTATTGAAAGAGTTTAAATCAGAGGTTGAGTGCAGCTAGATAAGTGCATTTGTGCTAGAGGTGCAGTGCTATCCAAGCTCATCTTGACATGTCAGTCATGAAATTTCACAAAGCATTCCTCAATTGTCAATGAATTCTCACTTCAATTCATGCCACTTAACGGGTTCTCCTTACAGTAGCTCTAGCAGGAATCTAGCACGAAGAACCTTTTTCCTGTTTTTTTAAAAACTCAGAACTTTTACATCTCTCTGACAATCATGGTGCTCTCTCCTCTTCCGCAACCACTTCTTTCCTCTGTGGCAACCAGAGTATGCCTTTAAGGGCTAACACCTTTCTGACTGGTGTGCTGCAGAACTTCAGCAGTAGCACTGAACGGAGCAGGATCCCCTTGGGAACCACAAAGGTCTTCAGCACTTCCTTCTGGGTTCAGATGGTCCAAAAGCTGTTTCCAAGTGTCACCTTTTTGATTTCAACCTTCAGTTTGAGCAAGACCCAATTTGGCAATGACAGCAAACATAAAATTGCTTTTGTGTACTGAAAATAAGTCAAATTCAATTCCCATGCCGAGGTCTTTTATTTTTCAAACTGAAATTAGGAAAGCAGCTCAAGTGCACCCTCTGTGTGCATTAGGCCCATTTCCAAACAAGATGCAGCATAAATGAAAAAAAATTTTGATAGAGATACAGATAAATGGGAGATCTGTTTCAACAGTTCCAGATCTATTAAAAACTACCCATACTGTTAAACTGAATCCTTGGGGTGGGGAGCAGGGGGAAGAAGAGTCTATTCTAATCTTGAGTACCAAGAAACTATAGCCCAGAAATTTGTACATAATGCCATTTTGAAAAAAAATTCAGCATTTCAGGTATGAAGATCAGTTATTTCACAAGCAGAGTGCAATTACAATAATTTCTAGATCAAACTGACATATTGCAAATGGAATGGCCCCTTGGAATTTCCAAAGTACAAATATAAACAATTCCCTTGTGTAACACCTTTCCACTGTTGCCCAGGAAATTAGATCACATTGTTCAGAGGTGCACCTATCCCTGAGCATTACCATGAAAACACAGTTGCCCTGGGAATCCAAACCAAAAGGGAAAATATATAGATGTGGGAAATCTGAAATAAAAACAAAGGGCTGAAAGAGCATCTGTGAACAGAGATTAAAGACCTTTTTATCAGATACAGGGTTGTGAGTTGTTGAAGAGGACTAGTCTAAGTGGGTGGTTAATGGTTGGTGCAGACTTGTTCGACCAAAGGGCCCCATTTCCATGCTCTCTCTCCCTACTTTTACATTTTTAGCTTACATTTTTATCAATGACAAGATTCAAAAAGTAACTATTTCTAAATGCAATGCTTTTCATGTTTTGAAGAGGTAGTCAACTTCAACCAGGTTAATGCCCTCCTTGAAATCGTCCAACTAAAACTCCTTGGAGCTCTCAGGGTTTCAATACCAGTCCCAGAAATAAGAGTTTAAAAAATACCTCCCTGCTATGCACAAACATTGAAGAGGATTTTAAAAAGAAAGCAAGCCAGAGATTCTGGAAAATGGAATGTCCCGTCCCCCCCCCGCAACGGTCTCAAAAGAGACCAGACTTTTTTTCTTCCTCTGTAAGGATTCATCTTCTGTTGTGTGCGCTTGACATTGCTGTAGAAACAAGTACCAGATGAACGCGGGTTTATGAAGTTCAGTTCTGTTGAATACTCCAATACATCAAGCTCAGCACGTATAGGAGACGAGGAATTTCAACAGTCAGAATTATGACAGCACTCACCACTGCATTGGCCAAAGGATCAAGTGATAATACTTAAACTCCCATCCTTGCAAGCCAGGAACTGCAGCCTCTAAGTACCCAGCTACCCTGACAAAATATTTCACACATCAGGTTTTTTCTGTAGAGCTTAAGACCAAAAATTCTAATTGCACCACTATCACAACAATTTGCATTTTTGCAGCACCCATGTAAAGAAACATCCCAGGATGTCTCACATCAAACAATCATTACGCCACATTAGGAGATGCAAGAACACTTAGCCAAATGCATGGTCAAAATGAGGTAAATTTTAACAAGGAATCTTAAAAGGAAGAAGAGGTTGGCAGAGAGATGGATTTAGGAGGGAATTCTGAAGTTTAGGTCTTCAGCTGAATGCATGGCAATTAACTCAAATGCACAAATGATCAGTCAGAGCAGTGGAGAAACCACAGATGGTTGCTTGACTAGAGAAGACTGCAGAGATAGCAAGGGCAGAGTCATGCAGGAAATTGAGAAAAAAGGATTTGAATTTTAAAGTTGAGCTAGAAGCTAATGATAAACCAACACAGGTGTAGTGTGTGCATTGAACTTTGCTGCCTGTATCTAGAGCTATGTTGGGTTTTGGATAACTTTTATGGAGGGCAGGATGGGAATCCAAGCAGGACTGGTTTCAAATTGAGAAGTCCATACAGAACTAATGTAGCAAGGATTTCAGAAGCTAGTACATGATTGGTACTATTAAGATGAAGCTGGAAGTCTTTATAATGGCACAGATGAATAGTTAAAAGATTCTCTTAGGGTTGATTATGACAAAGGTTTCAAACAAGTCTAGATCAGGTCTAGTAGGTAGAGATGCAGTAGGTGGCTGGGAATAAACCTTGTAGTGGATTAAGGATTCAGTCTTCCAAATATGTAGATGGAGAAAATTTTCAGAACTAAATTAAGTGGAATTTGACAAAGGGGAGTGTCTTGGTGAGAGGGGCTTG
This sequence comes from Rhina ancylostomus, assembly GCA_030265395.1. Classification (NCBI taxonomy): domain Eukaryota; kingdom Metazoa; phylum Chordata; class Chondrichthyes; order Rhinopristiformes; family Rhinidae; genus Rhina; species Rhina ancylostomus. Next base: position 123,974,574 of record JARFYF010000052.1, on the reverse strand, counting down.
TGTCCTTATAACTATCACAAAATAAGAGCAGTGCTGCAGGGGAATACTTCAGAAATTACTGTGAATAAAGGATCCAAATAAGAGGATGCCCTACAATTTTTCTTGATTATTAGCTTGTGTAGTAAATAAACTAGAGAAACAGGAACATTTTCCCTATGTCGTACATTTCATTACATCGGCCAAGTAATGCAGCCATTACATTTAAGATATCTGTTCAGCTGTTCTTGGGCTCTGATGCAGAATGTCAGTTCTGCCTGTCCTATAAAGATAAGTTGGAGGACAAAATACATCATTTGATTTCATGCCTTGTATTTGACAGGCTCAGAATCATGTGGCTGGTTCCTATTTTTAGACCACTGACTGAGTTTCCTCGTAATTAGTCAAAGATCTCACAATGCCAGGAAAACAGGAATTTATTGCTATGCTTGCTAACATAGAAAATCCACGCTGCAATAGTGAAACAGATGGATAAACAAGTCTATTTCCAGCTGACCTTTCTAGCTAAGCAGCAGGGAGAAACTGCTGAATAGAGTTATTGAAAAGATATGTATATAAAGTACACATTGCCTCACCTGACTTCATAAGACAACTACTGGGGCAACACAGGTAGCAAGGCAAAAGATGCCACTGCTTGCTTTAGCCAACACCAGCACTGGACACAAGATACTGCTAAGGAAACATGGTTAAATCCCAGTATTAGCTCTGCTGTCAGAGAAGAACTGCCCCAGTACATGTTAAAATGACAAGCTGAAAAGCAATATGTTGAGGCAATTAAAAAAAAATCAGAATTACTCAAAGTAGCCAGTGAAAAAAATCTCAGGTTCACAAGACAATATAATTTACAGGCAACTTCCCAAAATTAGTCCCAATTTTAATTTGGGACACTTGTTAAAATGCAACAAGGGTACAACTGATTGTGATGTTATAAACCATAAGCACCAAGATGGGGAGGCCCTGAGGACAAATAAACATATTGCATGAACATGTAAAATGTTGATTATTTTGCCATTCCAACAATTTGCAATGCAAAGTTAAACACCAAACTTTCATTGATAACCAGACATGCCAATGTGAAGGAAAAATGGTTATAGAAAGCACTGAGCTTTGCAGCTCAGTCAAGATTCATTAGTTTTCAAAGCTACTTGATTGCCACCTAATCAACTACTTTAAATATTCACTTCCTCTCGCACAAGTGCATGGTGGCAGCAGTATGCACGACACACAAAACGCACAACAGGAAATTCAAAGCTTGTTCAAAAGTTAAGCAAACTCACAATTTTCACCACTTGGAGGAACATGGACAGCAAGCCTTCTGGAAACTCCAAGTTAGTGTCCTGACATGGAAGTGCATTGCTGTTCCCTCATTGTGCTGAATCCAAGAGCTGGAACTCAATGCCCAACAGCCCTCCAGCAGCACATTCACCACAAGGACTGCAGCAGTTCAAGAGCAGTTAGAGATAAGAAACAGAATCAGGTTTATCATCACTGACATACGTAGTGAAAATTTGTTGTTGTGTGGCAGCACTACAGTGCAAGACAAGGATCACTACAAGATACAAAAATACATAGTGCAAAAGAACACTAACAAGTTGGTGTTCATGAACCATGAACTGATGCTGGTCATGTCAACAATGGCCACATCCCACAAATAAATAGGTCTTCACAAGTAGTGGTGGATAGATGGAGTGTGTGAGGGAAAGAGTTAGAGTCCTTAAATTTCTCTCCATTTCATTTGTAGTCAGACTACTGATCTGTGGAAAACATTGAGCTGCAACAGTCCATTTTGACTGTTAACATGACTTTGCCTAGTCTGTCATTTCACCTTCCCTGCTGCACCCCCCCCCCCCACCACAGTAACATAACCCTCACAGATGTAAACAAATAGATTAGAACTTGAGACTGAAGAAAAAGCTGAAACAGAAAGATGTTAGCAGTTACACAGACGGAAATGAGGGCTTCGTTAAACTAGTAATGGCCTGCAAGTGTTGTAAGCTCACATCCTTCATGTGTTTGAAAGCCATCTCCCAGCAGGACACTGGTGTAGCTTCCAAAACAACTAGTGCAATTTGGTAAGCAATTTATTGATGTCTGGTACATACAGACTCCAGAAGTTTCAGTGTAATTGACTATTTAATAACACTAAATTCAGATAGACTTTGCAGCAAAGTCTAGGCCCGTATTTTTGTTTGAATTCCAAAGTCCTGCTTTTCTATCATACCATGTGAAGTGACTGGGCAGCCCTTAGCCTGGGAATTGACAAAATATTACTTTTGCTACTATCCATATTACTGAAGGCCAATGCCAAAGATAAATCAGAAATTCCCTCCGAGGGCATTCAATGTCTATATTTTGGGATACAAAATAAATGAGACATCTTCTTTAAGTATCCACAAAAGAAACAATAACGCAAAGCAATCAAGGAGACATGGGCAATGGCTTGCTGCTGTCAGTTTTTATTATCACAGCTCAGGGAGAGATCTATGGAACCATCCTGTCAATGCAACAAACTTAAAAATAAAAGTGACAATTTTAATAAATCTTTGCATTCTAACAACTCTTAGAGGCACCTGAACATTGTTAGATTATTTTGATTCAAAACTCAATTTAATTGGTAATCCCCAACAACTGGGGCATCAAAATGAATCCTGAATAAATAAAACAATTTTACTTCCAACTTTACTAACATTATGATCACAAATGAATAAATCTCAGATTTCTCAATCTAGAGCCTTTAATTGTTAACTCACATATTAGTAGGGGTTGGGATGAATCTGAATTGAAAATAAACTTGGATGGAGGGGGATGAGGGAAAAAAGTTTTGCTTCTATATTCATCTCAAGGGATCCTGGCTTTGCAAGCTGAGCCAGCATTTAAGCACTCATCCTTAGTTGCCCTTGAAGGTACTGGTGAGCTGCCATCTTAAACTGATGTGATGTGAGTATACCCATAATGTTATTAGGGAGAGAGTTCCAGTGACAGTGAAGGAACAACAACACTTCCAGGACGGGATGGTGTGAGGCTTAGAGGGCAACTTCCAAGTGGGGGTGTTCCCATGCTTTTGCTGCCCTTGTAGCTGGTAGAGGTCATGGGTTTGGAAGTTGCTCTCTGAGGAGTTAGAGTATCAGACACTTGTTTAAACACCCATTTTTCAGGTTCTGGATGTTGCTAGCGAATTATTCCCAACTACCCTCTAGAAGGTGCTGACAAGCTATCTACTTGAACCCCTGCAGCTCTTCTGTTGGGTAGGGAGCTCCTCAGCCCTTCTGGTAGATTGGGAGCTCCTGGGAATGGAACAATTTGCAAGTTCCTTTCTACATTGACTTGGAACTTCTTCACTATTCCTTATCACTGCCATTTCCATATCAGGACTGTAGCAGTTCTCAGAGGAGGCGTGCAAGTGACAGCCATGTCCCAAAATAAAGAGATAAAACAAAGTTATATTGCACTCCCCAGCCCCAGGCTTGTCAACTGGAGAAAACTTTCCACCTTTTATTTTAATAAGGAGTAATGGATAACAATCAAATTACTCCTTAGATTCTGGGGTATACTGTATAACCTCTGATTTTGTAATCTGTCCTAGTAATTTAACC
>JARFYF010000052.1:123829371-123839609 GCA_030265395.1 Rhina ancylostomus | reverse complement strand
TGTAGCGACTAGCTACACTGAATAAAGACACGGGACACTTGTTTGGAGTCCAAGAGTCGAATGAACGACTGGGGTGCCCTGCCCCTTTAATAAACACCGTTCCCGCGCTGACATCACGCGCAGGTCACGTGACCTTCCTGCTTGCGGGCTCCACTAGCCCACAAAGAAGGAGTACCCTGCGCCATCTTGTGTCAGGGCCTCCGACGACGCTCGCAATAATGGGAGCCGGTTCGTGAAAGGTAAGTCGCCACAGTATCTTAATTCCTAACCTCAGGAATCAACCACAAAGACAAAAATTGGTGATGAAATTCACCACTGATTCCAGAGCATCATGTAGCCTTCTGCCATTTTAGGAAAAGGGTTTCCAAAGACCAAGATCTTGAACCCAATACCAGGGTCATGCTCTATCAAGTATTCCTCGCTTTGAATACATGGTCAAACTGTAGCAGGTACCTCCAAGCACTGTCTGCAAAATCCTCCAAGTTCATTGGCAGGATAGGGTGAATCACGTAGCCAACAGCAAACTCTGCTCTGCTATGAGTTCTGTCATGAGAAGAGATTTCCAGCAGGACAGAGAAAAAATGTTCTCAAAATTACCTTGAAAAGATCTCATGAGAAGCCCTGGCCTGTAACTGCTCAAAATAGATAAAGAACATCTGGAAAAGAACTGAGGCTCCTTGAATGTCCACAATGGAAGACATTCACAAACAGCAGCAGGCCTTTAAACAGACCCTTTCCAAAGTCTCAATATTGTCCACCTGTGAGAAGGTCAAAACTTGGCATGGTGTCTTGAGGTCTGAACAACATCCTGTGCAAGAACAAAATAGTGAGCTTTATCTTCAGTCAATTGACTTATCAAGGCAGCACATCACCTTATTTGCTATGGATGTTGGCACTACTTAAATTACCTTGAAAGACCTATACACCAGAACTCACAAAACTCTTTCTCTGCCTAACTGAATGTTTTTCCATTTGGTCCTTTATTACTTTCAGGGCCAAACATTATTAATATCATAAATCATGAAATTCAGTTGGTGAAATTTTAAAAGGTCAAGGTCTTCTTCTTTATGGAGAAGGATGTATGTGTCTGGAAGGAAACTAGGCAACAGCTATGCGCAGGAGACCAAATGTTGATGCACCTAAAATGACATTTTCCCTCGGTGTTAGTTCATCAATACCAAAGGCTCAGAACTTCTCACATGGTGTAATGTTTTATGTGATATTTCATTTCAATGCTGATTGCTAAAATGTAATCAGCAATTCTCTGAGTGCTTTGTATACTTTGTGAAGTTGTGAAATATTTGCAAGGAGTCTACTAGGTGTGCATACTGCTGTTAATTGGTTAATAGCACATAACTAATGTTACTGTTGTGAAATTCTGCTGCTCATATGCGTCTTAGGAACATGACTTGAATACTGGATCAGGCCATCACTGTGGAGTGAAGGACTGCTCCAGGCCTATTTAAAGGGCCTCTCTTGACATCGCACAAGATCTTTGAGTCAATCCATGCTGCAATTCCTCAAATCTGGTTGGATAATCCACTTCAAGGTAATGGATTGATTGTTTTAACTAAGGATTTAGGGTCAGGGCTGTAGGGTGGACAGTGACTACTGTGATCCTTGCTCTCAGATACTCTCCTCAAATGCCACAATTGCCTACTGGCTTTTGGAAGTAAGTGGTGGCTGGCAATTTTCCCAAACAACTCAAGATGAAATATATCAGCAACCACCATTATTCAAGAGAGGAGGGAGAAGGAAAACAGAATTACAGTCAACTAGCTTGTTATCAGATCTCAGAGGCATTGTTAACTAAGCGATAACAGGATACTTAGAAAAGCATACCATGAACAGGCAGAGCTATTGTCATTTTATGAAAGGGAAATCATCCTTATTGGGTCTTTTGATGATATGACCAACATGATAAAGAGGAAGCTGTGGGTGTAGTATATTAATATTTTTAAAAGGCATCCAGATTCAACAGGAAATTCAACAGGACCATAAAAGTCTTGCTACAATTGTTTGGGACTTTGAGGACATCACATCTGCGGTACTGGTGGATTATTTGCCTTGACATATAATACACATTTAATAGAATGATTCCAGCATTGGGAGGGCCATTCTAAGGAAAAATTTAGCCACATGAATCTCAGCACAGAATATGCAAATGAGTATTAGGGAGAATTTAAATTTCTTGATAGGAAAACTTAGAAAACAGTTTGAGGACTGGGGAGCATATTGCATCAATTTTCTAAGGTTACTCCTGTCATTTTGCCTCAAGCAATATTCAAGAACGGAGCACTTTGCATTAATGAACAATTTTAATAATAGCTCCCAGAAATTTATTTGTATTTATTTTCACAATCTGGCTAAGTTGCATCTCCCCAATCTGTTGAGCTGACGCAGAGCAGCTGATTAGCATTCATAGCTGATGACAGGTTCTCAGCCTTAAATGCCAACTCTGATTTTTTTCTTTCCCCACACATTCCACCTGGCTTGAAAAAAGAATTCATCCATGCATTTTTTAATATGTAAATTTCCCGTGATGGCCATTTTCCACACATTAGATCATGTTAGAGATTTCCGTTCGATCAGCAATAATCATGAAATTGTCCTGGGTACTTCCTTGCATGATTTAAGTTTGCCTTGCATCATTTCTGCCACTAATGAGATCAATTGATATGTTGTACATGTTTTTTCCATTGCTGGAAGAAACTGGAGCTGTTTGGGGAAACTTACAACTTTAGTCCTGATGCAGCATTTCAACCTGAAATGTCAACAATCCCTTTCCACCCACAGATGCTGCTTGACCTGCTGAGTTCCTCCAGCAGATTGTTTCTTACACCTGCATTCTCTTGTGTCTCCTTACAACCTTAGCTGTTCACTCACAAAAAAAACCATCAGGAGCACAACATCAGGGTTTGGGAATGAGAATGCAATTAAAGGGTCTGGCCTGTCACTTCAGTGCTTGAACAACATCTTCCACCTTCACTTTTCAATGCTGGAACTGTGTTAAATAATTCACTGGTGCTCTCTTTACAGATGGCAGCTTTCTTTTGAAAAAATGGACATTGAGTGTCATGTGGTAATTACTGGCCCCTTGATCATAGTTTGCAGTGGCTTGGGGCCACTCTCAGCATGGGAATTGATCATGCCAATTCCATTGCAATGGAGTGTGGGGAGGGTTGTGATATGGTGCCCAAATGTGCTGGAACGTACAGGGTCACAGAATCAGACAGTACAGGTACAGGCCCTTCAGTCCACCATATCCATGCTGACCAAAAAGTACCAATCTGTACTCATCCCATTTACCAGCACTGTATCCATTACCTTGGCAATTCAAATGGGGATTTCCCTGCAATTCTTCCCTGCAATTTCCCTCACAACCATGGTGACCTTTCTTTGCTGTGAATGATCTTTAAGTGTCAACTCACTTCCCAGAGGTTACTGTAGAAAAGGTGTGGTTGGTACAAGCTCTGCACATAGTTGCAGGCAGGAACTACACAAGACTTGTTTCAGTGCATGAGGCTGCTAAGTGCCAATGCATTAATTTTAACTGCCTTTACCTATTTCACAATTTTTTGGGGTGATCAGAATGTATGCATTCCATGCAGCACTTGTTTATTGCACCAAAATAGCATGAACTCCAGTTTCTCAGCATCAGTCACATGGTAGAAATTGATGAAAACCAGTGTTCATCAACTTTAAGAGTAGATCAATGGTTTCAGGAAAAGAGGTGCCAAAAGTGAAATGATTATCTTAAGAAAACAATTTCAGGAATGTCTCTCATTTCTGGTATTATTAGCATAGTTCAGAGAACAGCCTAGTTTGTTAGTTTAGCTAGCTTTGTGATTTAATTTGGACACACTACTTCCAAATCGTATTACCGAACAGACTTTATTAGGGGCTTCAAACTTGAATGGCAATTTTGTGCAACAGAGGGATTTGTCTAAAAATTTGGAACTTTTCAAAGGTTACTACCTTTGAAGTAATAACAGATATCAATCAGACGTGGTTTTGACGTAGAAACGGAAATTTATAGCACATCTTGCCTTTATGTGAGTCAACCAAAGATTTGCTGTGCTGAATGCAGATGCAGCAGGTTCTCAGTTGCTGCCAAGATGAATCTTAATCATAATTACTTACACTTGATACAGGCATTGTATTGTGTCCGAGTACTAGCTCAAGTAACTGCAGGTATGTTTATGTTTTACTTTCTCAAAAATAAAACTTCTTCTAATTTTGCTTTTCTCCTCGCATTATTTAAATGAATATGGTTGGGTAAATACTGTAATAAGTATCTGCCTTATTGTCAAACTTTTGTAATGTTACTCGTTGGAAGCAAATGTATCTTCTTTACTTGAGGCATAAGCAGTTGATTGCTATATGTTGATTATTCCTTTCACTTAACAGTAGTCACAGAGGAGATCAAAGTCTTTCAGACACCTCCAGAAATAAAGGCTTTTGAGGGAGACACAATCAATATGCAGTGCTCTTGTGAACAGGACGAACAGATTGAAAGTATTAGGGTAGATTGGACCAAAGACTCAAAGTCATTGCTTCAGGTAACGACAATGAACACAGCTCACGTCAACAAAAGTTCTTCTTCCATTAATGAAACAACTGCAAAGCTGACAATTGAAAATATTGTCGGACATGATTCAGGAATGTACTTCTGTGAAATGTTTGTTGAAATACCACCACCAGTTCAAAGAGGCCTTGGGAATGGAACAAAATTAACTGTGCAAGGTAAATCCCCATCAAATTTGTATAAGTATAACTTCATACACAATTCTTTGAGCACTTCTCAAACAAACATATGTAATCCTTGCTTCCTAAAATGCTTCCTCTGATTTTTGAATGTAAAAGAACATCAATAATTGATTTGTAAACATAAGATCAATTGTATTATTTTCATATCAGTATCCATTGTATCCACAGTATCCACTGTTAAAAATGGTAGCAGCAAGACTCAGGATCTCTAAACTTCCCTGGTCCCATTTCAGAATTGTGCATGCTTGTCGTGGTCTGGGAAATCACATGCAGCTGCATAATGAAAATGACATCAAACCTATTACTTATATTGAAAGGACATGAGGAACTACAGTAATAGTTATGAATGCCGTAATTCTGAAATCAAAATGAGATACTTAACGGGAAAAGGCAGGCCAGGGTAAGTTAAGTGGAAGACTTTTGAACATTTCCACCAGTTCCCATTTATTTGTCATTTTTATTTTACAGATGAAGTGATATCACAGGAGAGAGGAGTTGATGGGAATGCGGGGAGAATAAAATGAGATTAGTGTTAGGATGAGGGTAAAAAGGTGCTTCATAGTGGTTGATTCTATGACCCTATGAAAATCTTCTAAGGGTAAAAGCATTGAAAAATACAAACAACAAACACAATGAATTTAATTCACATGCCTATTCTTCAGTGTAAATATTTAGTACTGTTAAGCTTCATATTAAATTGTGCAATGGATTCACAAGTGCATTATCTTAAAACAACACTGGAGGAACTTAGCAGGTCAGGCAGCACCTCTGGAGGGAAATGGACAGTCAATGTTTCGGGTCAAGATCCTTCATCTGGACTGAAAGATTTCAACCTGAAACATTGACTGTCCATTTCCATTTTCCTCCATAGATGCTGCTTGACCCACCGAGTTCCTCCAGCACTTTATGTGTTACTCCAGATTCTGGCATCTGCAGTCTCTTGTGTCTGCATTATCTTAAAATGTTGTATGCAAATTATTAACAACACTATGGAAAAAAATTAAATTCACAGAAGCAGGATACAGAGATATATTTATACTACACCATTCACCACTATGATTAGAACATTGGTTGTTTTATCACAAATGGGTATAGACCAAGAGACATTCAAAACATAATGAAATTATTATTTAAAATGGAAGAAAGTGAAACAAAATGCGAAGAGGAGAGGGACTGATATTCATTTAGATACTAGAAGGACTAGCACTGTCCTATGCACAAAGGGACCATTGACCTTAGTGCTGTAATGATCATGATTACTTTGAAGATGTTTTCAAGGGCTTTCTTGAAGTGAGAAATGATTCAATAAAATTAGCTTTGTTTATTTGGCACATGCTTCCATGGTGTCACCTAAAGACATCAGTCATTTCAATATGCCTAAGGAAAATACTGGGAATTTGAAGAAATCAAATACAATTTATATGCTAATATAAACAATCATCTGAGTGTAGTACTCTTTATGTACTGTTATGCTAAGATTTTTGGACTGAGAAGTGAACTTCAATAAAGCAATGTGTCTACAGCAGACTGGGAGTAAACACAAAATTTGCACTGGGAAGTTGCAACTGGCTAAATAAAAATGTTTTAAACTTTAGTTTGCATGAGAGATAATCATGTTGCAACTAGCAGAAAGCTAAAACAGAGTAAGACTACATGAATGAAGTAAACACAGATTCCTTGGTGGAATTCAAATTAATCAAATGAATTCCTCTGTTATAAAGTCAAAGTTGAGTTTATTGTTGTATGCACAAGTACATATATGCATAGGTGCAATGAAAAGCTTACTTGCCGCAGCATCACAGGCATATAGCATAAAATAAGCAGTATTCACAAGAAAACTATAAATCAAACATAAATTATACACAATTTTTACAAGAAATAAACACAATTAGAACAAAAAAATGTCCATTTTAATGCAAAGTGATCAGAGTGGTTATAGTGTTGCTAAACTGTAGTGGTGATTAGGATTTTGCCTGTTGGTTCAAGAACAGAATGGTTGAAGCTGTTCTTGAAGCAGGTGGTGTGGGACTTCAGGCTTCTGTACCTCCTGCCCGATGGTAGCTGCGAAAAGATGGCATGGCCTGGATGGTTCTGAGTGAAGGTGGAATTGCTTTGTGTCAATGCAAGTGGCAACTTAACTGCTGGTCATGACAGAACAATCTGGCATACCTAATCACATTATGCACCAAAATATATTAGAGAGTTACATTAAAGGAGAAAAAGGGTAGGAACTTATAAGCAAGCAATGTACATATTTCTAAATTTTTCACTTGCCCATCTTTCCAGCATGATTGTGCTTTCAGGATAACACTAAATGGACTGAACTTCAAATTGTATTCACAATTATATTTTTCAATATTAGCACACAAATCCTCAAAACATTTCCTGTTTTAAAGTAGATGAGATTAAAGATGTGGGAGTAAGTTCCCACATGTGGCATTTAACAAAATAACAAAGTGAGAGATTAAGAGAAACATTTTCATGTGGAAGTTTATAAGGACTCAGAACATACTGCAAGAAGTTAATCCACAAAAGTTGATAAATATTTCAAACAAAAAAAATTAAACACTTTGAATAGTTTATTAAGAGCTTAAATGTTGCTTTTATTCAATGCATGATCCAACATCTTTGCTGGTGAACTATAGCATCTCAAGCCCTCAGTCAAGGTTTGGTATGCATCCTTGTCTTTTCTGTTCATCATGATTTTTGTTTGCAACTTGAAGAATTAGCTAGAATTTTTCATCAGAATGTTGGGACCTTGAATCCATTGTTTATTTTATAATACAAACCCGTGGTCACTTATTAGAATCTACTTTATCAAATGATCTGTCTAGCAAGCTTCTGCACTCAGAATGTTGTCTCAATCTACAGCAAGGTACTTAGAGAAGTTCAAAATCCACCGTTCTAAATATTGATTCAAAATGAAATCAGATGTTTCAGTTCCAACTTTTTGTGACAAAATGCTGGTATTAGTTATTCTTATTGGATCTTGGTATACTTTATTGCTTTATGCATTGTATTTCAGGCATTGGTTAACCATGTTTGTGATTGCGCCACCACTCTTAGTCAGGACAAACAAGCTTTGGATGAAGTTTTAGATTTTTGATCATCTTGATAAAGTTATTGTTTGTTTCTCAGGCTGGTAGACACAAGAACTTTGAAACTTCCACAGGACTGCTGACATTATGATGGTGTGGCTGGGTCTTATGGACATTCGGCCAGTGCATCCTCCAGGTCCACTGCTGACAGATAAAAATTATTTTTTTTTATGTTCAGAAGTACTTCTAGGGTCAGACTTTGTAATAAGTGTTTTTTTTGGTCAGTTTCTGTCACCATCTCATCTTGTTTGTAACATCGGGAGACAGAATATAAGATACATACTGATCACCTTCGTTATTCCTGCTCATGGTTACAGGAGAGAATTTTATTCAATACATATGCTACTTGCAGTTCTATTTCCCTGTTGTAAAACAGAAAGCTTGTATATCCCAAAGATATCATTGAAAATAGTGTACATAAAATGTTAATTTGCAAACCATGGCCCTCGACAGGTTGATACTTTTCCCCATTTTCAGCTGTGAATATTTTGAAAAATTAGATTATAAACCTCCAATCATTTGCAAGGCTCATCAGAAGACTAAACAAAATCAAATGTGAATTGTCTGATGAAACTCAGCATTAAACAAAATCAGTAGGTACCCAAGCCAAACCATCACAATATTTTTGCAGGACAATGGCACAACAATAGAAAAAATAAAATAAGCCTTTACTTAAAGTCAACAAAGGTGAGTTGGGTGCAGATGCATTTAACTGAGAAATTTTATTTAATCACATCTATTTAAAACCAATACAAGCTTAAACATGATAATACCATTGTCCGTGAATATACACAGTTAATCCGGGTGTTTAAATTATGATTGGTACAACAGAAATTTAAATTAATGATTATGTTGGAATTAGCTGGAATTCCATTAATGGTCTGATACTTTATCACAGTAAAATCAATGCATAGTTCATCTCATGAAGTAAATTGGATGGGATAGTGGGCTCTTTAAATGTTCCTCAAGATGCTTGGGCTTCACTTTGGGATTCTTATTTCAGTTTTGTCATCAGGTCCCTTTCAAAATATTTTTATTCTTACTAGCCAGGCTTATTAACCCACTGAAGCTTAATAATTGTGTTGTGTGTAAAATCAACATTTACCTTATTTTAATCAGTTTCATAATGGCCAGATTAGGTTAAAATAGGCCCCGTGCCTCTCTTTATTTACTTATCTTTTTTTCTGCTTAATTAGAACCCTGGTTTATTTTGCCTTTATTATTTATACTTCAGGACTTAAACTATTAACTAACAATTTTGAAACAAAATCTTCAAAACTTTTTACTGTCTCTTATCTGTTTAACATCTGAGGATCTTTCCTCTCAGCCATGAAACTTTCTACCATCACCACAAAATTTTTACCCCGAACAGTGGAAATGTAATTTAAGTGAACAGACCATCAAAGGCTAAATAATATGATCTCTACAATTTCATGGATATTTTTGCAAGGCGCCAATCAACTAAACAATCATGCATCAGATGTTTTAATCGTCAAGTTCATGGATATCAAAGAGGAACACTTTTTAAAACTGATGTAGCTAAGATGAAAAAAATTATGAAATTAGCCTGATTAACTTCTTCAGGAAATTCAGACCAAAAGTAATTAATTGCTTTTAAGCAAAATCTCTTATTCATGATGATCTGCAGCAGTCAGTTTGCATTTAACAAGGTTCTGCAAATATGAATGCGACATGCGATCAGTTGATCTTTGTTAGGAATGTTGTTTAACAGATGTTGTTCGGGCAGATTACTATGAACACTTCAATACTCTGATTCTAAAGCTGTCATGGAATTGTTTAATTGTTATTTAATGGACAACCTTCCTAACGTTACAATTTCTCAATGTCTAACCAGTTCATTAGCCTTATTTGCTTGAGTGATCAATTTTCGTACAAAAGGAATTCAGCTCACAGGGAGTTACAGTGAAATGACATAAGTATTGAACATTTACTTTGCCAAAGTATCAGGGAAACTAACAAGATCGGCATCACATTAGAAGAGATCATAAAAGATTTTAAAAAATTAGGGGAAATAAACATAATCTTAGGGTGGATATAAGGTGAGTCCAGCTAGATTGTAACAATGATTGTAACAACTACATCACTAAGTTAACAGAGTGGGCGCATAAGTTGCGTAATTTTAATATAGTTCAGTGGGAGATGACGAATTTTGGTCAGAAGAATGGAGGAGCAAAGAGATCTGGAGGTACAGATACACAATTCACTGAAACTGGCCATTCATTGAAAACATTAAAAAGAAAACAATTTCTTAGACTGGAATTCACTTCTAGAAGAACAATCCTAAAAAGAGAGAAGTTATGTTAAACTTGCTTCAAAGTATGCCAAGTCCATATCTGAATTGCTGTGCAC
>JARFYF010000052.1:123759635-123779056 GCA_030265395.1 Rhina ancylostomus | reverse complement strand
AATGCATAACAAGAAACCATGTAACATCATTTATCAGATACATTGATTTATCAATAACATACATGAAATCCAAAGGTTAAATAATTCACAAACTAAGGTTGTATTCCATGGAATTCCGATTAAGTGGCTGTTTATTTAAGTCTTCAAGATATTAAAGAGAAACTGATAGGTTAGATAGAGAAACTACCACCAAAGATTAGGGGGGTATTGTCTAAAAATGATGAATAGACCTTTCAGAAGTGAAGTTTGGAATCATCTTTATGCATTAAGCTAGGGGAAGCTTGAAACTCTCTTTCACAACTGTGAATTGTTGCTAGGTCAACTGCAGATTTCAAGTCTGAGATTAACAGAATTTTATTAACCAAAATTATTAGAGGATGTGGGTAAAAGCAGATTTATAGGGTTGGGTCACAGATCAGCCATATATGTCAGAACAGACAGAAAGAGCTAATTAATCCACTTGTGTACTTGCTTTCCTTTGTAAATTTAACAAATAGGTTGACCTCTTAACTCCTTAAATGTTTAAGTGCAAATTATTCAAAAAAATCCATACTAACACATGATATATATGTTCAACCTTAACTCTATTCATGCAATTACTAAGATACAATGAGACATCCACCATCAAGGACATCTTCAAGAGGCAGAGCCTCAAGAAGGTGGCATCCATCATTAGGGACTCTCACCATCTGAAACATTCCCCCTTCTCATTATTAGCATCAGGGAGGTGGTACAGGAGCCTGAAGACCCACACTCAACAACTCAGGAACAGCTTCTTCCCCCTGCCATCAGCTTTCTGAGCCATCCATGAACACTATCTTTGTTATTCTTGCACTATTTATTTCTGTAATTTATAGATTTTTGTCTTTGCATTGTATTACTGCCGCAAAACAACAAATTTCACGCCATACATCAGTGATAATAAATCTCATTCTGATGAACAACAGATATTAAATTTAAATACACATTTGTTATGCTGCAAAATTGTAGTAATGTTGGTAACATTACTGCTCTTTCTAATGGGCCTAATCTAATAGTGAAAAATAAACTTCCCCTACAAAAACTTCATTACATATGTGGTCTATTTATTAATGTCATTATTGGTATGATTTGAATTTCAACTGTGTGCAAATCAAAGCACTCCTGTCATTCTAAAACGTTGACAACCTATGATGCATATAATACAATTATGCAATTAACCCACGCAATAAACTGCTGTCATCTCTGGAATGTAGAATTTGCCCCTCTTGCGAGATAACAGTTTGCAGCAACTCATTTACCCAGAAGTCACGGGCAGTTCTCAAATATCAGACCCTGTATCTAACAGCATTGAACACGTGAGCTCAGTTACATCCATAGCAACTCTCACCCAATAACTGCCTACTGTAGTATCCATTTGACACGAGAAAATCCTACCATACGGGGACTAAATTTAACAACGAAAGGTAAGACAATGTGCATACTCACCCACACCACTCTATAACTCAGATACCAAATAAACCATTCTGAAGTATAATAGTCAACAGCGTAAGAGATCTGTGTAACTCACCCTGACTTATCACTTATGAAAACTTGCAATCACCATCCTTGATTTATTTTGATGCACACCACTTTTAAAAACATATTTCCTGCGCTTTAATGGATGTGCAGTTTTCGCACAGTCTTTGCAGCTATTTATGATCTGATGGAGCTGTATAAAATATTCCTTGTCATTGGTATTGTGAGAACAAATGCCATATTTATACATTCAACTCTCAAATGTCATGTCCCACAGCCCGAGCCAACCAAATAAATTCCATCTAAATAGTCTCCTTCAGCAGTTCTTTACTGGTTTGGATGATTTGCTTCCACTCCAATTCAGAGGTGGCTGACAGCGCCAGAAATTCTTGGCTGGGGAAGGGGGCTGGATGATTTGGGATGCTGTAGCTTCCTTGCAATATTTATGCCCGACCTCCACCTGCTTTCACGGCGAAGACTTAACGTGCTCATTGCCTTTCTGGATGCCCTTTCTCCGCCTTGAGTAGTAACGGCCCACGAAGTGGTGAGGATGTTGCATCTTCCTCCCCCCAAGTCGACGTTGAAGAAAGCCTTGCACCGTCTTAAAGACTTCAGATCCAGCAGCAAGACCTACATTTGTATAACGCCTTTGAGGTCCCTTTCCAGGAACAACGAAGTGCTTCTGAAACACGATCCCTGTTGCAACGTCGGAAATGATAATCAGAAAGGATGGAGATGGAGTCACCCACCTGCCGCATTTAATGAAATATTTGGTCAAGTTATAATTTACCAAAAGTGATCGTCCCTGACTCAACCAGTGTTTCGCGGCACCAATTTAACAGCCCCACCGCTGAACCTTTCGATTCCCACGGACAACAGTAGCAGCAAGGCTGCCTCAGGTCAGGCAGGCCTCCCTCCCACCTGTCTTCCCGGTCGCTGGGCCGAGCGGCGGGGGGGGGGGAAGGGGGTGCGTGGTGCGACCTACATTACTCGTACCCCCGGCCTCGGCGTGTACCCGTGCGCGCGCGGTGGGAGGGTGACGCGATCGCGGAGGGATCGTGTTGCGAGGAGCGGAGCGGGTGGTGCTGCGGCCTGTCGCCTGACGACGTGCTTCCCTTGGCGACGGGGCCCTGGCGCTGCGCGGCTGCGGCTTTGGTGCGAGAGGGGAGGGGGGCGGACGAACGGGACGTTACATCGGATCCAGCGAGCGAGACAGGGGGAGGGCGATCGTGCTGCCAAGCGCCGGACACAGCGATCGGGGCCGCGCCTCCTCCTCCTCCTCCTCCTGCTGCAGCTGCGGGGGAGAACCAGGCAAGTCACATTAAACTGTGGTGAAGCTGAACAAATGGACGCGAACCCCCTCCCTCCCCGCTCGGTAATGGCTGTGATCCCGTGAGCGGCGTCTTTCTCTGGCGGTTGACGCGGCTTTGCCGCCGTTTTGGGCACCGGGGAGGGAGTGTGTGTGTGAGGAGTAGAAAGAGGGGGCGGGGGCCCCTGGCTGGTTGCTGTAGCAAGTAACCGGCTTATACAAAGCGCCGGGCGTGTGTGTTGTGTGTTTTTTAAATGTCAGCCGGCGCCCCCGAGCTGCGTCAGAATGGGGACCGGTTTAAAATTCAAAATAATAACCAACGTTTTATTCAGAGTGACAGCTCCGCAGCGTTTGATTGAATCCCCCCTCTCTCTTCCTAAATGGGCACCTAATATGAAGGCGAGCGCCTTTTCTTTTATAGACAGGTATATTTGCCAGTAAGTGATCTGGTTTCGGCTAAGGGCAAGGGCGTGTGTTTCATCATCTGCCTCCCACCCTTCCCCACCCCGCGTTTGTCCTCAAACTGCTGGGCCTCTCCGGATTCACGGCAACCTGACTTGATGTCCTCCTTAACCATTGTGACGCACGGGGGATTGACGGGGGCGTCCGCCAGTGGGAAAGTGGGCCGGGTCCCACTGACGCGGTGCGTCAGGGCGCCGCTGACATGATCCGACCAATGGTGGCGGAGGGGGGCGGCGCCTTCGTGGTCAGGTTAGGTGGAGTGGTCACAGGGAGAAGCGAGAGGCGGGGAGTGGTGGTGGGGGCAAAAAAAGGAATCAGATCGATTTCAATCGGTTCAATTCATTCCCTGTAAACACTGAATCGAAGGTACTAGCTCTCCCGCCTCCTGTAAATGCATGTGTAAGAGCTGAATAATTCTTACAAATAGCTTCTTTCATAGTTTGTTGTACAAGTTGAGCTAAAGGTCAAGTTCAAAAACGGGTTGCATGCTTTTTGGTGCATTCATTTGTGCGCATTTTTTAGCGATCTCATGGATTTTTGAACGGTATTTAGTAAACTGCTTTGTGCGACTTTGTAATTCAAGCACCCATTACGTTTTCCTTCTGATAACATTTATTTTATCTGCTCCATCTCTTTCCTCGCTTTTATTTTTGCCCTGTCACTTGTATGGCAAATTTATTCATATCAACCCAGATTAAGTTAAGGATATGAAAATGGATTTTCTGTACCCCTTTTTGCGATTGAGTAAGAAGTGTACATCGAATCTGAATGAAGCGTTGGTTTTGGGTCCACTTGGTGCAGAGTTGGCTGTCGTCATTCTGAAAAGAGTGAGGTTTTGTTATCCTAAATAATACCAGTTGTATAGAATTCAGACTTGAGATTTTTAATCAGTTCTGTATTGAGAATGATATGTTTATCATTTATTTCAATTAAATGTAGGTTCCTTTATATTTTCATAACATGGGGCCATTATTTTGATATCCCAGTTTTAAAAAATGTCTCCTAATCCAGCGTTTTCGGGTTAGGATGCAACCTTGTGATTCGGGTTAAAAGGGCTAGAGCCGTGGTCATATTATAATTTTATTCTAAACCTCCATAAATCCTATTTAATGCAGATCATGATCCGTGTTTATTTTCACACTGTAATCCCGGGAGTCCCCAGATTAATTTTATTGTCATATCAGAATTCTTAAATGAAACGCTTAGATTTAACTTTTGCATCATTTTTGCGATGTTCCTTGGAGCTCGTACAGGTTTATAAAATATTAGATCATTCAGGCTAATTCAATTAACTTTAATTTTTTTTATTAAAAAAAATGAAAATCACGTCGTAATGGTTTGGAAGATA
Organism: Rhina ancylostomus; assembly: GCA_030265395.1. NCBI lineage: Eukaryota > Metazoa > Chordata > Chondrichthyes > Rhinopristiformes > Rhinidae > Rhina > Rhina ancylostomus. The sequence goes on along the minus strand of JARFYF010000052.1, from coordinate 123,774,440 downwards.
AATGGTAACCAAAAATCTAAGTGTCAATAGATTATTAATGTTCAGCCAAAAAGCGTAATTCGCATAGATCGTACATTTTAATTCTTGTTGTATATACTATTTGTAAGAATATTAAATGGAAGTTAGAGCTATCTTTTACATGTCTTATCATTAAACGTACTGGGATTGGGTCGTGGTTGGCGGAATTACAGAAACTATGCTGTGACTGAAGGTTTGTGGCTACATTGCAGCTACGTTTGGCGAAACGATGATGGTGACATCTGTTTCGATGTGATAACACGTCTCTTTTAACATCAATATACATTATAAAATAATCATGTCCAATAGAGAGCACTTAACTGGTAGAGGGCTGACAGCAGCTACTTGGAAAGGATATCATGTTTTTATTTCTATTGAAATAAAATTTGAATATCGGTGTATGAAGTCGACTGGAAGAATTTTCTTATTTAGAAATAATCCAGTATGTGAAATATTCCATGTGATTTTTGCCAGGATGATTTTGCCCATGATTTAATCGTCCTAAATTCTTCTGGGTTTGCTGAAATAAATTTTATGTCGCACGTGAAAAAATGTATTGAAAGAAAGATCACAAGTTAGTGACTGGCATTCATAACTGCTTGAAATATTACAGTAGTGGAACTGAAGTTTAACAATGAGTAGAATTTTATCAACAGATTTATTTTAGTTTGCAATTTTCAGGTTTTGTTTGTGCTGTTTAGTTGCCCAAAGTACGCTTCTGTGTACAGCGTCATTTTGTCATCAGCACTGCAGATGCTGGGAAATCTGTGGGAGTTGCCGGCAATGTTGCGGGGCATGTCCTTTAAGTGTTCGCGTGAATTTTCTGGATAATTTATTAAAGTAACATTAATGCTGATCGTTTAGTTATATCCTTTCATGGACTGCAATTGCTGCATGCTAGAAAAACATGTCAGAAAGTTTATTTCTTTGTTTTACATGGCATCTACCATATACATATATTTTGTCTAAACTCCTGTGTCCTTAGCAAAACGCTTTAATCCAAGGGTGAGCTTGATATTGTTTGACCATACTTGAAGCTTTACACAGATTGATGATGGAGATTGCAAATAATTATTTCTACTTGGCCTACTTCAGTTTACTTTGTTTTGAAGTTTTAAGGAATACTATTATTTCTATGAGAAGAGTATGGTAGGGGTGAAGGGAAATAAAAAGTTATATGACGGCGAGTTAGACCAATTCCTTTATTAAAACATTTATCAACTTGTTTATTTCATAGGTGTTAAGTGTTTTGGAACAAATGAGCTATATATGATCACAAAGCTTTGCTTAAATAGTGTACTGCAATTAATTTATAATTCTATTTTTATTGAAACTAGGAAAAAAGCCATTTTTGTTTCAGTTTGTTAAGTTACACAATATTGCTGGATTGAGTTACTGGGAGAAAATAAACAATTGTAGTTTGTAAGTACATTGAAGACTTTATAGTTCAAAAGAATATTTTTAAAAACTAAACTAACACAGGTAGGCTGGAGAGATTCACCTTTTTTAGCTTTCAGATTCTTTAACTTGTTTTACCAATTCAAGAACACATTTTTCACATATGATTCCAGAATATATGCCCATCCTCAACAAAATTGTTAGTAGGATCTGCTTTTCAAATATGTTTGGTAAGGTACAAAGCTCAATTATTAAATTGAACTTCAAAGCAATGAAGGAAAGCAAATTAGTCCATGCTTAATGTTATGTAATAACAATGTAATTTATTACATCTCATAATGATTTATACTTTTAGCTCTCCATTTTAAACATTTTATTTTACATCCAGGTTTTACTTTTTTACCAAGAGAAATTGGAATGAATGATGGTGCACACTGATGCTTAGAGGGGAGTTAAATCAGGAAGTGGTAAATGTGTTATGCTGGGCTGAGGTTTTAAAGTCTGAATATACTTTAGGAGGAAGAAACTTCTTTAACTAGTTCTAGAAAATTAAGTGAAGTAATTAGGAAATATAAAAATGAGAATCATAAAGTAAACAACTGCTGAAATATAGTTTGAAATAAAAGCCTGAAAATAGAAAAGCAAGAAACTGCAGATGCTGGAATTGTGGAAAAAGAGAAAATTCTGAAGATGTACTCAGCAGGTTAGGCAGCATTTATGGAGAGAAAAACAGTGAACATTTCAGGTTGATGACTTTTCATTGGAATTGAAGGAAAATAAATATTTCCATTCAGCAAGTTAATTTCAAGCATAGAAGGAAAATATTAACCTAGATAAATTATTCTGTAAAAATACCAGGCAGATAAAATGACAAAGGAATTAATAGAAAGTTTTGCAAGAGAAGATGATTGTGGTATGACCAAAACGTAATCTTGTAAATGAACGGGGTTCATCGGAAACTGGAACTTGTTTTAAACAAGGAAATTTTAAGATGTTATGAGAGACCATCAGGTATATAGGATAAACTTAATTGTCACTTTGAAAATTGAGTTTATTAAGTTCGGCTAACACATGCATAAAACAAATAGTGCCTAACAGATTTTTTGAAGATTTAATGTACAGTAATTTTTTTAATGTAGTGATTTATCACAGAAGTATTTTAAAACATGTTCAATAAAGTGCTGTTTGGGAAACCTATTAAGGTACATGACAGCATGGTTGCGGTGATTTTAGGGCATTGTTGAAACTTGGCTCTAAGGAAGTGAGATCTTCCCTCATACTAGAACATTTGCAGCTGGCTATACTTTCTACCACTTTGGTAGTTTAGTGCATCATTTTGTTTACCTCCCTGGTATTTTGTCCACCTTTGAGAGGACCACATCACTTTCCATGCTTTTCGATTCTAGACTCCACTTTGCATATCACTCTAATTGTCCTGCTGCCCCCTGCCACTGGGCCCATTTTGCTCATGTATTCCTTGTCAGTTCCTGCAGCAAATGGTTTCCCATCCTCGGAAACTTAAACTTTAATGCATTGTCCTTGTCTGCCGTCTTTTATATTCATTGCCTCTATGTCCTCCAAAAGACTCCTAGTTTTACTCATGTCTATTCTGCTCCATGATTTCTCCAGATTTCTGGTTTCAATTATTCGCAAGAGCAAATCCAACCACATTTTGATATCCTTAATCCTCCAAATTCCATGATTTCCTTTTATTCCTCCTTTACATTTGTATCCCAGGGTAAAAATTCTAATTTTTGCTCATTTATGCTTTCAACTACTTGGTCTGTTTGCTGCGATACCTCTGCACTTGACATTTTGCTCACTATTTCCACATTCTTGTCCTTGGTAGTGTTTATTCTTTCTCTGCCAGTCATTCCCTGGTATGACAGCCATTTAAGCTTTAAGTCCAAACAATGTGAATTTCTCAGTGTCTGCTCCCAGTTGGTGTAGCCATCAAACACAAAATCTGATTGGACAATGTGTAATTGCAAGTTGGTCATATTTAGTTATGCTTGGAAAATGGGAACTTAAGCTTAGTTCAAAATAGATTAATACTAAAATGGTATAGAAGCCATGGTAGATATATAAGGAGCTGTTCCATCAAGCTGAACAAAGATAATATTCCATTTAGGAATACTCTACGAGAAGAATGATCTATCCATGGATAAACAAGGAAGTTAAGAATGCTGTCAAATTGAAAGAAAAATCATACAATGTTGTGATAACTCATGGTCATCCAGAAGATTGGGAAAATAGCTAAAAAAGAAATTGGAGGGAAAGCATAGATTAAGAGATTTTACACGTTTTTTATAAGGAAGAGAGCAGTTCAGTTCCTAAGAAGTTGAGACTGGAGAATTAATTATGGTAAATAAAGATATGACAGAGAAATTGAACAAAAATTTTATCTTTAGTTTCACAATATTACCAAAAAACATAAGGGATATAAAGGAAAAATTTAAAACGATCACTTAACCTAGAGAAAAGTTACTAGGTAGACCAAGGGGAATAAAGGATGACAAGTCCCTTCTATCTCACAGTCTGTATCCAAGGCTCTTAAAAGAAGTGGCAGAAGAGATGATGGATTTGTTGGTTGAAATCTTTCAAAATTCCCTAGATTCTGGTCCAGTCATTTGGAAGACCATGAATGAAACATCTGCCTTCAAGGAAGGGGGAAGACAGAAAACACAAATTGTAAAACCAGTTAGCCTGACATTTGGATCTTGTGGGCTGCTGGAACAGTCAGTGCTGGGACCTCATCTATTTACAATCTGTGTTGATGACTTAGATAAAGAGGCCGAGTGTATCATATCCAAATTTGGTGTTGATTCGAAGAAAAGGTAGACAAGCAAGTTGTGAGCAGGATACAAAGAGTCCATGAAGGAATGTATCTTAAAAAAGTTAAGCAAGTAGGCAGAAGTTAAACATATGGAGTATATTGCATTCCATGAAGATAGCCATAAAATATTTGCTTAATTCCTTTGCCGTTTTCCTATTCCCCATTATCACTTCTCCTTTCTCCATCTGTAAGGGTCCCACATTTGCCCTCACTGATATGTTTCCTTTTATATAATTATAGCAGCTTTTTAAATGTGTTTTTGTGGTTTGAACAAGTTTGCTCTTGTATATTCTTCCAGTCCTCGGACTTACTACTTTTTCTGGCAATTTGAAAAGCTTTTTTTCTTGTGCCTAATGCTACCTTTTTAAGTTCTTCTCTAACAGCATTCAATGGCTTCCTGACTCTCAAAACCTCAGACTTAAAATTCTCATGCTTGTGTTTAAATGGCTATGCTGCTCCCTGTCTCTGTAACCTCCTACCTATGTGAGGATCATGAACAACTATGGGTTATGCTGGGAATGAGCTGTATTATCATTGTGGAGGAATTACAGACTTTTTTGCAAGAACAAAGGAAAATTCGAAATCGAGGTAAATAATTTTCCCCCATCGGTACTAGCCAGTAAGTTGCTGAGAAAAGAGCGTAGATTTGATTTGACCACCAAAAGAATGAAGGGTCGGCTAAAATGAAGCAATAGTTCAAGTGGAATTTCTCATTTTATTCAAGCTAAATGAATAAATGGACAGTGGATTTAAAGAAAATAAATTAAAAGATAATGGATTTGTTTCCTTGTGCCAACTTGAATTCATTTTTTTCATAGCAGTGTAACTGGGCATAAATTGGCACTGGGCAAAAGAAAAGAAAGGAAGTGTTTGTTACGAGAGATCAAATTTTCCTGAGGATCCTTAAGGGAGGGATGATTGGGGATGCACAAGAAGCCAGGAGGAATTAAGGATGTGGTGCTAATGAACCTGCAGTTAGAGTGTATTTGGAACCTGTTGTGTTTTCAAATTACCTTGCCAGGAAGTAGATTTCGATGGGAAATGGGAGCAGATCCTCTGACAGGTAGATCTCGATGAATTCCAGATGTGATTGTAGATGGAGAAGGAACAAGAAAGTTGAGAGGTTATTTAACCAAAGTAGTATCAGTTTGGCTCATAGTCTTAGACGTAATCTTTGTACTTGAGAGATGCATGGACTTATCAAGGAAGATTCTTAATACTTAAGGGCATAAAATACTCTTTTATGCCCTTAATTTTAGACCAATGGAACTGATTGCAGTGAACACTCAGTGAAGTAGTTCAATCTGCATATGGCTGAGGTAGAAATAATTGTCAACAAGAGATGGTACCTTGCTATATTATTCCTGGAGTCTTTTGATTGCTTAAAGAGTTTGGAGAAGAACTTTCAAATTTTTACCCCATAATTGCCTTTCCCAAGGGATAGGGTGTACTGGATGCACCAGTTTCCCTTCCCTCAATTTTTTATGTCCTCTGAGTTAAAACATAGTTAATTCAAAATCCACTACAGAAACAAGCAATGAATCTATTCTGAAAAATGATTGCAATACTGAGGAAATGTTTTATTATATGAGGTGAAATGTAAACAAATCATGTCTGCCTTCTCAGGTAATGTAAGCAATCCAGGGGCACTGTTCAAAATTCGGAAGTTCTGTCACTATCCTAGCTAAAACACATTTCTGGTAATATTTCCCATTATTTTCTGTGGAACTATGTTGTGCATAAATTGGACACTGTATTTTACTGCATATATCATCTGTGATCCACTTCAACTCTACTATGGCTATTAAATATTTTGGTCCATTTGAAAGACATGAAAGGGAATATATTCTTCCAAGTTCTTTTCTGTGATGAAATGCTTCATTATTTGTTACTTCTGAAGTGAGATCACATTGTTGGGAATGGAGAAAGTATTGGCAGGTCAACAAAATAAAGCCTTGATTGTGATCAACCAGAAACTGCTATACTGTACCTTGAAACTTCCACCATTTAAACCACTATCTCGCTTCACAAGCTTCTGCCATGGATGCAATACATCAAAATATCACAGTAGTTTGGTCCTTTGTATAAAAAATATATGGAAATTATTACAATAACAAACATAAACATAATTCATAACCAGTTCTTTGAATTTTCTCATCATATTTCCCATATGTCTTTTTTTAAAAGAAGCATCCAGTATATGTTGCTTGCAGATCTGTAGGTTCAGTTTTGACTGAGTTTTTTTTAAGCTTCCATCCTAACAGGTTTCAGCTTTAGGCCATCCAGTTGGTAAAATAAGTGAAAATAAAATAAAACTGCAGATGCTAGAAATCTAAAATGTTTTAAGTAATGCTGGAAATACTCAGCAGGTCAGGCCTTGTATGTGGGAAGAGAAACAGAATTAACATTTTCCCAGAATTGGGAAGGAGACAAAAGAAGCTTGTTAAGCTGCAGGATGTGGGGGAGGGGGAGATGCCTCTCGTAGGGTAAAACTGGGGTGACCACGTGGACAAGCCATTTAAAAAAAAGTTACGAGTGAACGGGAGCAGCTCAAGTGTCCGAACATAGATGTAGGGATGTTCTCCACTCCCTGAAGGCAAAAAAGAAACAAGGCAACAAACAGGCTGAGCCAATATCACAGCTGGATGACAGATACAGAGAAATTAAGTACTTGAAGTTATAGAATTCAATACTGAGTCTAGAAGGCCGTATTGTACCCAGATGGCAGATTAGGTGCTGTTCCTCAAGCTTGCATTGAACCTCTTTGTAACAAGAGAGGGAGTGGGATGGGGAATTAAAATGGCAGGCAATAGGAAGCTCAAAGTTGCCTTGCGGATTGAATGCATGTAATCTGCAAAGTGATTACACAATCTGTCTTTGGTGAGAGGAGACCACATTGTGAACACTGAATGCAGTACATTAGACTGGAAGAAGTGCAAGTGAATCGCTGCTTCACATGGACTGTTTGCATCCCTGGATGGTGGGAGAGTAAGAGGTGAAAGGACAAGTGTTGGTCAATTGCAGTTGCAAGAGAAAAAGCTCAGAGAGTGGGTGAGTGGTGGCAATGGAGCGGACCAGGGAGCTGTAGAGGAAATGGTTTCTGTGAAATGCTGAAAGGGGAAGAGAGGGTCTGGCGGTGCAATCTCTTTGAAGGTGGTGGAGAATGATCTGTTGAATGCAGAAATGTAAGAATTTCAGGAAATTCAGGAATGTCCTTCGATTTCATACTTGTGTTTAATATTTGCGGGTAGTCTAATTATTTTTAATCAAATAGATACAAACTTAATTTTAGTAGAGAGTTAGGAGAGCATCTTTATTATTACACTGTGTATCACATAAGCTGGTACTCCTATTATTAAAATTGTTTTATTAAAATTGTTTTATTTCAGACTTGAAATACGCAACAACACAGATCTACTAATAACTAAGGTTGTTCTGGGAAGTCAGAGAAAACCTGGAAGCTGTATTTTGGAGTGGCTTCCTACTGAGTGAATTAGGAATGGGAGAAAAGTGATAGAATTTGTTCATGCATTCAGTGCAGAAACTAGGTATTTCCCAACAGGAATTGTGCTCACTCCAACTGGTACTCTCTCAGTGGCAGTTGCACACCTAACGATGTTCCTTGTGCAACGTTGGTTTCAAGCATTTCTGGTGAAGTTGGATCAGATTTTTCTGAAATATTTTAGTTATTGGCCATCCTTGACGTCCATTACTGGGCTTGGTCTGGAACATTATCATTTAAAGAGACACTCTCACTTTTGTTTAAATTTTAGTCCATTACACTATAATCTGGAGATTGCCTACTTGATCTAAAACTGTGTGTATTGATCACAAAATATTCTATTGAGCTAAAGCTGCATGTGGCTCTTACAGTTCAAGAAGCATGGGACTGAAAAGCATGGCAAACACAATTATTGGTGTTTAACTTTGTTAGATGTGTAAGGCCCTCCAATACACATAGCTAGGTCTACAGTGTCAAGCACATGTTGCTTTTTATCTAGCAGACAGGTCATAAAACATGTATTGTGTTAGGGATCACGGGACAATCAATTCAGATTGTGGCAGCCTGACTTTGGTGTTTATTTATGGTATGTTTGAAATCTCCCTGCTGAATATTTCTACATTGTACAACAACCTATGTATTGTAGGTGATGCTCTCTATTCGTAGGATACTAGTATTCGTAGCTTGTCCTTAATTTTAAGCCAGAATGATGATAAGATTTTGTATTTACTATTAAAGATGGCAAACTTCAGTGCCTTAGCTGCAAAGGATTACTCTATCACTACAGAATGTTGTTCCTTTGCTTCAAAACATTATTATGAAAAAATCTTAGGTTTCTATCTAAATATCCTCCTGAATAGGAATGAAGAAAAAACAAGATTACCACAGTAAAATTAATAAACAGCAAAGGATGCTAACTTCTGCGTTCAGGAAGAATCCTGATAGAACAATCAAAGTTTTGTAATTTGGAATGTCACGTGAACTTCTCCAAAATATAGGAAATGATGCACTGTATTAATTAGTGTTTCAAGCTTTCTTTCAGAACTGCAGTCTGAAGGACTTTGACTTTCTTCCACTTTCACCCTTGTCGACCATGGGATGAATTTCCTTATGAATGTTGCCGGATATCAGGGAGATCACATGGTTCCTTCTTCCCTCTCCTTGGCTTCTGACTCCTGGCTCTGTCTTTGAAGCTGACTATCCATACACTGAAAACCACAGAGCCTAGTCTAGAGTACTCTCGGTCTTTTCAATATGAGATTCTGCTGTCTGCACCAATTGGGATGCCTTCCAATATTCAGGTAGCAGGATTTCATACTTGTCTGCTCCAACCTGGATAGGAGAAGAATGTCCTTGTAAACCTCTCCAGCAAGAGGAGAAAAGAGTGCAATGACAACAGGTACAACTAATGTCAAAAGAAGAGAATGAGGCCACATGCTTTGGAGGAATATCCCTCTCTGGTAGTGCTATCAGGGCACATTTGACAGACCAGATATTCTCATGAATACCAACTTTTGCAAGTTTGCATGCCATTATCATACATCTGTTTTTTGGAGCCAAACAGCAGTGCTCACAACTCCAGCCATTTTCAATGCCAAAGGTGAGAGGTGGCTGCAACTTTAGTACATCCATTTGTGTGCTACAGTGAAGTTCTGCATTTTGTTACAATAAAGGCCTCCTAGTGCTGCATGCAAAGCAATGGTTAACTGGCATTAGGTTCTGCTCATGGCCACTTACAGACTATTGCAATATGCAACAATGAATTATGAATTATTTTATACAAGTTTTGAGCAACTTCAACCTAACAGTTCAGCAATGGTGCAAAAAAACTGAGATTGTTCATGTAGCGAAGTGTATAATCCTGTACATCAGCCTTGAACCTATGTTTTTGGGATCCTTCCACAACACATCAGAAATTGAATTGCATCTTTTAAAACACCATGATATAAAAAAAATGCATCTTGACTTAACAAGTCTTGAATGCAGCAAGCTCCAAATCAGCGGAATTAATCAATATGCCTAGTTAAGTAATTAAACAATCAGAAACACAATGAGTTCCTTCTGAGTTTTTTGACTAAATCAAAACCGCTGTGTCAAGGGCAGCACAGTGGTGCAATTATTAATGCTATTCTTTTGCAGCTCCAGTGATCGGGTTCAGTCCTGAACTCTGGTGCTTCCTGTGTGGAATTTGCGTGCGTTCTCCCTATGATCAGGTAGGTTTCATAGAGTTGTACAGCATAGCACATCAAGTTTCTTTTGCATTCTCTTGTTTCCTCCCATGTCCTAGTGAAACGAGGGCTGGAGGTTAGTTTGCAGCAGTAAACTGCCCCTTGTCGCAGAATTTGGGGAGAGATGATGGGATTGTGTGAAGAAAAATATAGGATTAGTGTAGGATTATTCTAAATTGGTGCCTGATGGTCTCCATGGACTTGGTGGACTGAAGTGCCTGTCTCCATGCTATCTGACTCTGAGCTATAACCTTTTAGGGTTATGTGCTCAACCATGCAGTTGACTAATGAAAACTGTCCTATTTATGAAATAGGGTGATATCTGGGACACACTGCCAGAGGACGTGGTGGAATCGTATACAATTATTTCTATAATTACATACAATTATTGCATTTAGACACTTAAATAGACATTGCATAGAAGGATAGACTCATAATGCAGGCAAATAGGATTAGAGTAGATGTGCACAAAGGTTGGTATGGATGTGTTGGGTTGAAGGGCCCTTTCTGTCTATGATTCAATGAGTCTATAACTTGTACTGTTTAGTTTTAGATACTTCTATCGTGGGGAAGTGTTTCTTACTCTTTACCTTATCTATGCCTCTCATAATATTGTGTACCTCTGTCAGGTAGCCCTGCAGCCTTCTCTGCTCCAAGGAAAACAAACCCAACCTGCTCACTCTTTACTGATAATTGAAACATTCCATTTCCAGGCAACATCCCGGTGAATGTCATCTGCAGTCTCTCCAGGGCAGTCATGTCCTTCCTAGAGTGTGGCAACCAGAATTCCACACAATTTCCAACTGTAGCCTAACCAGTGTTTTATAAAATTGTAACAAGACCTCCTTGCACTTGTGTTCTGGCTAATGAAGACAAGCATCCCATATGCTTTTTTCACCACCTTATCTACCTATGCTGTCATCTTTGGACTTGTACACTAACATCACTTTGTTTCTCTGTATTCCTAGGCCTCTACTGATCATTGTATATGTCGTACCCTTATTTGAACTCCTACCCCAGCTCATAACTAAATTCTATCTGCTATTATCTTGTTGAACTTATCAGCTGATCAATAGCATTCTGTAGCCTGACTACCCTCCTCAGTATCAACCCACCATTGATTTTAGTGCTGTCTGCAAACTTAGTAATTGTATGTCCAACCTTCATATCCAAATCACTAATACATATGACAAAAGCAAGGTTCCCAGCAGGGTCCCTCTGTTATTAAAAGAGGGAGCATGTGCATGAGGAGGGTGGTGTGGTTTTTAGAGGGGTTCGAGTATGCTAGTTTATTGGAAATCAGTTGATAACAGGAGAAATAATTGTAGTTTTGACTCTGACTCATTTCATGATGTTTTTTTTCGTTGATGGCAGTGTCACCTTTTTGTGTCAGTCTGGCACTGCGTATCTGGCAGAGGTCTAGTACACAGTCAGCTGCCAACTTGCTTAAGGGGAAGAGCCAGCATACTACCTACGTAGCAAAGTGCTTGCAGTTGCACCAAATTGAATTGTTTGTAAATGCCATGCAATTAGGTAATACTTTCACATAAAGGAAGTGCTGCTTCCTTTATATGGAAATATTACCTTGTGAAAATACACTTGGTCTATTGCACTAGGATTCCAGATGAAAATCAAAATTCTAATGGTGCAGCATGAAACATTGTAATTGAATGATGCTATGAGGTCTTATGGAGCTAATGAATTTCAAGGCCATTATATATGCTGACCAGTTCCTATTTGGGCATTGCCACGCTGTGACATTGATGTTGGCAGTTGTGCAGTTCAGCTGCTTTGAGAGCATCAGAAACTAATTTTCCCATAAAACATTGAGGGAGAATTGTATAGTCAAATTTTCTGTGTACATCATTTTCTATAAGCAGTCTTGCATGGTAGTTTCAACTGGGTTCCCAGTAATTTTGAAGTATCCCTCATTGGAGGCAATCTGGGCAATTGCTGTTTTTTTTAAGTTGTAAGCTGGAATTATGTTATTGCACCTGTACATAGAATTATGCAGCACTGGTGGTAATAATGGGCTAGATCTTCTAATTGGTGAGCCACCCAAATCATTCGTTGCCCATTGACCATACAGTTTTCCCAGAACACAAGGGGCTGGTTCAACCTCCCAGAATGGCTTTGAAAGTTGGTGAGGTCCTGACCGCAGGCTTGTCTGTTATGGAAGCTGTCACTGAAGTTGAAGATGAGACATTTTAAATGTCATACAAACACTTTTAAAACAACAGACTTGCACTTAAACACAATTGAGTTGATCTAAATTAACTGAATAAAATTGAATCCAGTGTAACCTCGATTGTAAAGTGGATATGGGGGGGCCACTACATACACAAAGTTGAACAGAATTCTCTACCATGCACCCCCATTCTCGCCATTCAACTTCCATTACCATTTGTCACAGCTACAATTTGTAGAACAGATCCCCAATGCTGGATTACTGATCCTTTTCCAGAATCTGTTGCTTTCTCAGTACAGCAGTTGTCAAAGGGACTTTCACAAAGATATATGTTGCATTCTTTTAGGAATGTTGTTGCTTCCCCATTACCTGGAATAAAAACACCAAATCTCCCTCGGGGACAAATCCCAACCACAGTGATTTTTCCCTGTGGGGTGATCCCATGCACAGTGACTCTCTATGGAATACAACATATCTGTCGTGGGGGACATGATAATTCCCAATGCTTATGCAAAACTGTGATATAACAGGCATATTATATTGAGGTTGAACTGTACAATGGTTTGCTTACCTTGTGAAGAGCCATTTCTTCCCATTGATTTCAAAGAGGCTACTTTTCTTGTTTAGTGGGTAGATTTCCCAGTTATAGAGGTGGGGAACCTGAGGAAAATATGTGCTGCCCTGTTGCAGTCCATAAGGACTCCACTATCATATTGTAGATGTTCCAGGTTTGATGCTTAACTGAAACACAAGACTGTAGTTCTGAGCTTCGAACTAATTAATTGCTTAAAAATCATCAATAATTGCTTAAAAATCATCAGATGCAAGTGCATCTGCTTGTTTTTAAGCATAAAACCTGCCCCATTAACACTTATCCTCCAGACACCTTTGCCTGCCCTGCATTCTGACTAGAGCCACACCTGGGCTTTAGTGAAAAGAGCAAGAGTGATCTTTATTCCATGAGCACAGCAGAAGAAACTTACTAAGCAAAAAAAATTATTGCTTTGTTGTGGAGAAATTCAATTTTTAACAACTGTTCTGGAGGCAATGTGAGTTTGAAGGTGCATTGAAGAACCAGAAGTTAATTGCTGTATTTTGCTTGGAATTATTGTGACATGGTGTAGACTATAGAAAAATTAATTATAAGGGGGAATAATAATTGAAGAATCATTATGTACTTTTGACTGTATGGGAGATGTACTTGAGTGTGTGAAAGATATAAAGCACAAGATCAAAAGACTTAAGATGGAGCAAAGACACCTAAAGAGAGTTGATGAAAGCAGAATATTATAGCTAAAATTAATGGTTTGAATTTAGCTTTCTTGTACCATGCATCCTCGTATCTCAATGAAGACTGAGAACCTGTATTTAAGGCTCCATACCTAACAAATTTCATTTAGGGTGTAGTTGGTACAATTAAAGTATGCTGATACAAAATTACCTATAAAATGCTATTAAATTCATCATCTCAACATACAGAGGATCACCAGTTTACGTAAGGGTTCTGTTCCTGAGACCTGCCCATAAACTGAATTTTCCCTAAGCTGGAAATGAACAATTTCTCCCAAAGTCATAATATGAAATCTTTAACCTCGACAGCCCTTGGGGACTGATTTGTCAAGTGTAGACTGGGGAAGGTCAGAGTAGGTGATAACAATTCTTAACAGTAAGTGAACTCTGACAAATGTTTGAATGCAGCCCAGATGGAGTGACAGGAGAAGCTGATCTACTAATCAGCAAAAAAAAACTATTGGCAGTTTATGCACTAACAAGAGGTGGCTTGGGGTCTGTAGTGTTTGATCTTGCATGAAGGAAAGTTTGGGGAAGGCACTGACTTTTTCCATGTGTGATCTCTGCATTGCTTCCTGGCGAAGAGATTCGAGTACTATACTCAAGAGCAGAGTCTGGGGGCATTTGCCAAAAGTCAGATTCTTGTGTTAGGTTTTCTGTAACCTGGGAACTCCCTTTATTTTGTTTTCACCAAATTGATTTTTTCTGGACCTAACAAGTAGATGGGAATATTTGTAGAAGATGTACTCTCTGGTCAGAGCAATTGAGAGTCATACCCAGAATATTTGTGACTGAAATATCATGTTCAAGTCTACCTAAGCAAGGATGTTCTTGTAGTATGGGAGCTGCAACAATTATTAGAACCATAGAACAATACAGCACAATACAGGCCCTTCGGCCCATGTTGTTGCCCATCAAACCACACCCCGCACCATCTAACCCTTTCCTCCCACATATCCCTCCTCCCGCATATCCCTCTATCCCACACTCCTCCATGTGCCCATCCAACAACCTCTTGAACCTGTCCAACATATCCGCCTCCACCACCACCCCAGGAAGCACAGTCCATGCACCTACCACTCTCTGGGTGAAAAAGCTCCCTCTGACATTCCCCCTGAACTTCCCCCCCATTATTTAAAATCCATGCCCTCTTGTCTTGAGCAATGGTGCCCTGGGAGGGAGGCACTGGCTGTCTGCTCTATCTATCCGTCTCAATGTTTTATACACCTCTGTCATGTCTCCCCTCATCCTCCTCCTCTCCAGTGAGAAAAGCCCCAGCACCTTAAGCCTCTCCTCATATTCCATACGCTCTAATCCAGGCAGCATCCTGGTAAATCTCCTCTGC
>JARFYF010000052.1:123712593-123724168 GCA_030265395.1 Rhina ancylostomus | reverse complement strand
TAACTTGCTTTACTAAGACCCAAGGTCTCGAAGGGATCCTAAATCACAAGCAATAAGAAACAATGGGTCCATCCTGGAGCCTCAACAGAAGGCAGAAGAGCTGATTGTTACTAGAGTCAGAAGAAATGTCTGGATTGGGTTAAGATGGAGAAATTCCTACATGATGAAGCAAGGTCATTAGAAAAACATGACACACGAGGTCCTTGTATGAACTGGCAGGGGCAATCAGTTCCATGTGCGTCTGTTCCTGATGGCTCTGTGCCAATAACTAGGATTGGTGAAGTGGAAAGGTGGAGGTGATACTTAGGCAAGCAATAATTCAGCTACAACAGGATGAAGATGGTTGAAATGGGTCAGATTTGGACTGGAATATCAATATGGTACTGTCTCAGTGGAAGAAAACAGAAGGAATAGAGGACCCTCGGATCAACACTTGCAAGGAGACACTGAGTCTGGAGCTCAGAACAAAAGGAAGTCAAGAATCTGACTGAATCTGGAGCAAAAAACAAACTGCTGGAGGAACTGAGTGGGTTAGGTAGCATCTGTAGAGGGAAATGGACAGTCGACATTTCAGGTTGAGACCCTTCATCTGTACTGAAAGAGTAGAGGGGAAATAGTTGGTGTGAGGGAGAGGAGCAGGGCCAGAGCCAGCAAGTGAAAGGTGGATCCAGGTGAGGAGGGGTGATTGGCAGATTGAGGGAAGAGTGGAAATAGTGACAGAGACTGGGAGGTGATAGGTGGAGGCAATAAAGGGCTTCAGATGATGAAATCTGATTGACTATGTGGTCTGCTCATTCCTTCCCACTCACCCCCCTCTGACCCTTGGCACTTTCCCCTGCAACAATAGGACATTCAACTCCTGTTTCTACATCTCCTTCCTCACCACCATCCAGGAACCTAAACAGCCCTTCCAGATGAGACAAAGATTCATGCACATCTCTAACCTCATCTACTGCATTCAGCTCTCCTAATGCGGCCTCCTCTACATCAGTGAGACCAAACACAGATTGGGTGACCAGTTTGCAGAGCACCTGCGCTTTGTCTGCAATGGCCATCCCAAGTTCCCAGTCACTTGCCATTTCAACTCCCTTTCCCATTCCCACACTGACCCTCCCTCGCCCCACCTAGCTCCATCTGCCCCTCCCCCTTTCTTTTCTCCCCCCCTTCCGGCTCCAACTGCCCATCATTTCTCAGCCCTCCTCAGTCCACCTATCACCCACCAGCACCAGTCTCACCCCTTCCTTTCTTTGTATGCCAGCTACCTTCCCTCTCTACCCTTAGTCCTGATACAGGGTTCAACCTGAAATGTCAACAATTCCTTTCCTTCCACAATTGCTAATTGACCTGCTGAGTTCCTTCAGTAATTTGTTTTTTGCTCTTCATCATGTAGGTTGTGGGTTTGATACATTTCTTGATGTTGTAGTGGAATATTTTATTTCTGGAGGTTTTTTTTCAGTTCTTTCAGGATGTTTGTCTGGTCCTGGACCTAGTGTTTTCAGCCATTTCTTAATAATGACTGGACTGGCTTATCTGAGGGTGGGGAGCTTGGGAGGAGACTGAAAAAGATCCTTCATTAGGCACAACAGTGGATGTAGGTAATACAAGGTAAAACAATAACCAAGTGCAGAATAAAGTGTTATAGTTACAGAGAAAGTGCATTGCAGGTAGACAATAAGGCGCAAGGTCATAACAAGGTAGATTGTTATGTTAAGTCCATCTTAGTCCATGATGTAGGATTGCTTGACCCTTTCTATTGAACACTGCCTTCATTTAGCAGGGATGTAGGCCTGTGAAGTAGCATCACAAATGGACAGCTCACTTTTAGGTACATTGATGCTGTTCCAAAGTATTCATTGAACTGGGTTTGGTTCTGTGGTTTAATGGTTATGGTAATATTACAGAACAGGTTGGCCATGAGATTGTTGGATTGTGGTGGATTAAAGTTCTGTTACTGCTGTGACCAACAGTGCTTCATGGATCTCAGTACTGAGCTGCTGATTTTATTTTGTGTCTAACCTATTCAGCATGATAGTAGGGCCACATAACAGGATAGAGGGTGTTCTCGGTATGAGGATGGGACTTAATTTTGATAATGCTTTCTCTTAGGTTAGGTTTAACTCTTGTGGTAGTTCCCCAGCTGTTGGTGAATTGGTTTATTATTGTCACATGTACCGAGATACAGTAAAAAAAATTTGTTTTGCGTGTCATCCATACAGATCATTTCATCACATCAGTGCATTGAAGGTAGTACAAGGGGAAGCAATAACAACGCAGAATAAAGTGGTGCAGTGCAGGTAGACAGTAAGGTGCAAGGCACAGGCTCAGACCTGTAAATTCAGTAGCTTTCCTCGCATTATGCATCCTACAAAACTTAAGTACAAATTTTGTGTTTGTGTAGGTAATATCACAGAAATCAAAAAAATGTTTTTACAATATGAAGGACTGACAGCCAGTGAGGTTACAGACTCATCCTTATAATAATGGGTAGCGCTGAAGACTCTGAGACTTTGGCTTAACCCAAATATTGTTACATATTTTCAGTCATCTGCTTTAACAGTTGTGGAGTGCCATCTAGGCCGTGGTACTGAGATACAGGAGGCAGCACTTGGAATTTTAATATGGTGGATTTTCTATACTCTAATTCTCGCACTTTGATTTTATGAAACAGGAAAATGACATCTTTTTGGGTTGGGAGAAAGGAACATCCAAGAAATGGGGAAAAGGAAAAAAGAAGTGTTCGGATCTGAGTCTTGAGGAAATGAAGAAACAGGCTGCTGTTCAGTGTCTGCGTTCTGCCTCTGATGAAGTAAGTAGAATTACAAAACTAGAAACCTTATGAAAATTACTGTTAGAGCATAAATTTGTTAATATTAACACAATTGAAACTAAAACCTTATATTTTGCTTTATCTTGCTCTGCTCAATATGAAGTTGTATTTTTCTTTCTTATTTGCATACATGGAAACATAAAACAGAAAATAGGAGCAGGAGATAGCCATTTGGCTCTTTGAGCCCACTCTGTCATTCAACAGCTTATTCTCTATCTCTTATCTTATTCATACCTGTTGACACCTCTTGTGTCTATCTGCTAATTTATATTTAGCAATTGAGTCTCCACTACCTTCTGTGACAGAGAATTCTACTACCCTCTGAATGAAGAAATCTTTTCTTTTCAAACCTAAAAGCATTGCCCCTATCCTGAGATTGTGACTTCTTCTCATTCTGGACTCCCCAGTCAAGGGAAACATCCTCCCCACATCCAATCTATCTAGCCCTGTCAGAATTCTGTATGTTTCATCGAGATCCCCTCTCATTCTTCTAAACACCAATGAACAAAGGTTTATTTGATCCAATCTCTCTTCATACAACTATCCTGTTATCCCAAAATCAGTCTGGTGAATCTTGATTGCATTCCCTCTGTGGGAGGTATATTTTTTGGTAATCCTTTTTTTGTGAATAGCTGAGGCCCAAGCACCAATTACTGCAGTGCTTCATTTGTAACTTCAAAAAAGTCTCCTTTACTCCTACACGGTTTCCTGTCAACTAATTTCCAATTCATGTAAGTGTATTACCCCTAAGCCCGTGTGCTTTAATTTTGCACATTAACTTCTTACCATAATAGCATATCAGTGGATTTTGCCCGTTCAATAGCAAAAATCCCCTGTATATTTACTATGTGTTTTTTTTTACCAGAATTTATTCCATTTATGCTTTGTTAACCATTTGATTTAACTGAGAGAAAATATTTTAAATTGGTATATTCTTGGGGAAATTAGTATTGAACATTGTATTGAAACTCTATGAAATGCTTAAAGCAAGGTTTTGATTCATGGTTTAGTTTGAAATTTTCATTGTTTTATTATCAAGCGTTCTAGTAATTTTTATTGATTTAACCATGGTACTATGGCAAGCAAAGAAGCACAGAAAGGAGATTTGTGTGGGATGGAACCTAATTTAAGCAGTCTCGCAATCTTGTGATCCCATCATTTTTTATCACTTGATCAGTTGCTTAAAAGGAGCAACTTATTTTCATCATTGTTGCAGGTCAAGAACATGATCAATCTATATCAATATTTGTCATTTACTGCAGGAGCAATCAGTTATGTCCTATTTTGTTTGTAATTTGTCAACAAAATATTGACTTGGAATTGTATTATTTATTTCACTACAATCAAGGGAGAAAACCTTTCCAAATCCCAAACAGATTTTAATTTGATACTCAATGCTTTTCAGTTGCTTTGTATTTTGTTTCAAAGTTCAAATGATTTAATCACATATCTGTGGGGCTTATTTGAAGGCATTTTAAAATTGGCATGAACACTGAGCAGGTGAGCATCATCTGAAAGAAAAACAGAGTTAACGCTTCGGTTTTGTTGTTTGTTCCCTTGTATTCTGGCGGATATTTCAATGATTTTCTGTGTGCTGGCTGGGAGTTGGTGGTTGGTTTTCAATTAGTTTCCCTATATGATGTCCAAGTGAATAGGTTTATCTTGATAACTTGGATAAAATTGAATCATGGTTTGTGTTCTTATGGTCAAATGTGTATAATCCTGGTGCTGTGGTTCTTTTTTGTTTTCGAGCTTGTGCGATATTTTAGTTTTATCTGGAAGATAAAATTTCTCCACTTGAAGCTAATTTGGGGGAGACGGTTTCATCTTTGTTTCCTGTTTATATTCACCACATTTTGTTGACCATAATGAAGGTTTTCAACCTTTTGCTCTTTCCCACTAAGCAAGGCAATAAATTTATCCACCTGACCACCTCGCTTGTTAAACTCTACCCTAATTGAAAGAAGCAACTTTGATGGACATTAATATAATTCTTACCACAGTAATCACTCCAGACCATGGTATTCCTCTCCCCAACACCCCTCCCCAATCCTCTCCAAAAAGCTCTCCTCCATTCATCCCTTCATAAGGATCATTGTCTTCCGTCCCCCTTCCCTGTTAAATGTTATTTTTCTCCCATTCACCTCATTATCCTCTGTCTTGCCATCTACTTGAACTTCTGTTAGTATTGTATGCTCTCAGTCCCACATTAATGCATTAGCTCAGATATGTGCTTAATCTGTGAAATGGCTCTTGAAATTATGGCATCACTCAGTTGTTACTAATGAAACAAGGTTGACTTTTTAACTAATTTGTTAAAAACATCACATTTTTGCAATCATACAAAGATTACAGTCTTTTTTCATCGTGATTTACTGAGGAACATGCTGTTGGCCTTGAATTTTTTTTCCCATCGTCCTATGTTGAGACCAACATGTATTATTGTCTTGTTGGGAAGAAATGCAGAACATGTCCTAGTACTGGAAACTTTATCCTGAATTAACATAATAAATTCTAAAGCATTGAAACATGGGTTATTTCAGTTCTTAATAGTCTGCAAAGTTGTGTGTGTGTGTGTGTGTGTGTGTGTATATATATATATATATATATAAATAAATATAAATAAATAAATAAATAAATAAATAAATAAATCTGAATTTGCCATGATTGAGGATATTTAGAAAAATCATAGTAGTTTATGTATACCTTTTGCAAACTTTAGACAACCCAAAGCATTTCACAGATGGTGAAATACTTTTGGAATGTGGTCACTGTTAAAATATATAATATGACACCTTGCCATTTCAATAAGTAACAAAAATAATTAGACTTAAATCTTCTAGATTCAATACAAAGAGCAGCCATAGGGAATCATTCTGCTTTAAGTTACTTCACGTGGATTGGCAGCTGATCTCCACAACAGCTGTTTAATCTGCCTCTGACATTCTTCGCATTAAAGAAACTGATCTGTCATGCTGCACAAGTGCTATCCCTGATCAAGGGCATCACTACATGTAGTGAAGCACAAAACTCAGACTCTTACAACACAGAAATTATGCCTTGATAAAAGAGAAGTTTTATTATATTAAACATGTCAGTTTGATTGTTTTCTAAATAAAAAGGCAACTATAATTTCTTCCCTCTAAAATTTTAGTTACTTGTATGTAAATATTGCATTAATTGTTTTCCTTTTCCTCCTATTATCTGTACATTTCAGGTTTACTTAATTATGTAGGCACAAGATGGAAATTATTTTGTTTCTTGCATTCACTTCCAATTGTTACCACTAACTTTTAGCTGGTTCACTCTGGATTTTTCTAGCTCACTGTTATGTTGTGTTTTGATCTTTTTTATAAGTTTGTGAATTGTGTTTTCAAGATCTTGATTTGACCCCTTGATGAGGTTTTGTGAAGTCTAAGCAACTTATTGTGCTTTGGATTTTTGTTTGCCTGTTGGAAATTTGTGAGTTTGGACAATTTCCTTGCACTTCCATCTCATTGGCAGATTGATTCCAAGTCACAATGATAATGTAATAAAAACAGAAAATACAGCAAACACTCTGAAGGTCAGGCAGCATTTGTGGAATTGGAAAGAATTAATGTTTCAGATTGAAGACCCTTCATCAGAGCTGGTAAAGAGAGATTTTAAAAATAGTTTTAAGTTGCAAAGAAAGTGATAGGAAGGTTGGGGAGGACAAAGGGAATATCTGTAATATGGTGAGGCCAAGGTTGCCCTGGGGATGTATTGTTGGGATCATCCAGTCAAATTCATAGGGGCAATTAAAGAGTAATAGGATAGACAAAAAAATATAGTGTGTTGTTACGAGCAGGACTGTAGATAGGAGGGATATAAATTAAGCCAGTATCACTGATGGATGTAGGAAGAAACGGCCAGCTCTAATACAGAGAGTAGCCTGAAAGTGGAGAATTTGATATTGTGTTGAAAACGCTGCAAGGTTCCCAAATGGGAGCATTACAGTGCACAGGCTACAGAGAGGCAAGAATAGGAGTGAGATGTAGAATTAAAGTGGTAGGCATCAGGAAACTGAGAGTCACTCCTGATCACAAATAATCCCCTTATCTTTTCTTTCCCTCCTGCCACACTCACTACAAGTTAAAACTACATTTTTCTTTTTCCCTATTCTGTTGATGTGTCTTTGACCTGAAACGCTAACTGGTTCACTTTTCATGGGTGCTGCCTCACTTGCTGAGTATTTCTAAGATTTTCTCTTTTTATTTCAAAATGGTGTTGCTCAATTTTTTATTTAAGGTGATTGTCATCTCTAAAGGTATTTCATCTTCAATAGGAAAGCTGTGACTTCTGTTTGAGATGTAAATATCTATTAAAAATCCAGAGCCCACAGTAAAATTCACTTTAAATTGTCTGCTTGCTCAAAAGTAATCTCTTAGCTAGGCCTCCTATCCCCCTCCCTCAATAAAGATTGCTTTTTATCATTCTCAAGCTCACCCAAAATATCAAATCTCTTCACCTCGAACACTTTTTTAAGGGTCTATAGAGAAACTAAGTCGCCTGGAAAATCGCAAGCTTAACTGACTTTCCTTTTCCTTAAGATTCTTGCTATCCTGTGCAATATATTTCCTTCACAGCCACCTCCCTTTTGTGCTCCATTTTCTTTGCTTTTTTGGCTTTTTGAACAGTGGTTATATATCACAATTAAGGCCTCTAAGGATATTATCAGTGACTGTTGAAGAGAATCAAACCATAATTTGAAGTTACTGAGAGGTGGGAATTAAAAATCCCATTTTGAAATCAATTTGTTGTTTGATTCTGGGTTTTGGAACTGTAGCATGGCAGAGAATCATGTTGCTCATCATTTTCAGCTGAAAGCATAATCAATGGCAATTGCTCATGCAACAATTTCCAACCTTCTCAATCCTTCACTTCAACAATTATAATTGAGGATATATTTTCATTCCAGGTTTATTCTAAAAGCCATTGACTTCACTGAATGAAATACCAATTGAAAATGAATATCGCCTGCCCTTTTTAGGATTGATCTGAATATTTCTATTCCAATAAAAATTCATGTAAACTGGGTTGTGCACTGTAGCTCAGGATATTTGTACATGCTGATGTTAATATTTTCAATTAGATCTGTGCAGAAGTATTATCTGTATACCAGTTACCAAGGTCTGGCAATGGCCCCCTCACTATTTGTTTAAAATAGGTGGGGGACCAAGATAAAATGATTTGTAGTTCACCACAGAACAATCTCCCAAGGCACTTTTGTGTCATAGTTGTACCTCAGAAGTGTGGTTGCAATACTAGCAGTTTGTAGCTGCTCCACAACTATTAACTGATTTAATGTATTGGTTCCCTGCTCCAGACTGAATCACGGTATTCCTAATAATCCTTAAAGCTGGAAGATAATTTCTTTCACAAATCCAATTCTATAGTTAAACTATTGAGGCTGTTTGATGTCCACCAATACTAAATGTGCAAACAACGGGGCATCTAAAAGACTCTTAGATAGGCACATGGAAGTAAGTAAAATGGAGGGTTATGGGCTGTGTAGCAGGGAAGGGTTAGATTGATCAGGGAGTAGGTGTCTATATAGGTTGGCACAACATCATGGGCCAAAGGGCTCATGCTGGGCTATACTGTTTTATGTTGTATGTTCTGGCAGAGAGATTTTTCATATTTTTCAAGTTTTTCATATTTTTCCATGGATCCCCACACAGTGCCTTGGAAAACTCTTTGAACCTTAGTTTTGTCCCCAAACTTGTCAGTTTTCTGTCTCTGGACTTATGTAAACTTCTTTTCTTTCACCTGTCTAAACCAGTCTCAAGTTCCCTCCTGGTACATCTTTTATTTGTCTGGTGCCATTTTCCTCTTCTTCTTAAAAAAAAATCCTGATAATCTTTCTTTGTCAAGGCTTTGGTCACCCTTTATCTTCTTTCACACCATGACTTTGTATCAATTTCCATTTTTGAAGATCCTTATGTTAATGATATATAAAATTGTCATTATTGAAGACAATACAACTGATTCACTGCTTATTAATTTTGTGTCAGTAGTAAGTCATGGGTTTGGCCTGAGTTTTCTGATGTGTACTTTCAGCAGTTATTCGGAATAGCAAAAGCAAAATTCTTATTTTACAGGTGACTCGAACTTTAACAGTTTGCAGAGTTAGGTTTGTGGATAAGCAAATGACATTCTTAGCATGTATTTTGGGGAGTAGGGGAAGTGTTGGGGACTGTTGTTTTTGGTATATATTTTTCTTAATTGTAAGAATTTCTTAATATTGTAATATCAAATCTGTTCTCCACCTTGTCGTTTAGTTGTTTTGAAACAAAAAATTATTTTGTTTGTCTTCCAGATGGGTAATAGCATGCTGTCACAATCTAATTATCTGTAAAACTAAATAGTTTTAATCAGAAACACAGGTGGAAATACAGGGTCACTGTGTGGAAACTTCTTGTCTGCTACTCAAAATTATATTTTTCTTAATGAAATGTTATGATTTCAAAAACAACTCTTGCTGCTATAGGCTCCACATTAACCCAATGACAGACATACATAAAAGCACAAAGTATTGGCGATACTGAACAGATCAGGCAGGATCTGTAAAGAGAGAAAAGCAGAGTTCACATTTCAGGTTGTTGACTTCTCGTCAAAACTGGGAAAAGTGAGTAAAAAATATGTTTTAGGTTGCAGAGGAGGAGGGGTAAAGACGGCAAAGGGATTGTCTGTGAAAGTGTGGCAATCAGGAGAATCCAGGTGATACAGATACTGTTGGTACTTTCCAAGAGAAAGTAGTGAAGGTGGTGAATGTAAATAGTGAACTGATTGCAGGCAGAGTGGAGAATAAAAACATTGGAGCTGTGAGACATAAAACAGAGCTGTTGCTGAAAATCTGAAATAAAAGAGAATGCTAGAAATACATAGCATATCAGGTAGTGTCTGTGGAGGGAAAATAGACTCTGTTAAAGTTACAGATCAAAGAACTGTCCAGTTCTGACACAAGTTGGAAAGGCTGGTTACCTGGAATTGTTGAATTCAGAGCTACGTTTTGACTCAAAAGGAGATGAAGTCCTGTTCCTTGAGCTTTGTGGGAACAGTATAAGAGACCAAAGGCAGAGGGATCAGAATGGTAGTTGAAGGACCAAAGTGACGTTCTACTTCCATATGGTCGTGATTCTCTGGAATTGTCTGCCCTGGTGGGAGATAGAAGCTGTATCATTAGAAGTATTGAGGTGGACAAATATTTAATTGATTGAGGAATAGAGGGCCAGCATAGATCAGCCATGATCATATTAAATGGTGGGATAGTCTAGAAGGGCCTGATGGCCTGCTGCTCCTATTTTTTGTGTTCTTGTGACATGCAGCTGCAAATTCAGGATTTCCTTTGCAGACTGAACTGAAGTGTTCTGTGGAATGATCACCCAATCTGTGTTTGGTTTCTCAAATGTAGAGGACGGCACAATTTGAACACCAAATGCATTATACGAAATTGGAAGAAGTAAATATCTGTCTCAACTGGAAGAACTGAATTATAAATATCCTATTGGAGGTTTGGGGAAATGCAGTTAGTGTGCTAATTGTGGACCTAAGATGACTCCCTAATGCCAACCACCTTCTGGCTCCACTTTGCCATCTTCTTGTACCTGCATCTGTCTCATTATATTATGTCCTTTTGAATAACTGTTCTTTTGATGTCATTTTTTTTAGCACCAGCCTTGATTTGAATTCCTCCTAGATAGGCCTATTGATTTACCCTTATTTTACCCAAATTTGCTGTCAATCAATCAGATCAGGTACATTTTTTAAGAAAGCTAAATGGAACTTATGACAACAGTAACAATTGCATTTATGATGGACAAAATTAGATATTGAATTGCTTACTGGTTAAATAATCCAGCTGTTTCCATCAGTGATTACCATAGGACCATAAGATATTGGAGCAGAATAAGGCCATTCGGCCTGTCGAGTCTGCTCCACCATTCGATCACGGCTGATTTATTTTTTCCCTCAACCCCATTCTCCTGCCTTCTCCCCATAACCTATGACACCCTTACTAATCAAGAACCTGTCAATATCCACTTTAAATATACCCTAAGACTTGGCCTCCACAGCTGTTTGTGGCAATGACTTCCACAGATTCACCACCCTCTAGCTAAAGAAATTCCACCTCATCTCTGTAAAGGAACATCCTTCTATTCTGAGGCTGTACCCTCTTGTCCAAGACTTTCCCAGCACTGGAAACATTCTCTCCACATCCACTCTATCCAGGCCCTTCAATATTCAATAGGTTTCATTAAGATCCCCCTTCATCCTTATTAACTCCAGTGAGTACAGGTCCAGAGCCATCAAACACTCCTCATACATTAACTCTTTCATACCTGGGATCATTCTTGTAAACCTCTGGATACTCTCCAATGCTAGCACATCCTTCTTCAGATATGGGCCTAGAATTGCTCACAATACTCCAAAAGTGGTCTGACCAACACCTTGTAAAGCCTCAGTATTACATCCTTGCTTTTATATTCCAGTCCTCTCAAAATAAATGCAAATATTGTATTTGCCTTCCTTACTACTGACTCAACCTGCAAGTTAACCTTTTGGGAATCCCTGCACTAGGACTTCCAATTTCTGAATTTGCTCTCCATTTGGAAAATAGTCTATGCCTTTATTCCTTCTACCAAAGTGCATGATTGTACACTTTCTTACGCTGTATTCCATCTGCCACTTGTTTGCTCATTCTCCGAACCTGTCCCAAGTCCTCCT
>JARFYF010000052.1:123481658-123493368 GCA_030265395.1 Rhina ancylostomus | reverse complement strand
TGGGGAGATCAGAGAGGGAATTTGTTGGTATGTTTCATTGTTTCACTTTTTTGCTACAGTTCTGAGTTGGATAATTTGAGTTTGCATCTGTATAAAAGACAGGTTAGCGGGATGGCATGGCGATTAGAGGATGGTCCAGTGGTACTTTGGTTAGACCCGTTGCCTCAGATGACCCAGGTTGAATCCTGACCTTGGGCACTGTCTGTTTGGAGTTTGCAGGCTCTCTCTGTGACCACGTTGATTTCCTCTGGGTGCTCAGCTTTCCTTCGAGATCCCAGCATATGCTGGTTGTTGAGCTAATTGGTTACTGTGAATTGCCTTTAGTGTAGGTGGGTGTCAGCGAATCAGGTCAAATACATTGGGCATAAAAGAGAGTCTAGGTTATCAGGAAATAATGGGGGCATGGGATTGCTCTGTGAACTCGCATAGATTAAATGAGCTGAATGACCTCCTTCCATAGTGAGAAATATGAATAGTTATATTTTCCTTATCCAGTTCACATCCTCTTCAGACCTCTTTGTTTATTGCACAGAGATCTAGGCCAGGTGTTGGTTTGTAAAATTAATGTTGAGATCTTTGGTGGCTGTTAAATATGCACTTCTATTGTTCCTCCTCAAGGTGCATCCTTGCTGTCTTTCCCACAGTGATTTCCTCTTATTTGAGCTGTGGTGCCAGCATGCCCTCCAACCTGTAGTGGATCCTTTGTGATGTATTCATAGACGTTTGATCAGGCAAGTGCACAGTCGAGGCCTCGCTTCTAATATTGGAACGGATGAGGCAAGAACAATGTTTGCCAATATCAAAAATCACTTAATGGCTGTTTGACTTCACTGCTCCGGTGATGCTTGTGTTTGGCATCTAGCAGTTTGGTGTGGTGACTGTCCACGTCTGTGAAAGCACAGTGGTTAATGTAGAACATAGAACTGTATGGCACAGGAACAAGCCCTTCGGCCCACGATACTGTGCAGAACTAATTAAACCAGTAATTAAATACCTAACTAATCTCTTCTGTCTGCACAATGACCATACCCCTCCACTCTCTGCACATTCATATGCCTATCTAAGAGCCTTTTAAACACGTCTATCGTATTTACCTCCATCACCACCTTTGGCAGCACATTCCAGGCACTCATCTCTCTGTGTCTTATTAAAAAAAACTTGCCTCACACATCTCCTTTTGAGTTTACCCCTACTCATCTTAAATGCATGACCTTTTAGTACCAGATATTTCGACCCTGGGAAAAAGATACTGCCTTTCTCCATCGATTCCTCTTATAATTCTATAAACCCTCCGCTGCTCCAGAGAAAACAACCCAAGTTTGTCCAATCTCTCCTCATAGCACATGTCCTGTAATCCAGGCAACGTACTGGTAAACCCCTCCAGAACCCTCTCCAAAGTCTCCACATCCTTCCTTTAATGGGGCGACCAGAATTGAATGCAGCACTCCAGATGTGGCCTAACCAGAGTTTTAAAAAGCTGAAACGTTACTTCCTGACTCTTCAACTCAATTCCTTAACAAATAAAGGCAAGCATACCATACACCTTCTTTATCACCCTATGAACTTGTCCAGCCACTTTCAGAGAGGTATGGAGTTGGACCCCAAGATCCCTCTGTACATCAACACTGTTAGAGTCTTGCCATGGTTGGTGGAAGAGTTCCACCAAGGCTAAAGTGGCTGTTCATAGGGTCATTGCTCCTGTACCACGTGGCACCTGCAGGTTTCTGCAGATTGCTTATTCATTCCTTTACTCTTTCCCTCTTAAGACAATCATTCACAACTGGTACTTGACCTGTAGTGTGATGCAGTTTCTCGAGCAGCTACATTTATGAAAGGATGTTCAGAGATGATATTAGTTCTGAAAACAATAAAATTGCAGAAAATAAGTTACCTTTGAAGTGTATTTTTGAAATTAGTCATTTGAATTTAAAGATGCTAATATTTCTGTTTGTGTAAAGTACTGGATAAAGTGTAAGATGAAGCAAAGTTAAATTATGAGAAAAAATTCACCTTTAAAGTGGAATACAAGGTACTTAAGGTCTTGAGAAATGGCATTTTGACTTCGACATTTTCTGTTTGGTCTTCGGAGGCCTTCTAGCTTTAAGGGTATGGATTTTGCTATCAGTGATAAAGGGCTGGAACTTGCTGCTTGCTTCACATGCCCATAGTTTCTAATGTAGTATATTTCTAGCCCAGTGCTCTCAAGAGATCTGGGCTTATGTGACAGGCAGCATTGGGGCTCCCCATGCACTCAGACTGAAGGATCCTTATAACTGAGATGTGCAGAGCCTGAAGCAAGAAACATAAAACAGCAACTATGAATTTGATGGAAAGAGATGTGGGGCTTTGATAGTTGGTCCTAAAGATTTAGAAGTAAATTTTAAAATCAAGGTTAATTAACTTTTTGGAAGATTGAAACCCCACACTTTAAAAACTTTCAGTGCCAGAGAGATTGCTGTAGTGGTAATTATATGCCTTTTTTAAATTAATTTTACTTCTAAATGCGCCAGGCCCTTTTTCCCCGAATTCTTTACCATGACAAGTATACAAACTTAATGCACTGATTTTAGTTGGTGAGGATTGTAATACATCATCCTGTGGAGGAACAAACTAGCTATCATCTGGAATCCTTTTAAACTTTGCATATACTTGTCTAGAATTTGTTATTCCTCTCAGATTTCCTACGCGATAAGCCTCAGTACTACCCTCGTGGTTATTCTCGTTCCAAGTTGCAGGCCTTACCTTTTAAGAGAAGATTGGACAGTGCAAGTATTGCACTGATTTGAGATGAAATTTCACAGCCTAGAATTATTGGCCTTCATTCACTTGGATGACTAATGTGCATTTTAACTAGTTGCAAAATATACTCTAAAGAACTGAAAATTAATTAGTGCAAGCATACTGGTAACTCAGCCAATCTTTAGTACAGCTTTGGATATGACTGTGGCTAAATCACCTGGCCTGAAACATCTTTCTACGTACCAAAGCACTTTATAAGGATTAGTTGTAAAATAGGATTAAACAGGAATTTTTACTCAAATTATTTTTAGCCAAGGTATGTCCATATTCACTTAGAACATAAGAGGTGGCCATCCTGGTTTATCCAGCCCATGCTGGGTCATAGAATAATCTCATTCCCCCCCAATAATTCTCCAAGTAAACTATTCTCCCCACATTCCCATCAACTCTCTGTAGATTCTACTACTCACCCACACACCAGGCAATGCTAAAGCTTGTTAAACGTGAATGAGCTACTTGCGTACTAGTATGGATATAATTTCAAATTATTGAAAAGTCGTAGCTTGATACTCCTAGGTTGAGTTTGCCCTTGGATCTAAATAAAAAGTCATCCTTGGAAGACGTGAAAAATATGGGAAGTACGGTTTAAAAAGAAAAGGGTATCTAGTCCTCCATGCCACCATAATTGATCTCAATTCCATCACCCTGCAACCATCATCCTTTTAATCTTCTAATCCCTTCTTTTCCATAAGTGATCTAAGTTCCTTGTACGTGGATATACATTTTACCTAAAATAAAAACAAAATGTTGGGAATACTCAACAGGTCAGGCTGCATCTAAGGAGGGGAATAAAAAGTGTTAAAAGTTTTGGGTCATTAGCTTTTTTCCCCACAGACCCTGCCTGATCTGCAGAGTATTTTCTGCATGTTTCTCTTTTTATTTTAGATTTCCATCATCTGTAGTTTTTCTTTTTGATTTGTGTTTTGCCTCATTGGCCAAGTCTGGTAAATTTCCGATCACTTTTTCAAGTGACATGATTCTGTATTCATTTTCAAATTACACTCCCTTAGCTTTTAAAATCTGTGTCTGCTGCATGCACTTTAACTGTTAGTTCATGCCAGAACCTAGTTAATATTTATAAAGGCAACTGTTATTCTCGGTACTTGTTCCACGCTGCACTTCCTCAAATACTGTACCATGGGGACAGAACCACGTGTCATCTAACTAGTACTTCGGAGAGTAATCAGATTGCCTTTTCTTTACATTCTGCCCTGATGCTTTATAATCCAAGTAGCCTGTTTATTTTACTGCAGACATGTGCTTGACCGATGGCAACAATTTTCACACCATAAATCCCTCTGTGGTAGGGACTGTCAGATTTTCATCGAGTAAGAAGTCGCTCAAATTGAAATGAAGCCAGAATTTTATGAACTAAGAAGATGTGGTTAAAAGTTATGAAATGATGTGTTGTGATTATTGTATTCTGTCAGCCAGCTGAATGCTATCTGGTCACATTTTAAATGATAGCAGTGCTGAAGTGATTCCCTGTACTTTTCAGAAGAGCAAATCCCTACTGATGTACCTCTTTACAAAACTGTCCCCTTGCATTCTCCCACCCCCCCCCAACTCTCACCCATTGATCCACCGTCAAAACAGAATTTGATCCTTCTTGAAATTTCAGATTTTCTTGCTTTCTTTTCTGAAACCAAACTCAGCGCTGTAGTGTTATTTTGTGGTGCTCCAGTGCCTTGTTCAGTTGGCTATCCAACAAAGCTGGACTTCTTCCTCACCTAGCTGGCTTCCCTACAGAATAAAGTTATCTTAAAATAAATCAGTGCTGAGTGGGAAAAGAAACTGCAAATGGCTCAAAACTTAAAGGTGCATTGTTTTGTCTAGTTTGAGAAAGGTATGATATCATTTAGCTCAGTTTAACAGTTTTTGTCCCCCCTGATGTTTGAAGGGACAGAAAGATGGTGCAATGATCTCACAATGTGGAATCTCATTTTTGAAGTGACAGTATACATCATTTCACCAAGGGACATATGGCTCCAGTTGAGTTGTAATTGCAGTCTTGTGTACTTTTAGACTGTATAACAAGGCAAGAAAACATGATATTTGGGATGTGTCAATGTGTGCATATTGGGGGAGTGGGTTGGTAGGGTGTGTGTAATGGTCTAAATTGCTTATGTCCCTTACTTTTAATGAGGAATAGTAAAACTAAATCTGTATTCTGACATTCAGCCAGATGTTCTCGGCAGTTTCATTCCATTAATATAATGATTTTTTTTAAGCCAAGGCACCATCAGAAATCAGATTATTGAAAATGTATTATTGTGTGCATCGGTTCCATTGTCACATTGCTTAGATTTAATGAGAACCTTTTGGATTAAGGACAGGAGTGCAGCATCCTGGTAACAAGAAACACTGTTTTCCTGACGGAGTAACTAATTAAAAGTCTATGGTCAAAACGGGGTTGATATAAGGGCATTTGATCTAACTGCATCGTAATTATAGTGGCAAAGTTTGAGTGGTTTATAATCTTTATCTGAATTCTGGAGATGAGATGACAAATGTAGTTACTTCTAGATATCCTTCTTTCATGAACTTTTGTGGTATTTCTGTGCCTTTTACACTTGGGTGCTCCAACCCTGTGTCTGCGTGGGTTTCCTCCGGGTGCTTCAATTTCCTCCCACATTCCAAAGATGTATGGGTTAGGAAGTTGCAGGCATGTTGTGTTGGTGCTGGAAGCGTGGGGACACTTGTGGGCTGCCCCCAGAATACTCTACGCAAAAGATGCATTTCACTGTGTGTTTCGATGTACATGTGACTAATAAAGACATCTTATCCAAATGAAATGTGACTCTTGACACGATGGATTTTCAATTAGTTCCTTTTCCAAATGGTGTTCAGTTCATTTGTGGATATTATGGAGCTCATGATCCATTTTGGTGGTTTAATTGTTGAAAAAGATAGTTTCTTTAAATAGTTTCAGAAAATCCAAATGTAATGTATCCATTGGTTTGCCTTTATTTATCTACTTCCTGCTCCTTCTGTATTTTAGAATGCTTTCTGTGAATTGGATTATAGCAAACACAATCCTGCTATTAAAAAAAGGCAGTGATCGAAGTTAGCTTGATGTGTACTGGGGAAAATGTGAGAAGAGCTAATATAGCACTCTAGAATACTAATAAAGTATTCAGGGTTAACTGATAGAGAAAGGATAAACAGGTCATTTTTGGTTGGGAATCAGAGGGGAACCAAAAGGATCAGTGCAAAGTTTTTAATTATTTCCAATCCATGTCAACTTATTGTGTGCAGATTTGGTCTCCTTCCTTTGAAAAAGGATACACTAGCATTGGAGCCAGTTCACAAAAGATTCATTGGGTTAATTCCTAGGATGAGCAGCTGGGAAAGTTAGATTTTAATCTTTGGAGTTTAGAATGGGGATGATATTATTGAACCATATAGGAACCCAAGGGAGCATGACAAAGTAGATGTTGAGATGTTTCCCTTGGTGGGACAGATTTGAATGTGGGGACGTAGTTGCAAGATAAAGGAATAATCACTTTAAAACTGAGCTGAATAGGATTTATTTTCTTGCAGAAGGTGGTGAATCTCTGGAATTTTCTATCCTAGAGGTTTGTGGAGGTTGAATATGAATAATTTTTTTGAAAGATTGGGAAATTAATGGCTGTATGTAGAACTGATATAGAAGAGGATCGAATAGGAATGATATCCTGAGGCACATTAATGATAGTATTGAATGGTGGGGCAGGCTTGAGGGGCCTGGTGGCCTACTCCTGCTCTTACTTTCTTGTGTATCGCTTGGTTGCAGAGCCAGAGCATAATATATCGAGGTAGGAAGATATAAAGTCAGCATTGGGGTATAGGGAAAAAAAAACAAGTGGGAAAATTTGGTAATGTGAAAAAGATATATGAAACTGTCCCTATTGGTAGGAAAATGGGCAGGTGGAATATTTGTTTTAAATTGAGGTAATGTTAATTCAAAGGGACTAGATGCCCTTGTAAGTTAACATGCAGGTTGCATGGATATTAGGAGGGCAAATGACAAGTTAGCCTCCATTACAAAAGGATTGGAGTATAGGTGAAGAATTCGGTGCAATTATTCACAGGATCTTGGTGAGATCACGCCAGCGGTACACAGCTGTCTTCCTTATTGCTACCATGTAGAGAGCTGATTTAGTTATAGTGCTCATGGCCTGGAATCCAAACACAGTACAGGTACTTCAGAAAAGACATCCTCCTGGAGTGTGCACTGTTGTGTCTTGTGGGAACCCTTGCCCTCCAGTGGCACCTCTTCATTGAAACAGTGACCTCGTCTCCGCACAGCTTGGTGTAGGGTAAGCGACCATGGGAGGCTGCCTGGGAGGGTTGAGGTGAGTGGAGCAGCCCATCAGTGGTCAGATATGGGGTTGGGGATGATAAGCTCTAATGTTGCCAGACCACCCCAATCCTGTGATCTCTCTCATCATCTGCTGCGTGTGAGGAAAGCCGCTGTCTCTCGCTGATGGGGTGATGGGAGACCGTGGGAGATCCAGGTGGGTTGTCACAACAGGTGCTGCCAGTCCCCAGCGGAGCCCACTTCCACCATACTGAGGATGTTGCAGTCCCGAGCCCCATATCTCAGCAGTGAAGGACCACTGCTTGCCTCAGCCAGCACTGTCAGGCTCTTCTGTTCTTCCCACACTGAGCTGTTGCTGCAGAAGCACTCAACTACGTCCTGGCACAGCAGTATCATAAGTAACCTCTTTAGTGCTGATTCCACCAGCGATCTTATTCTTGAGAATGCATCCTAAGCACATAGTGAAGTACCAGTGTACCATGGAGAATTTGGTTCTTTTAACTTGATTCCCAGGATGGCAGAGATTAAATTAACTAGGCATATATTCCCTGGATTTTAGAAGAATGAGAAGTAATCCATTGAAAGATTAAATTCTCAATGAGCTTTACTGAGTTAGAGACCAGGATGATTTTTCCCTTGGCTTGGACCACTGGACCTGTCACAGACTTGGAGCCATTGTGTACGCAGACTTGTTACACATTTAAGACTAAGATGAGGAGAGAGTCCTTTGCCTAGAGTATTATGAATTGTAGGCTTAGTGCACACAGAAACAGACCTTTATGGGCCACCTTGTCCATGCTGACTGCAATGCCTATCTATGCTAATCCCTTTTGCCTGCATTTGGCCAGTATCCCTCATCTCCCTTCCTATCCATGTACCTGTCCAAGTGCCCTTTAAATGTTGTAATAATATCTGCCTCTACTACCTCCTCTGGCAGCTCGTTCCAGATAACTACTGTCCTCTGCATGGGGGGGAAGAAACCTTCCCTTCAGATCTCCTTTAAATGTCTCCCCTCTCACCTTCAACATGTGCCCTCTACTTTTGGGCTCCTCTGCCTTGGGGAAAAGATTCTGACTCTCTGTGCGATGAGTTACATACGAGATCCTATAAGATGAGTTTTGGAATTCTTTCCTTTGAGGCCAATGGCAGCTCTTTCATTATATATATTTATGGCAGAGACAGAGATGAGTGGATACTTCAGGAGTCGAGATGTATGCAGGATCGCAGGGAAGTGGAGTTGATGGAAGATCAACTGTGGTCTTTTTCAAAGTCAGAATTGGCTTGAAGAGGGGAGTAGCCTGTGTCTGCTTTATCTTGTGTTTATGCTGCCACAGTGAATTAATTAGGCT
The DNA here is from genome assembly GCA_030265395.1 of Rhina ancylostomus. Lineage (NCBI taxonomy): Eukaryota > Metazoa > Chordata > Chondrichthyes > Rhinopristiformes > Rhinidae > Rhina > Rhina ancylostomus. The sequence goes on along the minus strand of JARFYF010000052.1, from coordinate 123,484,917 downwards.
TTGTTCCTTCATGATGCTATTACAACATTTCATTCTGAAATTGGTGTGTCTGTTGTGACTATTTTTTTTTAAAAAAGCTCTTATCTGTAGACTGTTGGTGGAAAATGGATATGGATGTCAAACTGAAAGGAACAAAACAAATCAGGGTGTTCACGATCCACTAAAACAGTCCTGGTGAAGGGTCTCAACCCGAAATGTTGACTGTTTATTTCCCTCCATATATGCTGCTTGACCTGCTGAGTTCCTTCAGCATTGTATGGGTATTGTATTTTATGGATGTCAAAGCTGTTTTTCTCCATGCAAGTCATCTAACCTAGCACAACTCTCCATGCCTTTTCAAAGCAGTTGTCTAATTTTACTTTAATCATGGATTGTTGATAACTCTGGAGTATTACAAGTTCTAATCACCCTCTGTGCAAATACATTTTGTTAAGCTTCCACTTTAATTCTTTATATGATCAAGTTAAAGTATTCCTCTTTTTATTTTTGCCAACCAGTGGAAGCACTTCACTGACATTTAGCTTTCAAAATCTTGACAATTTTATAAAGTTGTTCCTACTTTAGAGAAAAAAAACTTGCAAACTTCTTTTAATTCTGTATTCTGGCAATAACTTAGTGGATTCACAAACACCTACTTCATTTACAGTTTTCCCAAGGAGAGCCTTTTACATTCATTTTGAAAGCTAAAGCAAATTACATCATGCCACCAATAGAGGCCATTCAAGCCATAGTGTCCAAACCGCCTGAAAAAAGACTAATTAGCTTTATCTGACTTCCTAGCTCTTTCTGCGTTGCCTTGTTGGTTGTGCCAGGCCAACCTATCCAGGTATTTTTTTAAATGTGGTGAATGATTGCCTTCCTCTTTTCTGTCAGTGAATTTTAGACCCCACTGCTCATTGGAATGAACACAATTATTCATAATTCCTTTTATCGATGTCCTTTAGTTATTGACCTCTACTAAGGGACTTGTGACCTTCCTATTGGCCCTTTCTAAACCTTGATTAAATATCCCCTAAGAGTCCTCCCCACTGAAGGAAACAACCCAGCCTTGGGCGTAAAGAAGTAACTCCATCCCTGGTTACATCCTCAATTTCCTTTAGCCTCTCAAGTCCTTGTGTTCCTGTAGATACCTGCTGAACTGACTGCTATATGCAAACAGCACAGTAAAAGAAAAGTTGATCATTATAAAATTTCAGATGGTCCAACTATAATTCATTTCTTGATGTCTTAAAAATCAAGATATATTCCTACCTCGAGACACTTCCTTTAAATGTTCCCTTTTAATACTTGAAACTGATTTTTAATTCTTTCCCCCCTGTGCATTTAGTCAAATTCTAATACTACTTTCACTGGTTAAAAATCAAAATGGGTAGATCCTGCACAGATTTTGCAAATGACATTAACCAAATGTTAAAAGTTACCAAGCGTTGTAAGCATTTTCTGTATGTGTCCTGTAAAAGTTGTTTTCTTTTCCACAATGTTTTTCCACAATGAACATCTCATTGATGTAACCTACAATGGTGTAAGAAATCTTGTGTTAACTAAATGAAGTTACATGACTGATGTTTGTATTTGTGCAGTGCCCCACAATGGCAGATACATTGTGTGTTATGAAGTTGATTGATTGTCCAATTTCTTCCTGATACATTGCTTCAGTTCCTGGTTGCTGACTTTCCCCGTCAAATACAGTATCTGTGGTGATTCTAATCTCTGGACTGACACTGCTTTACCTTTACCACGGTTGACTTATTAGTTGAGAATTATATTGGGACTGTTCAAACTGAGAGTTTAGTCTGTGGTTGATGTTCCTTAAAAGTCTTTGCACTTTCACATCCTTTTGGGTTTTAAATATCTTTGTACTGTCAGACATTTAAAATAGCTGTCATGAGTGTAAACATTTTCAATGAGGTGGGATATCTTGGTGAATCTCTCATGCATAACAGAGTTTATATAAAGCTTCCTATACTTTTGAATAAAGCTATACTGGTGCAACAGAAGTGGAAAGAAATGGCAAGGATCTGACAGGTGGATTCTGATTTTGTTTTTCTTTTGCTTTTTAAGGAGGCCTGTTGATTTATTATATTGCAGATTTCAAAAATGTAAACATCGTGTAGAACTGATTTCAGTCCATGGTCTTCTGTATTGGAAATCCATAGTAAAGTTAATGAAAGTCTTTTAAAACTTGGTGCTGTGTGACCAAAGTAATAAAAGGTATGGAATAGTCACAGAAACATTGGTAATTATGTGGGTGACTGAACTATTAGCTGGAAAGTTATGGAAGGGAAGTGCTGTGTATGCTGGGAATTTTTGAGGTTAATGCAAATTATCTTTTTGCATGTTGCATTGGAAAATCATTTACAGCCCATTGGCGTTGCTGGTGTATCACATTTTGTTTTATTTCTGTTCTAGGATAAGTCTAGTATATAGGACCAACCATAGAGGAAAAACATATGTGAATGCAGAACCGGGCCTCCTGCAGAACAACTTTGAATTGTTTGACCTCACCGACACTAATGTTATGAATTGTTTGTATGTAACTGGAGAGCATTGCAGGTGTGTTGAAGGAAAACTCCACTGGTAGCTTAAAAGAATTGCCAAGTTTGCGTCAAAATGACATTTCATAATGGTCTGGGCATAGTGAGACTATTGGTATGGGTACTGAAGTTTTGAGGTAGGCAGTGATATAGCACGATAAAGAATAATGTAGTGATTACTGGCGTGCAGGAGCAACAAAGTCAGAGTTGATTGTCATATGCACAGATACAAAGAAAAACTTACTTCAGCAGCACCACAGGCACATAGCATCAGATAAGCAGCATTCACAAGAAAAATACATCAATTAAACACTATGCAATTTTAACAAGGACACAATTAGAACAAAAATAACCACATAGCTGGTGGCTTGGCTACTTGTAATTGTACAGAGTGTTGGGGTGCATGAAAATCAGAAAACTTGAAGGTAAAAATTGGGTCAATGGACTGGAAGAAGGTTGGATTTCAGAAGGCCATGGGGGAAGATTGAGAAAATAATGTTTTGGAGGTCAGCAAATCAAAAGAAATTAGTAAAAGCAAGAATTCTATGTGGTTGAGAATGATTACACAATAATGTGAGTTGGTGTTGTGCGCTCCAAATCTTAGACCTTTTGGAGCTTTTTGGAAAAGCTGAGCTTGGAGGTGAAGGTGCAGAAGTGTTCCAGACTCAGTGGGGCTGAGGGCTGGTGATGTGGAAGTACAAATGAAGTAAGACTTGGATTAAAAC
>JARFYF010000052.1:123401715-123427108 GCA_030265395.1 Rhina ancylostomus | reverse complement strand
TTTGTATGAAAGATGCGTTTGTGAAAGATCTTGTTTTCACTCTTTGTTCTCCTCCCTTCACCACTGAGGCTTTGGTTATTAGCGTACAACAGCAGGAGCATGCCACGTTCTACAGCAATTTGATTTAAATTTGGCTTTGAATGCACTTTGCTTAAAATAACACATTCTGCATTTCTAAGAGTGTCTGTCACCAGCAAGGTATGCTTCCTTTGGAGCAAAACCAAAAGGACCTAAATAAAATTAGGTACTTTGAATAGCAAACTGCACTGCTTGCTCACTGAAATCTTCTGAGCACACAAATGAATATTTTTGAATGCAAACACATCTTTCACCTCCTGGTATATTTAACTAGAAAGAGAAAACACTGGAAGTGCTCAGCAGATCAGGTGGCATCCTTGGAGAGAGGTACAGAGTAATTATTCCAGACCATTGACATCTCACTGGAGACGTCATCAGATATTTGTTCAAAAGGTTGAGTTTCAAATTTTGCAGCTAAATTCTGAAGTGCATGTAAGTTAGAGAATTAACTTTAGGAAGACACAAATGAGTGTGCAAATATTTTCCCAGAGAGCTTAAACAGATTGTCATATAAAGATAAGTGTAGCCACTTCCCCTGCCTTCCCTGTTTATTGCATGCAGGTATTGTGCATAGGCTCCAAAGCGCTTGAGATTCTTCTCATTGTCACCACAGATTGGTGGATTCCTTGAAGAGCATAAATAGCCATTTGTGCTGCTGCTTTGGACAGTGGGATCTGCAGGTTCCCACCAAGAGCTCCTATAGAAATCCCAGGCATTTGCCTCTGAACTATAGAGGCCACCAAACTCGTCAGCTTCGTTCCTAATCCAAACTGAGTTACCACTACTGGAGCAAGAGCAGACTGAGGAAGGCAAATGCACTCACAAATCCTCCTTCCAGGTTGCTATGTAGTTGCTACTCTGCAGGAAGTACGTGGGTATGGACATTAATGGAGAACTGGCTTTGGCTTGGTTATGAAATCCCCTGCTATAACAGTCACTGGCTAGAACAACAACTGAATAATAGCCAGTGGGCAAGGAACTGGAAGATGAAACTGCCTTTGGAACAATTCCTCAGCATTAATTAAAAGACACACCACAACTTCACTTTTATTTTGCTGGTAATATTTGTGGGAACAGTTAAGAAAGATTATAACTAAGCTCTAGAATTCTGCAGGCAGGATTGGAACAAGTTTTCTTCATGACAAAGAAAGCTTAAATAATGAATATCCTTATTATTAATACAGTAAATACTATAAACAGCTGTTTAGTTTTGATTGTTTCTCTATAGCATTCTTCATGTTTAGAAATTCTGCCATTATTTCTCCTTCATGACTTACCAGCGTTGTTGTGTGGGGCCTTTTATGCAGGTTGGCTGCCTTATTTACCTGTCCATTAGCAGTGACTGCACCTCAAACAGTAATTCATTCGTTAGCATCTCCTGAGGATGCACTAAGGCTTTGAATCGGAGCAGCTTCTCTACTTAGTTAAAATTTAACTATCTTAATGCTTGAGTACTGTTTAGATGGGGGAGGGGTGGAGGGCGGGGGGTTTAGTACAGTTTGCATCGTTCTTTTTTCTCTCTTCCTCTATGCTTTCTAGTTTCCAACCTGAAAGTTGAAGAGTAAGTCAGGTTGTAGACGCTAATTAACTTGACACTGTAACCAATTCATATCTATACTGTCCAGAAATGTCAGGGAGCAGAGAGATTTTCAGCAGTGAAGAAATTGTTAGCTATTTGCTAATGGGAAATAAATTGAGCTTCTGACAGTTAAGGCTGTTAACAAAACTGTGACAGTTTAAAGATTTATGTCCACATAACACTTGTCTATTTTAACAGTCAAGTAATTTTGCTTAACTGAACCAAGCCCATTGTTAACTGAACTAAGTCCTCCAACTACTTTTTAAGCCAGTAAATGATACTTATTTCCATTTGTATTTTTTCAAGTTGTCAAACAATTTACCCAGCCAGCCACCCATCCATTTATCCATTTATCCATCCATTCACCCATTTATCTATTTATTTATCTATTTATTTATCCATTTATTTATTTATTTATTTATCTATCCATTCATTTATCTATTTATCTGTCTATTCTTTCATTCATTCATTCATTCATCCATCCATCTATCTATTTATTTATTTATTCACCCTATCTATTTATCTATCTATTTATTTATTTATTTATTTGATATTTCTTTAAATACATTTATATCTCAATCTTAGGGTTTATATGACATTTATGTGCACATATCCTGTAGTGGGATCCTAACTTGCAGCTTGTGAAATACTTTCTGGTCTTGGTATGGTTTGTGTGATCAGCTGAAAGTGTGTTATGCATTTTGATTCACGTCGGGCTGGTCTTTTGCTTTGTGGCTGTTGTCATCAATTTATTGTGTTTGTCAACTTTTTTATTGGAGATTAGTTGCTGGAGATTGTTATTAAGTTGTTAATGCCAGCAGAGTGACTACTGAAACCGTTTTGTGTAGTAGTTTTGTGCATTTGGATTTTGGGAGATCAAATCCAGTTTGCTCAGAGCCACCTGCTATTCTTGTGGGTTATTAGCTTTTGGGATTGTGTATTAATTGTGCCACAGTAAAAACTTCTTTCTTACCACATCGCAAAAGAGATCAGATCACTTTCAGTCAAGCTGCTTTACTTTTGGCACAAACCTACAATGCACTTTTAAATAATTTAAATTTAATTATGTGCAATAAACATTACACAAATGAGGAAGAGCCAAAATGCTTAAATAGCAAGTATGATATTCTTGTACAACTATTTTTTGTTGTTCTGCCTTTTATTCCATTGGTCTGCACTGTGTTTCCTGTTCATGTTCTAAATGGGTCCTCATACTGTCATCAGTTAGTGATTTTCTTTTTTTAACTGGCATAAGAAGAGTTGCTGATATAACATACTGTTTTGGTGTGTAGTTCCACATAACTAGAAATAGCTGCAATGCAGTTAGCACCATGCTATTTTTACCCTGTGGCATAAATATAGAATAATGACCAACGAAGGCTGAGTTACAAGGAATTAGATTAGTGATCTAATCTTTGGGTTCATATTATTAGGTTTAGTTTCGATTGCAACTCTGACCTTGCTATCTGATATCAATTTTCTATCATTCATGATTTAATAAAAATCTAAATTGTATTTAACATTTTAACTGTCCAGAGTTCAGGTATAAAGTTGTAGGAAATGATTTGGTGCAGTGGCTCAGAAAGGAAGATTGGATTTGGGGTGGGTGGGAATTGACTGTGTCTCTCGTGTGACTATGCAGATTTGGAGAATCATTCTGACATTCTACAGATGGCACAGAAACTGAGTGACCGATCATTCTGTCTGGGTTAATCATCATCTTGAAGATGTTGCATTGTGAACTTGCTGTACCATGTGTATTTTTCATTGCATGTTCAATTGCCCCTTTCTCTTGAATCGTTCCACCAGTTAACTATCCATGATCTTGACCATGTTTTGCTGCTTCCTCAGTCAATTGATAGAATTAGCTATCCATTCACCAGGCTAATTAAGAGGGCATAATTGGGGTAAAGTGCCTGCTGATTTGGTCAATTACAACTATGTACATGGAGATTTTAGAATTTAAATCATATTTGTTTCTTCTGTGGTATTGTATTAACATAATTTCTGTGTTGTTGCTTTCTTAATGCTTATTTCAATTGTGGCAAAGTCAATCTGTTAAACACAGGATTTCAGAATTCCGTTTAGGCAGTTTGAAGAAGTTCGTCTCGCAACACATGAATTGAAATGTAATAAATTTCCATCTGTACTGGTGCTATTAATTTGCATTAATGTTTTTGTTCTGTGAGGCAACTTAGTGAATATTTTATATTCTTACAAATCAACTGTTTTCAGAATGTCGAAAGTGGCCACTTTCTTCTGTAGAATTGATTGTATGGAGTTGATTCTTTCTCCATTGCCTTTAAGTGCAGTGTTAGAATTGATAGCACCGGACATCAGATTTTGGAAACCTTCCTTTCCACGATGAAGTGTGCTAAGTTGCAGTGTATCTGAAATATCTTGCAAAAACAAAAGTCTTGTTCAGTTTTGCGATGAGGACTGTGACTGTTCTGGGGTTGAGGGATAAAGTCTATTTGTAACAGTTTGCTGTTGGAGTAGGGAATGAGTTGTAGATATTTGCTGTTGCAGCCTTACCCTATATTCTTTCTAATCTGTACCTGCGATCAGGTGTATCTCTGCTATTCTCTTATGACTTTACCTTTCTTTTCAAACTGTTGGCATTTACTTCTGTGCAGTATTGAATGTACAGTAATTATGACATGTACTGTAATGAAATCCAATAAAATTGGGTGCATTCTTTTATATAGTACATACTGTGTGGTTGCCCTTATTTTCTGCTTTTCCTCCTATCCTCTCTGATACTCGTCTGCACTATTGCCTGTACAGCACTGTAATATACTGCATCCTCTTATGTGTGTACTGCTCTACCTCTCCGATTGCTGGTAGTTAGTGCTGTGTGGACTGATGGCTCCAATATAAGCAGATATATCTCGCACTCCTGTATAGAAGCAATTTTTCCTTGGTGTTGTGGAAATGGCTTGTGTGCTTGGGGTGAGGGAGTTAGTGAGCTCTTGCCCAAAACTGTTCTCAGCAGTGGAGATTTTACTCATTTTTACTCTGGACACTCAATGGTTTGTAAATGAGCTTAAGCCAAGGTAATTGTATCCGTAAGATACCTTGTATTTTTAAAATAAAGCTTGGATTCAGGTCTCCCTTGGCTAACGAAGGGTGTTAGATTCCAAGAGAATCCCTTGTACAATAATAAAATTTGTATTGAAGGTAAAGTAACTCCTTAACTTCCAAGGGGGGGGGGTGGGGATACCAGATGCTGTAGGTGAAAAAGTCAGAAGCTGGTCAATCTCATTCCAGTATGGATGCAGTAAACCACAAGCAAACTATGCTTGTTTTGACAAGCTGAACATTTCAAGTCATTCATCCACTGGCCATTCTGGTCAGATGGAAGAGTGCAGGTGCTTGAGTTTTTTTCCATTTTAAAGAGCATGTTTATTTTGTAGACTCCTTCCCAATGAAATGTAACTAGTTTTCATGAACCCGTGTTTGAAAGATGACCTCCATATGTGTTCACTATCCTTTGTTGTAGTGAAGATCTGTCAAGTGAATGTTCGCTAACTGGGGGAGACCTGTACCACTTTAAGTAATTAACAGACACCAGCAGGTCTCCAGTAATATTGCTGATGGTAAGTCCAATAATGATGAGTGTTATACCATATGATGCGCTCATTGTACATAACGCACTGTACATTCTTCTGCCAAGTCTATAAGGCTACAAGATTTAGTTATTGTACGTAAGCACAGACCACTTTAAGGAAAACTTCCTTCAATTTGAACCCAGTGAATCTCTCTTACTCTTTATATTTGAAAGTTTGACACCTGAAATGTAATGGATTTTTTTTCAGGCTTTTACAAAATAAATGTGTTTCCTGTCTTAGTTATGCTGTAGTGGTAGGCAGCTTTCAAACAACTTTAATTGTGATGCTTGTTGAAGTGAAGTCAACTTATAGAGGTGGGGCTGGAGGGCACAGGTGGGAGGGTTATATATAATCATCTTTGTGAGTCACAGATTGATAGTTTTGTTATAATTTACACCAAATTTATGTTCCTACTCTGTAATTAAATATAAAGAATAGTTCTGAGCAGGCCAAGAAATTAAAGTGTCTTTCTCTTTCAGATACTTATTCACCTGCTGTTCCAGCAGTTTCTGTTTGTATTCTAGGTGGGCTAGTATTAAGTTGTAGTTTTTTTTTCTTTGAGAAAGACAATGCAGGTAAGTTTTCAGACAAGCAGTATTTATTGTTAGCCGATGACTTGTAGAGTTCTGGTCGTTTTTAAGATGTGGCATGGTTTCTTGTACTGATGTTAAACTGCCTTGGTGAAAGGTAAAAGACTGGTGTTACAGCTTCTGATGTCCCTCCATTAGGTTCGAAACCTCACTTACATGGTGACACGAAGGGAGAAGATTAAGAGGTCAATCTGTCGAGTCCAAGAGCAGATATTCCACCACCAAATGAAACTTCTTGAAGAAGAGCGCATTTCTGGTAAGTCCAAGGAAACTGCTCGCTTATCTGAGCCATCCATTTCCCAGACTGCTACCTCCCTAATGAGGTCAAGCTTAGAAGCACTCAAAAATTAGCAGGTGTAGTATATGGAATTGAAACATTTTCTTTTGAAATTCTGAGCTTTCATGGTCATAATATACCAGTTTAAGTTACGGGCCAACTGCCAGGCACCTATTCTCCAAATGGAGGTAAAGAGAGGCTTTGTTGGGTGCAACACACAAAGCGCTGGAGGAACTCAAGTGGGTCAGGCAGCATCTATGGATGGAAATGGGCAAGTCGACATTTTGGGTCTCGCCCTTCATCTGAGCCAGATGAAGGGCCTCGACCTGAAACGTCAACTGTCCACTTCCCTCCGGAGATGCTGCCTCACCCGCTGAGTTCCTCCAGCGCTTTGTGTGTTGCTCCAGATTCCAACACCTGCAGTGTCTTGTGTCTCCTTTGTGGGTACGTGCTGAGGAACACTGCTGAGGATGCCATTGACAATTTATAAAGTTGTGAAGTACTTTGATATTCTCAGCAATGTATGCAGTCTTGTTCACTAAATGCTCTCTCAGACTGTCAGTTGTCAATTCCCATTCATGTAACACAGGAATTACATTGCATTGATTCAGCCACTGAACTACAACTGCAGTTAATGATGCTGGTTTCCAGCTCCTTCCATCCTAACACCGTAATGTGTTTCCTGAGCACCAGCTGTTTAGATTCTGATCTTTGTTTTGGTGTCATGGGCTTCCACTCCATTTAACACCTCTAGTTACTTTAATTAACACCTACCTCTGTCGGTGACTCCCAGTTACTCATCTGTTTTACCCTCTGTGTGCCCGAGGTGCAACTGTTCGACTTTTCCTTTGTCTGTGTTGGGTTTGCTAAAATGAGCGCTAAAGTCCAAAGCATTTCTATGGCTGTCTGTGAGATTGATATTGACGTATACATTTCTCACATACAGGTTTAGTTAAGGGAACTGATTTCCATATATTGACTTTTCAAAATATTGTCAGAAAGCAGAATTACATTGAATCCACTTCCAGGGTGAAGGCAGAGTTGGCAGTGTTAGCAATCTGCGTGACTCAGCCCTCTCTTGTGCATGAGATCATGATAACGATGTACAAGTCTATTGTTACTGTTTGTGGTGTTACATTTGACCAAGTAAAAACAGTGCACGTATTTCCAACATTTTTACGGTTTTTTTTCCCTTACACAGAAAATTTTCAGAACAATTAACATTGCAGAGACATTGAAACTGATATCTATGATCAGCCAGGGTGTTGCAATTGCATTCTTACTTCTGAAGTTATTTTTGGTGGGAGCTTCACTGTTTCCTCAGCGGTAAATTTCTTAGTCCAATTGGTCACTGTCAGTGATCATGTGATACATTTTCCACAAAGCAAAGGCGAATATTGCCTCATAACAGACTGTGCTAACACCTCTCTCTCATCTCATTGCACTGAGCTCACGTCTAGGGTTTCTGCTGTTCTAGGCAGTGCTTATTTTTAGATCTCTTTTTCGGTTCCATGTCCATTGCTGACATGTGACATTGGTTTAATAGTTAAGCAAGATTGGGTGAAAAGCAGGACCTCCACTGGTTTGGACAATGGCTTGGGCAGGTGAGAATTGGAGAGCAGAGCTTGAGTTTGGGTTCTTTAACTTTTCTCCTTTGCACATTACTAGAAAGCCAGTAGGGAAAGATTACTCTTGAGAAGAGACACATCAGTGAGCCAGCGTGCTTTCATTGTATTGTGCTTGAGGTTTTTATTTACATGTATTTCTCATCTCCTGTGGTGTGCTTGCTGCAGGAAATTTTAGGAAATTAAAGTCTGACTGAAGTCAAATGACGAAGAATTGCCACCACAATGCTCGAAAGGCAGAATATTTTAGACTTTATTGTAGAAATGCAGAGAAGGCAGGTGCTGACTTTATTTAATTTGTCAAGAAATAATTCAGTGATTCTTAATTGATGTCTCATTCTGGCTGTTTGTTATTTAAACCTAAGACACTGCTCCAATATTAGTGAAACACCTGTGCTCTTACACATCAACAGATCCAGCCTCCTAAAGTAGTTCCTCAGGATCCAGGCTTCAACTCTGTGGATTCTGAGCTGACTGATGAGGTTTGTGTGGGACCAGCGGCCTGCCACAGGTGGGGCAGTAGGCAGGCATTTTGGGAGGTGTTGAGCTCCCTCAGCTGTTAATGCTGGGCTTGAAGGTCTCAGTCCCTTCCCAAATGCTACTTCCCAATTATTGAGCCTGAGTTTCCCAGGAACTGATAAGGATGTTGCATTTTTTTCGAGGAGGCTTTTGGAGAACCCTTAAATATTTTCCTCTGAGCACCTGGGTGTGACAGCCTGTTTGAGGTCCAGTGAAATAAGAGCCGACTGAGTGAAATAAGGGCTTCCCAGTTGGCCCAGGAGAGGACGCTAGTTCATTGCCTCTGCCGTTGGATTTAGAGAATTTTGCAGAGGCAGTGCTGGTGGTACCTCTCCAATGCTTTGAAGTGCCTGCTGTCTCAGAAACATACAGGAGAGTAGGGACCACTGCTGCCCGACAGACTGTGAGCTTTGTGCCCTGCTTGTGGTCTTGTCCTTCAAACTGACTTTCCCTCTGAAAGTGGTGGATTTTACATTCAGTGCTTGCCTTTTCTCTCGGGTGGTTTCCCGGATGTGGGAAGTAGTCCACGTTTTCCATGGTCTTGTTGCGGGCCTTTTCGTTTTCAAAGGCTGTTGTACAACAGGGGAGTCGGTAGAGAACCCTTGTTTTACAGATGTTAAGAACAAGTCCCGTTCTCTCATATGCTGTAGAGAATGTGTCAACAGTGACTTTGAGCTCAGTCTCAAAGTGCACGTAGATGAGGATCGTTTGTATACTGCACCTCAATGACTGAGTTGGGGTGACCAATAGGAAACTTGTTGGTGGGGTGCAGCCATGTGTCTTGATTGACATTGCATGAAGAATACACAAAAACAAACAAAAGATTAAATTTAGCCACAATAATAACTGTGCTCTAAGAATACATCATAGTTTCTCTGATGTGTGTTTAAGGCAAAAACTAGGAATTTTGGTTAGTGGAAGTTCTGGGCAAGATTATTTGTGTTCCTAAAAATGTAGCATGCTTAGGCCCTCAATTTAATAGGACAGATATTGGGCAAAGTCTTGTCAAACCCAGCCTGTGCCTTGCTTTAGCTCTGCCGTTGTACTTTTGTGGCTGTGTGGCTTCAAATGTCCTCCCAGTGTCAGTGCTATGGCTCTACCACAGAGCTGCCCGCTTTCCTGAAGGTACTGTTGTCAATCTTGACTTTTTAACTTATAGGAAGGAACTGTGGCCCACCAAAGAGCAGCATATCGGTGGGGTGGGAAGGGGAACAGTGTTTTCAATTCTTTCTTACATTATGTTGACGAAGGATTAGTCAATGATATCTAGAGACATGAAAAACGCAATGATGTTGGAGGAACTCAGCAGGCCAGGCAGCGCCCGTGGAGAAAAGCAGGCGGTCAACGTTTCAGGTCAGGACCCTTCTTCAGGACTGGAGATAGGAAAAGGGAAGCCCAATATATAGGATGGAAAAGCAGAGCAGTGATAGGTGGACAAAAGAGGGGAGGTGGGGTGGGCACAAGGTGGTATCTAAAGACATTTATTAGGAATGGAAGAATATGTCAAAAATTGCGGAGGAAAGGGAAAGATAAAGATAAAAGTTAAATAATGTTTGTGACACTATTTCTGTGATCTGGAGATATAAGACATTGCACTGGATTGGCTTCCCTTGAAATACTTGGAAAAACCCTTGAACCTGGACTCTGGTGTTTGCAATGCCATTGAAGTTGGTGGAGATGAGATGTAGGAAATGGTTTACTCAATTATTTTTTTTGCTGTTTTCTTCCATCAGCTCTAGTCTTCGTGAGAAGGGATGCAGTGGTCATTGTACTGATGCTGGCTGCACTCCAGCCTCGATACTGCAGCATTCCGATCTTAAGCTGCACCCAAAGGAATTGCTTTTCCTGCTTCGGAATTCAGTGTTGTATGAGATCACTTGCTCAATAAGTTGAACTGATATAAGTCTCTGGGAGCTCAATGATTCCATATGTAAAGTATTACAGAAAACCACAATAGGATCTTGTGCTTTATTGAATACCATATTTTGAAGCAGCACCTCTGAAATCAGCGTGTTAAATAATGAAGGACCCACCGGTGGTGTTTGGTGATTGAACGGCTTCAGTGTTAATCGGTTCACTTTGTAGCAGTTCTGCTCTGAAAGATAGAATTGTAGAGATGCCCAAGCTTCAGTCCATCAGGCTGTCAAATCCAACTACATGGCATCCCTGAGTACAGCTACCTCTCCTTATAAGGGATACGTCAGTACAGTTGATAATAAATTGTTTTATTGCTCAACAGCCAAACACCAGTTCTGTCCTCAGTTTAAGCATTGAATCCTCTTGTGTCTCTTGACCTGTTCTGCATTTATCCACGAGCTCATCTCACTGTCCAACTGTCAAGATGAACTTGTATTTTTAATATAGTAATGGCTGATGAGGCAGATCTTTCACACCTGATGTGTACCTTGAATGAAATGGTGCCATTTGCGCCCGTGATTTAGCTTGCAGAGAATTTTTAGCCTCTGCAACAGAGAACAAAGGTACAAAAGCAAGTATTTGAATATGGTGGATAGTGTGTTGTGAACCGTGCTACTGACAGTGGAGTGGAGAGAGGTGAGAAATCCAGTCTTGGAAGAGCATGGAGATGTAATGCAGAGACTTGACAATTATGTACTTGGGGGAAAGGGTCCAGAGAAATTTGAAAAGCAAGACACTAATTGGAGAATAGTGGAAAGAATCAAGTAAACTGAAGCTTGTAGGAGATCAGAGAATTCTTGAGACTTTAAAGAGATGGAGCAGAATTTCCACAACAAAAAAAGTTGGGTCAGTACAGTCGAAGTGGGAAAAAATAAGTGGTTTAAGTAACAAAGAAAGAAACTGAGCAGAAGTTAAGAAACTGCCTATATTTCCACTCACTTGGACCATGTTTGAGTTGGAGAGGTTGATGGAATGAAGTCAAGAACTACAAAGCTATTAATGAATGGAAAAGGTGGTGCCTTCATTAAGCTTGATTAAGTTTTGGCTCATTTCTTATTTTGGTATTGTATGGACATTCTTTAAGCATGTTGGTCACCTTTGGGAAGAGCAGTGTACCATGAGCATCTATATATACACCTGGATGACGATGTTGCAGAAAGATAGAAGCCCTAGAGAGCAGGGCTGATCTTGAAGGTGCGTAAGAGGTAAATTGCAAAGGAGAGAAAATTATCAAGTTGATCACTTTAAAGATGACCAAGGGATTGAGAGAATAGCTGCTGTAATGGGATTTTATGCTGTTGTTTTTGATTTTGATCACTATTGTCTTTGCACTGTGGATAAGAGGAAAGGCAGGCTGTAGCTGAAGATGTGTTTTTGAGTCGTCATTGCATTCTCAGGATGTGGAATTTTACAGCAAAACAAAAGGCTGTTTGGCTGGCCTTGTCTTTGCCACCGTTAACATTCTGCACAGCCTCCTCTCATCTCTCTCGATAAACATAGCCTTCATTCCTTTACTCTTCGTGCTTAGCTGTCTTAATGCCCTGTGTGTATCTATCTTCCCCTTCAGTGTACCCTTGCTGATCGCCCCAGTCACTTCATGCAAATGCCACATTCTCTCAGCCTGAGCAACATAAGCTGAAGATAGCACTCCCCGGAGTACTGGTCAAGATGTGGATGGTTGGAGAGTGTCGACATCTTAGCTTGACTGTGTAGGTTGTAAATATCACATGAACTATCTCTTAATGCCTCCACAACCTCACAAATTATTTTACAGATGATGTGCGTTCTTGGAGAAAACATGGATGCCAGTTGCGTATGCAGCAGGGTCCCACAAACAACATTGTGATAATAACCAGATCGCGTCGGTTTTAGTGATACTGGTTGAGGGAGAAATACCGTCCCATGGTGTCTGCTGGAACTCCCTCGTTCTACTTCCAGAAAACTGTCGGAATCTCTTGCGTCTGCCTAAGGGATGCAGGTGGCACCTTGGTTTGACCCTTTGACCAGACAATAGCAGCTCTCTTGGTACCACAAGAGGGTGCTTCACAATCATAGCTGCCTTCGTCAGTCTGCTCTTTGTACTTTTATCTCTGGAGTGAGACTTGAAGCCACAATCTTTGGATGTAAAGGTAACATTGCTGCTACTGAGCCTCAGCTTGCACCAAAATGTCAAGTGGCATACTTGTGACTTTGTAAAAACTTCATGATGAACCATCATAACGCTCATCCCTTTAGAATGATATTTGATTGCTGTAATGTACAAAAGTGAAAACTGGAACCCTAATATTTGATGCCAATTGTGATTGGGTTTTAAATTTGCCAGCTATCAGGGAAGGCTGGTCAGGGAGAGGAGACTTTGGAATAGCCCATTCCTACACCACTCAAATTCACCTGGTGACTTGACAAGACTATAAATTTGATGTTTGCTCAAAATACTGCTTCATTCTCTTGCAAAAGCAACGGTAGAGTATTGACGACAGACGGCAGAGAAAAATGGTACCAGGAAAACAAACCCAGGTTGTTATATTCTTTACTGAAATTATACGTCTGATGCCAGCTTCTATAATTGAATGTTGTCTGTGTCAATTGGCAGCAGTAAGATTAGTTTTTAGTTTTATCAGGTTTTTACATTTAAGTTTTATTTAAGTAACTTCAGAAAATTTGTAAAATAAGAGAAAAAATCAACAAAACAAAAAGCTTTAATTATGTAATGTCAAATAATTTCTAGGATTTTTCAGGTAATAATTAACAATTAATTTTTAATTTGTTTAGTTGCCAAACAGCTTGCTGAATAGTTTGTTTTGTACGTTCTAACTGAATGTTAAAAGTTGAGGTTTGGGTTTAATGTAATAAAAGCAAACAATAGGCAGGCCTAACAGACTCCGGCATCTTCTGAATAATCTGTGTGCTTTGTTTATAGGTGTGCCTTCAGCATTCCCATCAGCAGATGCTTTATTCCTTGGTTGGCTGGCACAATCTCATCCGGTTTCCAAAATGGGTGGTTTACAATGGAAGGTGAACAGAGAACTGGAGATGAGCCAGCATCCTGATAAGGTCTGGCGTGAAAAGAGCTCCCAATTGGGTGGCAGAATGCAAAGCCACTCTGACTCTGCTAAACAGAGTTTATTGAAACAATCAAACCGATCCAGTGAATGCAAAAACGCACCTAACCTTCACAGGGTCAAGGAGGACTACAACAGCCCAAGTATTCTTCCGCCATATGACAAGATTCGTAGTGAGGCGCGAAGTAATGCCCGAGAGAGAAATAATGGTCTGACTACTCCTGACCATAGGAAGAAAACTGACATCAGCAGACATAGTACAGGAGGCAAAGCTGAATTGAGAGAGAGAGCTTGTTCAAAACGGGATAAATCCTACGTGTCTGCAGAATTAACCCTACGGCAGTCTGAAAACAAACGAGCTTTGTGCGCTCCAGTGTGTAAAATTCCCTCTGTTAGCATACGGAGATTATCTGGGGACGGCAGTCACACACACACCAAATTTAATGGTACCTTGAGCAAGGTAGCGTGCAATCAAACTGCTGTTCCTACTGGACGACCTGCAGTCAAAGTGCCTACAACACCTACAAGTCCAGTGAAAAACTGGGGTGGGTTCAAAATCCCAAAAAAGGGAGAAAGGAAGCAGCACGAGGAGAGACAGGAGCCCTGCCGGCAGAACACTGAGTCCACACAATACCAGCACTTGGGATCACAGCGAACCTTGCCCAAGGAGAGAGCCAAGGTGAGGTTGCTGCCAGACAGTGAGAACGATGGCTATAGTCCTGACGTTGAGATGAGTGATTCGGAAACGGAATCAACAGACAATTGCAAGCCACAGCGGCTGAATTCAAATAGTGAACAGGAGGTATGGGACAGATACTATTCGAAGAAGCATCCTGGCCTCTTGATCTGGGGGTGTGGGATGGGGGTACGGCAGTAAGTCCACTCTCTGCCTGGTAACCATTACCAGTCCCAACAAATATTTTATTTACATGCCTTGTTGTGATATGATATTTCTTCAAGCCAAGTATTGGTACCCAGGGACATTTCCTATCATGGAATGTTTGTCAGTAAAACACTTGTGGTTCAGTCATATGCTACAATTTTGTAGTGAATGAATCTGCCCCATATACAGTTATCAGGTAGGCCTTTTGCAAAGATTATTGAAACATAGATAACTAGACCATAACATGCCAGCTGTAAAGCAGAGATTCAAAATCTTAATCACTTTATATATTAAAAAAAACATTTAACTTAGAATCCCAGTGATCGAGCGGTTGGTGCACCACGTTTCATTATTGATTTATTTTTTAAGGCATGATTTAAACAAAAAAAAATGAAAATAACTTTAAAAAAATCATTAGTATTTTGAGCAAAAAACAGACTGCAGTGTAAATGCAGCAAATTCTGTTCCTCAGCAGATGTAACTATCAGTAAATTGGTAAAAACCCAGTGTTCAACAGTATTAGATTGTCATTGCAGAGTTCCTCACTTCAAAGTATTCAACTGATCTCTAAGTGGTCAGGCTGAACCACACTAAGCAGTGGAACCAGTGAGAGGTTCAGATGTACAGCGCTTGCAGGAAGGAATCCCGTGTGCTTCATAAATTCTACAATAAGTGCATGCAAGGATTGCTTGCAACTTAATAAGTTGTGGAGCTGTGACAGGATTTTTTTTTCCTGTATTGTTTTGTTCCCCATTCTGTTCCTTCCTGAAAAACTGGAGTGCAATTCATTTAGTGTGTGATAATTTGTAAGTTTAATAGTTCTTTACCTTTTTAAAAGATTGTTTGTCTGCACCATGCACATATTGCCTTTATTTTAGACTGGCCTTTTAAATGCTACTAACCCATTCCACATATTTGAATCAGATGTCACTTGTACAGAATCAGCTGTTAGAAAGAATGTGCATTGCAGAAATAGCCCATTCCCAAACTCAGTGGGAGGAGTGAGGGGAAAACTACAAAAACTTCAAGATATTTTTCCTTTTTTTTTGAAGTTCAATAAAGGATGGTGGTGCATTATCCATTTTGATTCCAGCATTAAAGATCCTCTGAATTTGTGATGCATCAGTATTATCATGAGGAGCCAGAGCCTTTCCAATTCACCATCTTGAGTTTTCCCTCCCTCCCTAGAAGACTAACCTGCAACAATATTGTATAAACCACAGTAGAGCAGCTGCACTGCTTTACTAATCTGCATCATTATGTTCTTTGTTTAAAATTTCTTCATACAACCAGTGAAGGGGGTACAACAGCAGCACTAAAAGGAGGAACTTTTCAGTCAGTATAACAACATTCAATATTCAAACACCTTTGTAATCCAATTTTTAATTTAATCACTGGACATTCCTTTTTACTTTAAATTCTAGTATAGTTTAACTGGGATTACGTGCAGCAAGGGATGGTCTTGTCTGAACATGAATACCATCAGGGATTAGGAAAAAGGTTTTGCATCTCAAACTTAAAGCACAGCTTAGCCCAGTGTTCTTATTCTCAAAGCAATGTCAACAAAGTCAACCCGCTATCTGTTAAAATACAAAATGGCCATTTTAATAATTTATGGGAAACCTATTTAAAGTTCCAAGCTTTCAATCTCTTATAAATTTGTTAAAAATGATCTTATGTTTTTAAAAATCTCCAAAAATCTTAATACATAGTGTTGCATGCACTGTATTGAATTTATGTCCTGCTCATGTGCTGTAATGCAGTTGAAAATACTTCAAGTAGACACTATCAATATTGAAATGTATATTTAATTTTATTAAGTGGCCTTTTCTAATCCTTATTCAGTGCAATAGCTATGTATTAATTTTTAAAAATTGTAGAAAGGTCTTTTGCTTACATGTTTGACATAAGTATTTATGCATCTTGGATATGCAACTTAGTTTGAAATATTTGCAGCATTTTAATCTTTTTTTTAGTGTTTAACATGCAGGTACCATCACATTGTGGTGTACAAAAGAAACAGTCATTAATTTTATGCCTAGGCGTTTTATACCTGCACTAAATAATCTTTTGGGTAGAAGTAGGCAACAAATTAATAGTTTGAGTACAATGGTTTGTTTAAAGACCATAACTTAGACTGACAGTTTCATGTTCAAACTTTATTTTCCCCCCGATTGTGCTTATTTGTTAAGATCGATCTTAAATTATGATTTTCATATTTTATATAGACTGTAGTTTAACATTAGGCTAGTTGAGCTACTGTGTAGTTGCTACTGGCATGCGTACATAATTTTAAACTAAAGTGATGTAAAAGGGACAGTTTTTACACATCCCCTTTCTGATTGTTCCGTACAGACCTGCTGAACAAACTTTGCAGTGTGGTGTTGTACAGAAGAAATCTATCACCATGTGCCTAGCAAAGTTTAACTGGTGTCCATTTAGTTACAAAGAGCATGGAAATAAAAGCAGAAATAAAATTTATACAGAGATGACTATTTTAAATTACCTGGCTCTTTGATGTATTTATTTTTCTTGTAAAATATTTATAAAACTACTTTTAAAAGAGAAACTTCTGTTCTGTGAATGTTGAATATACTTAGATGAATTGTGCCTTTTTTGTGTTTGATATGTTGCGTTTACATCAGTAGTATGAGAATGGTACATCAATCTGTAAAATATTTCTCAGAATTAAATCTCATCTGGAACCAAGAGAAAGAGACACTGGGCGTCTTTGTGGGCCTGTAGAGGCCAGAATAATAAAAATAAGGGTCTGCACACTGTCTTTTATGTATCTGGAATGTTTCTTAAATTGAGATTTTACTTAAACTTTAATAATGAATCTGGATTTTTTAAGGCAGTGCTGTTATAAAATAAACCATCTTAACATGTTGTGTCAGGGAAATTATTCTTTTCAAAGATGGTTCTAAATACTTTCCCTATGCAAAGCAACACAACGGGATTTTGAATCTTAGATAAGTTACTTAATCCAAATATGCTCTCTCTGCTGGATGTTAATTCCCTCTTATGGCAGCATCTGGTCTCCTCGGCTGGAACATTGTAGGTTTCCATTTCTTGCATAGAAAACCTTTCTCAACGTACTGTGGGAGCACTGAAATAAAGCACTGTGCTTTAAAGGACATGTGTACCAGTTTGCACCATGCAATAAATGTATGTTTGTTTTCTCCCCAGTAAAGTTGAACTATAATATAAACTTCTGAGATGTGTGTTTTATCATTAAGAATATGGTAAATCCTGCTCTTCTATTTTGCAGGTGAATATACAATTAATATTTCAGAGATGTAAGAAAAACAATGTCCTGATGTTAGCAGCAATCCAGGAGTCTGTTTGCCACTTAGATGTATGTGGTTAAAATGTGTGGCAGGGATTTGAGATCAATGGTGATGGATTACACCCCGTCTTCAGTGGGAAGGTGTATAACAGGCAAGTGAACCTCAGCCGAAAAACATGTTACTCCACCCACCTCTTTTGCCCATCCTTCCAATTGTTGACATGCAGTGTAGATGTAAGTATTTAGTTTGGCACTGATTATGTTCATAATCTTGATTGCAACACTGACCTTGGACACTCGTTGTCAAAAATGTCAGAGCTTGTGTGGCAATGAAGGGAAAGTTAGAAAATAATTTTACTTCTCCTTACAAAATCCACTTTGAGAGAAGGGGGCAAATTTAGAAACAACAGGCAGAAGTGCATTTTGAAAAACCTATTTTGAAAAGTCCATTTTATTATGACTGCAGATTCTTAACAAACACACAAATCTTTTTCCCTTGGTTGCTCAGTTATAGGTCCTGATTCCACAGTAGCAGCTGTGATTTAATCAGTTGTGTATGTATGTTTTAAGCTTTTGCATTGCATATTGCTGAAGGTGTAAGATAAGGTCAAGCACCTGGTACAACAGTGAATGGGGCAAACAGCAGAAAGGGTACAGCAAATTACAATTCAATACTAAACCTGGCACGAAATGGAGAGGGAACCAAAGATTGGATTCAGAAAAGCTAAAAGGTTTAATTTTAAAATCTAACACTTAATCATAAGCAAGGAGGCCCAGACTTTTAGTAGCATTTTCAAAGCCAAAGAGGTTGATGGAAACTGATTACAAGCACCCTGTTTGCAGAATTGTTAATGATGTCTGACCTAGGATGTTTAAGTTCATTATGCTACTCAAAAGATACTTATCAGATTTATTACCATATAAATGATCTTGTTATAAATCTCCCTCAGTCAGTAAAATTATTAACTTCAAAGCACCAATCACACCTGATATCTTGGCCTTACTGCTGAGAGACAAAGACTAAGCCATTTGATGACTGCATGAGTAAGTAATCCTGTAGCAAATTGTTTCATGTGCCTCCAGAAAATTAAATCAGCATTTTGTTTTTTTCAATTAATTTTTTCCAATAGCTTTGTCTTTCTAACTGTGAAAGTTAACCTCAGGCAGCTTTCTCCCTGCTTTGCACATTGGACATTGAGCACTATGGCACCTCTATTGTTTTGCTAATACTTAATCAGTCTAGATGGGAAATTCTTGAAAGTTATCTTTCCCGTAGCAATAACTTCAAGCCCTTCCATTTATAAATACTTTGGAACTTCTGACTGACCTTGTATATTTAAGAAATAAAATTCTGGATTTGTGTTCCAACTCCAGTTACTGGATGGCAGCCTTAAACCTTGTGGTTGACTGACACTAACAACTGCATTTCAAATAGTGGCCACTGCCTGTGTGGAAGAGTATAAATTAGGTACTGTCCCCTTGGCCTACAGAATCTATTGTTCAAGTGGCAGAGGTAGTGCAGGTGACAAGGTTTAAACAATGCCCTTGCTTTCATGAGGGGTAGGTGGGTGGAGAAATAGAAACAAGATAGAAAACTGGAAATGTAAAATGCAGTAGGGTGGTCATTGGACAAACATCTTCGCACACAATAGAATTTCTAGTTTCAGATACTTTCAACTGGAAATAGCGAGCGCAACAGGATCATTTTTAGTACAGGCCTGAAAATTAACAACTTGTCCAGCATTTCTTAAAACACCATATGTTTCAATTTTTGAATGCTTTGATACCAGTACACTTCCCCTCAAAACAGAAACTATACTTTCATTTGCAAATTGCTCCAATTGAGAGCCCATTAGTTAATGGTGAACAGAAACAACATTTTTAAACTGCAGCCATTCTATTTACTCATCATGGCCAACAACAGCATCAGACAAGACAATGTTAAAACAGAAACATTGATTTATTTTGTATAGTGGCATGTAGACACACAGGCAAAAAGGGAAATGGGCCAAGACAGTGCTGTCCGAGTTTAAAAACACACAGGAAAACTAGTGTTTGCAAATGTCTTCTCTCCAAAATAAATTATCCATTATATAATGCAGAGTGAATTTGAATGTTAAAAACATATGCAGTGCACAAGGAAGGTGTTGGGGCCCATACTGTCCAAAGATAGATTATTTAGGTTAATTCCACTTTCCAGTTTTTGATCCAAACCTTGCAGGTTACATTCTTGGAGGTCATCCAGATCCTTTGTGTAGTTGAGTGTTTTGTCTCCACTACCTTTTCCAATCACTACTCATTCAAGTGGGAAACAAAACATTCCCACACCTTCTCTCCAACTCTTCTGCCAATTCACAGGAACTGAGGTCAGTAACGTTGAATTTTACTTCATGATCTCAGAATAGGGTTGTTTAGAATTTCTAAATGATCACATTATGCACACAGGTCATGAGTTACCTATAATGTATGCTTCTTGTAAGTTTACAAAGATGAGAAGAATTATGCAAAATTACATGACGAAGGTCAACAGAAATCTCAGGAAGGTTCATGTGGGTTATTTGGTTTTTGCATATGATTCCCAAGATGCAAGAATTGGTGTCAAATCAAGTCATGAGTTGCAGGTTATCCCAGTCGAGGATGTCACAGTTTAACACAATGAAGCTGCTGATGAAAAAAATCTGCTGATTGAGAGTCAGAGAGAGGTCATAATGAATCCTGGATCATACTGGCATCACAGAAAAGGTCTCAGAGAGTGGGAATACCAGTGGTGGGGCTGAACCTGTAAATTTGTCTATACATATATATAATATATAAATATATGTTGCCGTTCTTTTCTTTTGTGTTAAAGAGAAGCAACTGTGGTATGTATAGCAGTGATTGTGAAAAGGTAATTATTGGTTTAAGGACGTCTGCTCTCTAGGTCTGCTGGAAAAGTTGTCTGCTCTTTTGGTTGTAATATTGTTTATAAAAGCTTCCAGAGTCATTCGGGAGGAGCCATTTGAATAAACAATTATGTTTGTTGGAGACCCTGAGTCTTGATAAGTTTGTTCAACACTTCACACTGTAGTCAAACCAAGAAACTAGTCACTTCTGAGGTGTGTCCAGGAGAGCTTTTTAACACAGTGTGTAGATAGACTAACGGAAGGAGCATTACTGGACCTATCTTGGGCAATGTAGCAGATAAAGTGGAGGGAGTGTCAGTGGGAGGGCATTTTGGAGAGATGGAATTTAGCATTTTGGCAGATGCAAGTTAACTTGGACAACTGCGAGGTGCTGCATTTTGGTAAATTAAACCAGGGTGGGACTTGCATAGTAAATGGAAGGGCCCTGGAGAGTGTTGTAGAACAGAGAAACTGAGAGGTACATGTACATTGTTCCCTGAAAGTGGCAACACAGGTAGAGAGGGTGATGAAGGTGGCATTTGTCATGCTTGCCTTCATCAGTAAGGGCACTGAGTACAGAAGTTGGGATGTCATGTTGCAAATGTTGTTGGTGAGAACACACTTGGAATATTGTGCACAGTTCTGGTTGCCCAGCAATAGGAAGGATGGCATTAAGCTGGAAAGGGTGCAGAAAAGTTTAGTGAGGATGTTAGTGGGACAGGAGGGCTTGACTTATAAGGAGAAGCTTAATAGGCTTGAACTTTTTTTTCCTGGAGCAGAGGTTGCGGGGTCACCTGAGAGAAGTTTAATCATGATGGGTGTAGCTAAGGTGGGTGGTCACAGTCATTTTCCCAGCAACGGGGAGTAGGAAGCTGTAGAGGTGTGTACAATTATAATGCTTAAAAGATAATTAGGCAGGTACATGGATAGAAAAGATTTAGAGGGATATGAGCCAAATGCAGGCAAATGGGACTAGCTTGGAAAGACATCTTGGTCGGCATGGAAGTTAAACCGAAAGGCATGTTTCCCTGCTGTACAACTCTTATGACTTTATGAGACAGCAACCATTTCGAAGTGGTTATGGAAAAAGGTAGGGATAGACAAAGAAGATAGGGCACTGTGGAATGCGGTAGAACAAAGTGACCTGGGAATACAGACATAAAGTTCCTTGAAAATGGCATCACAGGTAGATAGGGTTATAAAGAGAGCTTTTGGCACTTTGGCCTTCATAAATCAGGGCACTGAGTACAAGAGTTAGGATGTTATGTTGAAGATGTACAAGATGTTAGTGAGGCCAAATTTAGAGCATTGTGTGCAGTTCTGGTCACCTACCTACAGAAAAGATATCAATAGGCTTGAAAGAGAAAATTTACACATGTTTCTGGGACTTGAGGACCTGAGTTATAGGGGAAGGTTGACTAGGTTAGGACTTTATTCCTTGAAGCACATGAGAATGAGAGGAGATCTTATAGAGGTGTACAAAATTGAGGGGTATAGACAGGGTGAATGCATGCAGGCTTTTTCCCCTCCGGTTGGGTGAGACCAGAACTAGAGGATGTAGGTTTAGGGTGAAAGGTGAAATATTTAAGGAAATTCTGAGGGTAAACTTCACCACTCAGAGGGTGGTGCATGTGGAATGAGCTGCCAGTGGAAGTAGTGGATGTGGGTTCAATTGTAACATTTAAGAGGTTTGGATAGGTACATGGATGGGAGAGGTTTGGAGGGATATGGTCCGGGTTCAGGGAGACGGGACTCGGCAGAAGATCAGGTTGGCATGGACAAGATGGGCTGAAGGGCCTGCTTCTGTGCTGTAGTGCTCTGACTAATATGCAAACAAAAGAACGCACTAACATTTAGGGTCTGGGTAAGGAAAAACAACGAGATAAATATGGACAAAGTACAAAAACTACTTGATTAAAATCAATAAAGGCTACACATTCCTCTCTGGGCAAAACTACAACAGGCAATTCCAAAGATGTATGGGTTAGGAAGTTATGGGCATGATATGTTAGTGTCGGAAGCGTGGTGGCATTTGCAGGCTGCCCCCAGCAGGTTCCATGCAAAGGTGCACTTCACTGTGTTTTGATGATCTTATCAACATGACCCAACAATGGGCAACAAAGAGGCCTAAAAAGTTACCAGAAAAAGCAGTCAACCTGAGGATTGGAAGCAGTTCTGAATTCCACATAAAAGACCCTGTGGTTAAACCTGTGGCCTCTGGCTTTAAACTCCCTACCCTGGTTTAAAAAGTCCATAACCATCCACCTTATCTAGTCCCTTGTGATCTTATGTCAGCAGAGAAGATGCTGCTGAATGTATTGATAAAGGAGGTAGTACAGATACAAAAGTCATCAAAGGGCTGTGGGAGTGTGCAGGGAGATGGTATTGAGACCAACAAAGATCACAGGAATGATAGGACAGGTTTGAAGGGCTGAATGGTCTACTCCTGTTCCTAGTCTCTCTCTCTGTTTCTTTGTACTCCAGAAGGCATTTAACTGAGCACAATATGAAAGCAGAGAAATCAATGACCTGTTACCTTCCGGTGCCAGTTTAGTAGGAAGGGTTTAAAAGGGAACACAATCACCCAGAATTCATGGATCACACTTAACAGGTTATTTGAAGAACTGTGGAGAGAAGTACACCAGCTGACCTACTATACAAGGGTTGTAACTTGGGATAACTGACATCAGTTGTGGGGCTTCGGTGGGAACTGACTGGCTTGGGAAATGGTGGAAAGAGTCAGTTTGAAAACTCTGACAAGTATGACAAACTCTAGCAAAAGTGAAACTGTGTAAAGGTCAAAAATGCAATTACATTACTGCTGGAAACAAGGCATGGCAAAAGAGAAGTACAAGCAGTAAGTGTGGTGGGGAAAATGTGATATTGATTCAACTAAAAGTTACCGCATTAATCATGACTAGGAACTAAGAAAGAAAATAACATCCTAAAGCAAAGTGTTGTTTGATTACAGAAACCCTCATTGCAGATGTGTGTTTACTCAAACAATAGGAGATATTTAAGTGCAAAATTAATTCAACAAGCTGAAGCAAACTGTTCATCAGGACTCAGCCTGCAGCTTTGCCAGATTCAGGCTAGTGTCCCTGACCTTCAGCTTCAGTCGCCAATATTTAGGTTCTCCCACTGCACTTTAACTGAGCCCTCCCCCATTCTATTCATCACCACCCCCACCCTGATCTCCAGCCTGCCTCCATGTACAACCCTATTATTACAAATACTATGGAAAAGATTCCAGTAATACATAGGAACCTCCAGACAGTGAGCCTAGAAACTGTCACTTTGTTCATTGTTGTTGAAGACCATATTAATCATTACATCAGACTATAATACATCACACATCCATAATCAATAATAGACTAAATTGCTTTACTGGACTAACGTGTATTCATCTTGTGTACCTAAAGTTCATGTACAATTCAAATATTATACAGAAGGTCACAACAGAAATCACATAACAAAGAAAGACTTTTATTTTCTGGCACTCACAAGTAGCTGAGCTGACAACCAACAGAATGTAGTTCAGAGATCGAGATCAGTTTACTCATGGTCACATCTATTGTTTGTTTATAGGTTTCTGCACCAGAAAAGTTAAAAGTTTTGTCACACTACTGAAAGAATATACTCAATGCTCATGTAATGCATTCGGTTAATGCAAGGATCAATTTGCAAATAATGAGAGGATTGGTCTGAGAATTGAGACCGACCCGGTTGCGAGAGTTGGACCATGTTCACTCTGTCTGCTGGGCATCCCATGGCTCACTACTGCAGAAGCACCACACTGATGGAAGCACAACAGGCAAGTCTAGGGGGCAAAGAGTCTCATGGGTCAGGCAATCAGGCTGCGAGTGTGGATCAGCACATAGAATTAGAATATTGTTGCATTCACAGAATCATGGTTGGGGAAAGGGCAGGACTGGCAGCTCATTATTTCAGGGTGAGCTATTTGAAGAGGTAACTAAGAAAGTTGATGAGGGCACAGTGTTAGACAATGTTTGCAAGGACTTCAGTAGTGCTTTTAACAATATACCATGTGGTAGACTGGTCCAGAAGGTTAAGGCACAAGGAATATGAGGTGTATTGGCAAACTGGATCCAAAGCTGGCTGAGTAATAGGAAGCAAAAGGGCTCCTAATGCAGGGATTAGTTTTGAGGCGTTTATTGGATGAGAATGTAGGTGATCTGATCAAGTTTGCAGGCAATAGGAAAATTGGATATAGTGGAAAATAGACCAGCTGGAAAGTTGAGGAGAGGCAGATGCAGCTCAGTCTAGACAAGTGTGAGGTAACGCACTTTGGGAAGTTAACATCCAGTTGCCATATAGAATAAATGTCAGGGATCCTCAGAACATTAATGTACAGAGAGACCACGGGGTGAAAGTAGCAACACTGGTAGATAGGGTAATGAAGAAGGCATTTGGTACATTGTCTGGCCCACTCCCCAAGAAATAACGTTCTTCACTGTCCACTCACCACCAGTTTCAGTGTCGTCCACAAACTCACTAACCATGTTAACAACATTCTCATCCAAAATATTAATATAAATGCCAAATAACAGGTGACCCAGTTCCAACCCCCTTAAGCACTAGTCACTGGCCTCCAATTTGAAAAATCAACCCTGCACGACCACCTTCTGAATCCTACCACCAAGTCAATTTTGTATCCAGTTGGCTAGCTCACCCTGAATTCCATGTGATCTAACTTTCTGGACCAGTCTACCATACAGGAGCTCATAAAAAGCCTTACTAAAATCCCTGTGGACCTTGTCTACTGCACTGCCCTCGTCAATATTCTTGGTCACCTCTTCAATAAAGCTCAATCAATTCACACGCACAATTTCCCATGCACAAAGCCATCCTGACTGTCTCTAATCAGTCCTCACCTTTCCATTGCTAGAAGATCCTGTCCTCAGAATCCCCTCTCGTGACTTTTAAACCTTATTGTGGTTAATGAGATTATGTGGGGCATAGATAGGGTAGATAGTCAGAGTCTTTTCCAAGGCAGAGGAGCCTAAAACCAGGAGGCAAAGGCTTAAATTTAAAGTGGGGGAATTTAAAGGAGGTCAGAG
>JARFYF010000052.1:123368463-123378965 GCA_030265395.1 Rhina ancylostomus | reverse complement strand
GATTCAGGACCAACACTTCAAAATGTCTTCTCTCCATCCAACTATCTCTGCACTTCTTTATTCTCTTGCCTTTTAAAAGTTTTGGCTCTACATATTAATAAATCACATTATAATTTTTTATGAAGTTATGAAACAAATACATTTACATTGACTCAAAATCCACGTACACTGGAAATCTATCAAGTTACTTAAAATTCTGAGTACATTATGGACATTCCACACTGCTTTCAGTAAAAGATACAAAACAGCTTCTCCTTAGTGAATCTTAGGACAGAGCCTACTGTGAAATCTTACCTTATCTTTCTGCAAGTTTGCTTCTTCAAGGAGTTGCATGCTATCTCGAACCTTGGCCACCGCCTCATATTTCTCATCTTCTGCCTGAGCATATTTTTCCTGAAGTTCGCCAATTTGCACCTCACAACCAATTTTCTCTTTTTGCAATTGTTCTGCAACTTGTGCAGCTGCCCGCAATCTACAAAAACATTAAAGTGGATTATACAATGCAAGGATCATACATGCTTGGCTTACATTGGAGAATAGGCACATGTATGACCCCTCAAATCTACATGATCATCTGGTTACCTATTTGAATTGTATCTATCCATCATGGTTGCGTAACCTTCCATGTCCTAGCCTATCAAAAATCCTAAAATTTCCAAGTGACATTTCAATAGTTGGCAGAGAGAGTTCCAGATTTCTATTTTTTTTTACAAATTATTGCTCCTTAGAATTTCTTCTGAGTTACTTGGCTCTAATTTTGTTATGCCCCATGTTTTGAATTAATCTCAGAGACAATAGTTGCTCAATTTTATTTTGAGCACCTTGATTAGATCACCCTTGAGCCTCTATACTCAAATAAACATAAAACTAGTTTATACAGCCTGTCCTCACTATCTTATTGTTAACACCAGTATCATTTTGGTGAATCAGTACTGCATACTCCCTTTGCCAAGCTACTCTTCCTGGAAAATGATATCTGGAACTAAAGGCAATTTTTGCTTTATGTAATTATCAAGTTTATATAGCTCACATAATTTATGTCCCATTATATTCCAGCTCTCTGCAATTGAAAGCAACAACTATATTAGCCTCTTAAAAAATGATATCTATTAGTATTGAGTGATTTCTGTACTTGAATCACTATACTTGGTGTAGGGAAAACAGCTAATGTATTAATTTTTGCAGACTTTTCTATAGAAATCCTTCAAAAAAAACATGTAGATTTTGTTTTCATTAACTGAGCTATTCCTACTGTATGATGCACTCCCCCTTCTCAAAGACCTGTTTAAACTAATGAATTGCAGTCATTCATCTAACACTTCACTTTTAGCCTCACGGTTATATAATAATCATCAACACACAATGCTTCTTGTAAGTGGTATAACAAACGGTCTTAATTCGTTGTGACGTCTGCCGACATTTTAGCAGATAATCTTTAAAAAGCAATTCATTAGTTTTGTAGCACTTTGGGATTGTGGGAAAGAGCAGCAAATGTAATTTTGCTTTTTTAATGTGTTGTTTTTGAAATGGATTCCAATCTTGTTCACTTAATGTCACTTATAGTCAAAGAGGCCATCAATTCTCACATTTCTGGCTCACAATTAACACCAATTCTTTGGGAAAGCTATGGAGATGGTAGGATTAGGAGAAAGCATTACCTATAGAATCATGTAAATTTGTTTCACCTTTGGGTATATTATAAAGGTAAATATTTGCTATGAAATCTCAGGACCAGCAATAAACTGGTATTCAGCAATAACATCTATCCTATTAAATGTACCGTTTCTCAGGGATTAAATTTTCCTACAGAATGCTCAACCAATTTTTCCTTTAATGTTTTCACCAATGAGAACACTCACATTAATTCTCTATTGTCTGCTGTCAACATTTCTACTTTCAACTATTAAGAGCTACTCAATTTGAAATTCCTGTGTTATGTGCAAGAATGGGCAATGTTATTTTCAGTGCAAGCATATACAAGATTGATATTATTCATTTTATTCCAGTAAACTTGATCACAAAATTTCTGAAGTACTATTCTACAGCACTGAAGTACTCAGTGAGGCTAACAAGATTATAAAATAAGACCAATCATCTGGCTTCTAAATTAGCAGTGGTAAATGAAGAAATTGAACAAATTTTATCTTCTCTTACATTTATTGTGCTTTAACGAAACTTGAGAAACAGTACAATACAACTAATTAATTTAGTTCAGCAATTAATTACATCAGAATGGAAAGTACTTTCATTCAGATTTGAGAAAACTTTAAACCACCAGTTTTCTTTAATCATTATAAAGTATATGGTTTTTTGTCTAGAATTCTTATCACTTGTATGCCCCTACATTGTAAGTAACTCAACTTTCAGAGTCCTGACAACACCCTTAGTTTAATGAAGATAGGAAGTTTAGATCTTTATTGAATTTTTTGTCTAGAAATTCAATTACATTACATTAATATCGACCAACTGAAAATTAACTTTAGCAAGTGAAACCTGGTGTTGGCAGTTTACAAAAAGTGTCTATCATTTCCTTGGATAATTAGTTTTTAATTAGTTTTTATACTGGATGAGAACCATTGCAAGTTACCTTTTGCCCCACCAAATACCCATTTGCCACATCTAACCCCTACTCCATTATGAAGGTCCAGGAACCGAACTTCTAAAGCCATGACACCCAATATACTCTCTCTAGCACATCCAAAACCTTAAAGATCCTTTCTTCACCAAATGCACCCCCCACCACTGAAAGCAGCCAATCAGCCTTGACCAGTGACCGAGTAATCTGCTTGGAAGGCCCAATCACTGACCAACACCCACACCCCAATCATAATACCACCCTCTGAACCTCTCTGCATACCCCACCTTCACCATTTCCCACCCCCACCAATCCCAGTCTCCTCCAGGTCCTGATTCACCTTGATGATACCTCCTTTTCCTCCTGCCCTAGCCCTAGTCTGGCCTCTCACCTCAACCCCAGACTCTGCTCCTCAGCTCTTTCCCGTCCAAGCCCTGCCACCTTCCCATACTCATGCTCTTGATCTTGAGTGACACATATTCTATAATGGAAAAATTATATCAGCTTTTTGTCCCAACCGATCCATGCTGACCAAGGTACTCATATTTGCCTGCGTTTGGCCCAAATTCCTCTACACCCTCCCTATCCATGTACCTGTCCAAGTGCCTTTTAAATATTGTTAATGTACTTGCCTCAACCATTCCATATACTGATTATCCTCTGGGTGAAAAATTGCCCCTCAGGTTCCTATTAAATCTCTCCTCTATCACCTTAAACCATTGTCCTCTAGTTCTTGATTCCCCACTCCTGGGAAGAAGACTGTGCACATTCACCCTATCTATGCTCCTCTTGATTTTATACAGCTCTAAGATCACCTCTCGTTCTCTTACACTCCAATGAATAAAATCCCAACCTGCTCAACCTCTCTCCATAACTCAGTCCCTTGAGTCCTTGAGCCCCTGCAACATCCTCGTAAATCTCCTCTGCACTCCTTTCAGCTTAATGGCATCTTTCCTACAGCAGGGTGACCAAAACTAAACACAATATTTCAAATGTGGCCTCATCAAGGTCTTGTACAATTGCAGCATAACATCTCAAGTTCGACACTCAATGCCTCAATTGATGAAGACCCCCGTGCCAAAAGTCTTCACCACCACCCTGTCTACCTGTGATGCCACTCTCAGGGAACCATGTACTTGTACTCCTAGGTCCTCCTGTTCTCCAACATTTCCCAAGACCCCATCATTCACTGTGAAAGCCCTACCCTATTATACCTGTATTTCAAGCACACACTTCTTAGGATGGCTTATTCCTTGGAACTTTTTTTAGGTCAAAAAAATGTAGAAAAGCTAGTCCTTAGTGACAGTGTAAGCACATTGGTGAATAAATCATCAGCCAAATTTGTCAGCATCAACAGGTTGTGGCCAGTTTAAATTGATGAAAGCATTAATCTATATTTAATACCTCAGAGGTTTGATAATGTGCACTCTATCACTGCAGAGACTTGAGGTATGGACATTCCTCTAAATAACTCAATGTCACTGCAGTCTCCAAAGGAAGCAGACATTTTTTAACCTTTGAATGTCACAAAAATCTTGTGCACAAATCTAATTTCCTACGATATACTGTATATATCAATTTTATTAATTAAAACTTTAATAATTTTAAAGCCAACAGGTTATTTTAAAGTTTCTGTTTAGTAGAGAATTGTAACTGTGGTTCTCATAAATGACAAGCCCTTCCTAAAGGAGTTATATGAAAATTATTACACTTGACAGATTGCTGTAACTGATCACTGAGAGCTGGTAGACAGATTTGAGTGGTGTAAATTAACATGCCCAACTGTATCAGGTAACCAGTTGGTATTCAGGAAGAAAACCTGCTACAGAATTTAAAGTAAAATTATCCACTTGTTCAATAATGTGTTAAAGGATTTGGACTCCCACATGGCTATAATTACTTCCAAGCTTGTGCAATATTTAATTCACTTAGTTTCTTTTTGACCCAGTTTTCCATCATAAAGTTAGAGCATTGTATAAAATTCCAGAATAGCCTTGGGTAACGAGGTCAGACAACTGACATATGTACTTCCAGTAGGAGAGAAGATAGTAAGCAAGTTCCCGAGGCTAATTTCTGTGCTAGTCTCAGCTAATCATAATGGACAACACAAGCAGGGTGGCTGTCTGCTATATTTACATTTGGAGAAAGGAGCTGGTTGAGAGCTGATGCTACAGCTGGGTATAAAAGTAAATATTTAATTCTTGGTAAAACTTACAAATGAAAAGAAAATCAATATAAGATGCATGTAAAAGAGTGCAATTTTGCAGGGTTTTATAATACCTGGCTTCACATTGGGTTATAGCAGATTGTAACTGTTGCAATCGTTTGTCTGAGGCTTCCTCTCTCCCCAATGCAGCTGTAGCATTCTGCTCCTGCAGGTATTGAAAAAAACCACAAGGTTCCAAGATAACAAAATTATTCTTAACCAAAGTTTGTTTCTACATTAACATGTAGTTAACGATAACAATCATGATATTCATTGCAGGTAACAAAGTGCAACAAATTTCCTCCCTTACTACGAATACCCAAAACCTTTCAACCAAGCTCAGCAACTCCCAAAACGTATTTCAGTTCATCCTCCATCAGCTTTAAGTTTGGATGGGAAATTTTGCCTCTTAGCAGTAATGAACAGTTGAAAGACAAAGAAATTAAATGTGTTTTTTGGGAGTACAATTTTCAATAGCCTTGCTGTTTATGCTCTTGGGCATAGCTAAAATTCAAGCTTCACAATCAAATCTGCATAGGTTAAGGCATTAGTATATGGCAATGTTTAAATCTGAATTTGTGGATATTATTGTTACAAACCAAGCCGGAAACTTGGCAGCATTAAATTTATTTTTTTGCACAGTAATTGATTCAGTTGAAAGGTCATTGACCTGAAACGTTAATGGTTTCTGTTTCCACAAATGCTGCTCGACTTGCTGAGTATTTCTCGCACCGTTTATAACTTCAGATTTCTAGCAGCACAGTATTACTCTTTTGGATATATGGAGCAGAAATACCTAATGTATTTCTTACAACAATATTGAAGTACATTTTGTACACATCTGGATAAATAAAAGGCCATGATAACTAAGGCAGCTCAACGATATATTGTGAAAATTCCTGCAGGTGTCTTCTTTGATGTGTGATAACATTTCTGATAAAAGGGAGAGTGTGTATTTTAGAAATGGTGCAGATGTTAAAATTCAACCTCTAGATGGTCATTCTCTCATTTGAGATAAAATACATTTCATTTATGCATATTCAGTTTGTTTTGTCCTTTCCTTTTTCCACAAGTCCTTCATCTTTACATCTCGCCATGGTTTTATTTAATGGCACCAGTTTCTTTTCAGAATTCCTCTAGCAGAATGTATGTTGCTCTAGATTCCAGCATCTGCAGTCTCGTGTCTACTGTTTTCTTTGCGTCCCCCCCCCCCCCATGACTGTTCTTCACAGGTGAATCTAGAAAGCGAGTCAAACAGGTTATTCAATCAAATAAGGCATTACACCTGCTCTCATTCCAACTGTGATAGTTATGCATGCAAACTTCCAACATGCATCACAGGCAACCATGACTAAAGTTTTTAAAACATTTGGCTGTGTAAATAATGGCTATAGTGTCATCAAGGATGTCCTTGTGCACAAACTATTTTACCAGGGACAGATGATATAGAATGATGCAACTGAATGAAACATTCTACAGCAACATGGCTAGTCACATCCTTTACAACACTGACAGATTGTCAGCACATTGTGACACTTGGTGTTTGCATACCTTGTATCCAGATACAGGCAAATGTCGCCATTGGGTTGAGGGTCACCTTGGAAATATTTTTTTTCATCCCTCTCTGGAGTTTCGTACATCACATCCCGACAGACTTGATCCATTTTTGATCTCCAGATAAAAATGAAAGATGGATCAGGTGACTTCCACAGTGCAAGAGAAGGGCATGAGCCACACCCGTGTCTTGCGATTGGCGGCCAGGTTCTTTCAGGCAATCAACTGGGGTTGCAACTTCCACAATCTCAGTTTCCGCTTCACTATGTTCTTAAGTCAATCAGATAGTGGTCTGCATGAAACAAACTGCTGGAGGAACTCAGTGGGTGAGTGAGCAGCATCCTGGGTGGGGGGAGTGGGGTTGGGGGTGGGGAGAAATTATCAATGTTTTGGGTCAGGACCCTGCATCAGGATGCATGAAATGGCCATGAAATCCTGTGATAGTTCCTCAAGCGGACTGTCAAAGTCATCTGGCTTCTTCAGCAGAAATTTCAAACAAGCACCAAGACTTTGCTTAGCTGCTGGTGAGATGGACCCTCTATGTCAGAGCCAGTGTTTTAACACCATCATGTGCTACTCTCAAAGTAGCAATGCTTAGGATAAGACTGTCATCCATCTTCTTTTCGAATATACGTTTCCCAAGCAGGTTTGGAAAGGGATGAAGTGTGAGGATCATCCTGAACAGTTGAGTCACACAGCACTCTCTGCCTTACCAGCAGTTTCCAGCGACACAGTGAGGCAAACATCAACTGCTATTAGAACATTAATAACCGAGTGAAAGGTGCCTTCTGATCTGTGCAATACCTGCTGGTCTTCCAGTGCGGGAAGCTGTCCACGATCAAATATTGCTGAGTGAAGCACTGAAACCGGGTGCAGCCACTGCACAGGCTCTCCAGGGAAAAATTTTTGGACCTTCCACCATTGCATGCTGAAGGGCTGGAACCAGTGTGAAAAACATTTTCTTTGGAAGAATATTAAAAAACTGATGTCGTACTTAGGTAATATAAATCTGGTGTATTAATGGAATAGTCTGTTGACATTCTCAGTACATGGCATATGAATGTATGGTATCATTTGTGCAAATTTTGTAAATAGAAAAATATTTGTGAAAATCAAAAATGTGGTCCCATATCCATTCTTTGATAGTATCGTGACTATGGTCCTGTTCTGCTACATCTGGCAGTTTGATAAAGCACTTGCATTTTACTTATGCTTGTGATTTTCTTTTCCAATTAAAATTAGCATCAGTGGGGGTGCTGCCTAAAAAAAATTCCTGGTTCTTCTATGAAAACATCTAAAGATGAACATTGCTTTAAATGAAATAACATTTGTTTCCCTACATCACATCAGGGCACGATTTTCCTTATTCAAAGACAATCTGCAGATATATGGATCATCCAGTCATTTTGGTACTCACATTCCTCTGCATTTCTTCCTGCATGCTTTGCATCATTTTATTCATTTCCTCCACTTTCATGGTCGCTGTTCGCAGGTCCATTTTTGCTTTCCTGTACAAAAAAAAGGAATCATTTTCTATAATTTCTCATGCAAAGGAACAGAGATTAATTCAGTTAAGCATCAGCTTGGCTCAGTTAATAACATACTTGCTCCTAAATCAGTAGGCCATGGGTTCAAATCCCACTTCACACATAACCAAAGCTGACATTCAGTAAAGTATAGAGGGATATTGTTTTTGCATCTCCTTAATGGGATGTCAAACCAACATTTTGTCTCTGTTTGGATGAATGTAAATGTTCTCCATAAGGAGGTACAAGTTTGAAATTGTTCTTGCTTTACACAAAAAGAAAAGCTCTGGACAGTCATTCAGTTGTATTTTATGGAATTTCACTCTTTGTATTGGGTGTCACATCTGCTCTCAAATGCTTATAATACTAAACTTGATCTTTGTAAAATTCTATTTTTGGATAATTAATTATCTTATCAAGATTGACATGGCACCAAGAGGAGATTTGCCCTCGGTCACCTGTGCTAACAGCATAATATAGTTGTGACAACATGTTGCACTCTGATTCTGAAATTCATTGACGTCAACAGAATTAAATTTCACATGCAGAGTAAAACATTTTCACTACCATGCTGCATGCTTAGCAGAGAACCAAAATCTACCTCAAAATTGTTCCAGTACTTAAGTATCTTATTTCAATTTTTAAATCAAAGCAGATGACAAAAATGTCCATATTAAAGTGCTCTTCTGAAAAAAGGAATGTATACCAGCAGCAGCTTTTTACAGCAAACAGCCCCTGCCACATTATGTCTGCTTGAGTTTGTTAAGTGGTGGTTTGGATGAGAGGGGTTGTAGGTGTTGTGGAGCTAATTGTGATTAGTTGGGAGTTGGGTGATGGGATAATTAAGAATGTAAAGTGTAAATCTGGTGATCCATGGGTCCCACACTGGCCTCATCAGCCAACTTGGAATCCACAGTACTGGAGAGGAAGCAAAACACTCCTGATCACAAAGGACTGCCCAAGAGAGAGGGAGGAGAGGGGAAGGGCGGGTTCCAGATGACTTCATTTACTTGTTGCCAACCCACTTACATTAGTTTATCAAATAATGAAATAAATTGGTATTTCCGTCATCCCCTGCAAATTAGTTTACAACAGTGGCACTTTTAACCTTAAACTCTGACAGAGATAAATAGACAGTGGCTCACTTTGTTAGTTTGTCAGAAAACTTTTCATGTTATAGAATTCTGCAGGCAAAATTCCACATGTGGAAACTGGCATATTTCTGCAGCAGTTTTTGAGAACAGTCATTTGGAAATCTTTGGAAGGTGCTACAGAAATGGAAGCTTTCTCAACAGACCACACAGCAAAGATGAAAGGAGAAACAGAATACATGGGCCAGAACTTGCAAGGAAGTGCTGGCAGTTCCACACCAAACAGCCAAAAATTCTGACCCAAGTGCCACCAAAGTTAAGATTCCCACACAAAATGAGGTCCTGAACTTGTGGGTTGTTTTCTGCTGCTGATTATCCTGCTGTTCTCTGATATTCATGGTGGGGAATCTGCCTGATAAATGCACACCAGGTTAAACCTGGTGTAGCAAAAGCAAGCCATCTCTGTTGAACTAAGAGGAACATCTATGAGGGAGCAAGGTAAATAAGGATATTTATATTTAAAAAAAATTGAATTGAATTAAATGAAAATAAAAACTGCAGATGCTGCTCATGTGAAATAAAAACAGAACATGTTGGACACAGGCAGCTTCTGTGGAAAGAGGATCAGACACCATTTCAGGACCACCACCCGTCAGTAGAGTTTTACTTAAATGTCTCTAATTGCTTGAAATGCTTTTTAATATATTGATGTTTTAATTTTTTTTAAATAAATATTTAATAAATGTAAATATTTTTATTACATTGATTTTTAATGTTTTTGGATTTTTTAAAATTTGTTTCTGAATGTTGATAGCTTTTGGGAACATTCAAAATCCTTGGCAAGTATGATATTTCTCTCTTAACCAGAAGTAAAGTTTTTCTTTCCCAGATGTTTCATGGATGAAGCTTGTTCTGGCCTGCTCACAAAGCACATCAAGGAAAGCCCAATATCACACAGGCCCTCACCATTTTGAATCAGAGTCCAAGGGAAGCCATTAGATACCACCAATTCAGAAAATCTATCATGTAGGTCAGCAACTAGCATAGACAACTTGCTACTAGCAGCAAGTTCTGGATCAATATTGAGCCAATCAGTCAAAAGCAAT
Organism: Rhina ancylostomus; assembly: GCA_030265395.1. Lineage (NCBI taxonomy): Eukaryota > Metazoa > Chordata > Chondrichthyes > Rhinopristiformes > Rhinidae > Rhina > Rhina ancylostomus. The sequence goes on along the minus strand of JARFYF010000052.1, from coordinate 123,368,907 downwards.
ATTCCACAGTTGCTGGAAATCTGAAATAAAACAAAAGTGATGGAAATAACATATTTCAGGTTGATGGTCTGATTGTAACTGTCCATTACTCTGATGAAAGATCATCGATTTGAAATATTAAATCTGTTTCTCTCTTCACAGAAGATGCCTGACCTGTTGAGCGTTTCTAGCATTTTTGGTTTGATTTCAGATTAATGACTTTTTAAAAACCAGAACTATTCTGTATGATTTAAAGATCAGTATGTCCAACAATTTTCAAATAGAAATAAAAATACACTCGAAACACACAGCACGTCCAACTGCATGTGAAAGAGGTGGATTAATAAATAGTTGCAAATGAAGGAGATGCCCCTTAACTATTAAGCCACTTTACATACAATTCCAGCATTTCTATTGTGAGGATAAACATTCACAGTCACCTCCCCCCCCCCCTTAGAATCCTCA
>JARFYF010000052.1:123319649-123347648 GCA_030265395.1 Rhina ancylostomus | reverse complement strand
CAGACTGACTGGTTGTTTCAACAACAACATCATAATGTTCTGTTGACATAAGCCCACCACTCACACTCACACTCACACTCACACTATCTTAAAGGAACCTCACTAATAGTCCTAGTCCGTAACACCTAACCAAAGTTTAAATAGCTGCAACGTTGCTTCCTGACTTGTATTCAATGCCCTGACTAATGAAGGCAAGCATGCCATATGCTGTGATTTAGATTTAAATTTAGAACTTAAAAAAAATTCTTCATGCATTTAGGTCTCAGTTAATCTATGCTAATATGATGCAATTAACCTGAAGACAAATTAATGCAAATATATTTTTAAAACATTTAATTGGAGCTGGATTTTCTGGTCCATGCCAAGAGACACACACACTGTCAGCACTAGTCTGCATGGATACCCCAGTGAAAACTTGCTTTGAAGGCATCCCCATCTTCAATGCCCACTGATGTTTTGGCCATCCCATTGAGGAGGTACAGTGGGTGGTGAGGGTGACAATATGACGAGCAAGTTTATAACTTGAAGGGTACCAAGGGCTGGTTTCAAGCATCTAACTTCACAGATTGGTGTTGGCAAGGTGGACTCACATTTGTAGTGAAGACCTGCATGGTACATGCATATGTGAACCTCGTCTACAAAATTGTGACTTGAGCAAGACTTTTGACAGGTGGCTAAACTACACTCATGGTTCAGCTGTCTGTAAATGTGTCTAAAACATTGTGACTGACATTGAGAAATGTTCAAATACTATTAAAAATAATGAATATTATTAATAATTATTTAACAAAATATTTCAGACAATAATACATTTAATTAAACTCAATTCAAATGTAAGTTATTTATATTCTGTTACTGTCTAACAGTGCAGTTAAAATCAATTAACTGGCATTTTTTAATCAATCAACAAACATTTAAAAAATTAACAACCTTTATTTCTCCATTATTACTGAGATTTAAACTTGAGTGTTTTAATGGTTAAATGATCCACATTCTTGACTAAGTCACTAGATGGAGCACTCCAATTGGTTTATATATGATTATTTAACACACTGTGCCAAAACATATGAAGAAATTAGGAAGGTCATTTGTAACATTAAAGTTACTACCATCAGTGAGGAGGTACAGGAGACTGAAGACCCACACTCAATGATTCAGAAACAGCCTCTTCCCCTCTGCCATCAGATTCTAAATGATCCATGAATCCATAAACACTACCTCATCCTTCCTTTTCTAAAAAAATATATTCATTTATTTTTAATTTTGTGCTTTACCCTGTACTGCTGCCACAAAACAACAAATTTCATGTCATAAGACAGTGATAATAATTCTGATTTTATTAAGTATACTACAGTAAATTAAGTAATTATCTAAAGCTTTCTTTATGGTTTATTATAATTTTATCCAGATGGAGCTTACAATTACAAAAACATGGGATAGTTCACCAGTCTCTCACAAAGGGATTACCCTGTCACTCAAACCAGATGATGAAGGAATACTAATGGAGGTAAATGCTCCTTTCTTCAATGACCCTCCATCCCCAGATGGTCCAAGAGGAAAACCTTACAATCAGTTATGGAATTATGAAGGTACAGTAAGCACCAGTTTTACTAATATTTTATGTTGAAAAACATAAGTATAAGCCTTATTGATCAGGAAACTTTTTTGCACCAAAATGTAATTTTAATTTTAATGGTTATGATTTTTTTTCCACTACAACTTTTTCAGCTGTTATGTAAAACAGCTATCCTTCTGCTGTCAAGAGACACATAACCAGATCAGGTGCTGAGCATTGGGTCAGAATGCATTGCCGACAATCCTGTGATTCTGTAGAAAAGTCCTGATGAACTACTGTGCTTATAGCTGCACATTCCAAACGCTTTCCAAGCTTCTGCTCTACAGTGCAGAAGTTGGTAATGTACTGGAGGTCAGATGACAATGCAGCTTTACCACTGGATTCACTATTGACTCCAAGGGAGTTCTGTAATTTGCTAGTCTGAAGTCTGGATCATCAGCTTTATGGCACCCACAGCTGATATATTAAGTGTGACCCAATTCATTTGAATGGGGTCATCAACGTTCATTTAAATGGTAAGTTTGGGTAAGTTCTTTTTTTATTTTCTTATTTCAGTGTTTTTAATTAATTAATAGTAGTTTAATGCATGTAAATGGGACAGTGACACCAAGGGGACCTTAGGAGCTGCACAGGGATCAATTGCAAGACACAGCCCAGGCTGAGGGTGATCCAGCTCTATACGTTACACAGTTACAGTCGTTGGTGTGCTAAAGCATTGAAATTGCATACAACCAATCATGATCTGGATCACCACCAATTGTTGCGCTGGCTAAGATTAGGCAACAGAACAGTGTGAGAACAATACATCCATCTGCTTTTAGTATTATGCAGCAGTGCCACTCCAATTCTTACCATTGTCTGTTTTCTTCTTTACTTTTTGATGTACCTTCCTGCCATTTTCAGAATCTCTCATGTGCCAGGATATTTTCAATTTCAGGAAATTAGAAAACTCAGGCAAAAACTTTTTATCATTTAGTTATTATTAAAAGTTATTGAATAGTGAAATTTTGGGTTAGAGAGCACAATCTCCCAACATTCATTTTCAATCAATTCAATTCATTGTGTGGAAAACTGAACCAATAAACCTCAACTTTCATTCCTCAACCAAATGACTGACCAGTTCCCATTGTTGCGAACCAGCAACAAAAGATATACACTGAGTCATGATTCAGTGTTTAAAAATTACTTTATTATACTACTTATGATAATAAGAAAAGTAAAAATGTTAGAAGTAAAAATGTTAAACCCTAAACATTAACCCCAAAAACTAACTAAACTAGTTGTGCGTATGTGGCAAATTCCCAAACTCCACGTTCAGGAATGGTTCTCAAAGTTCAGTTCAGCAAGCCATAAGGTGAAACATGAGTAAAGGCTTCTTCAACACCGTTGATTGAAGACAAAATGTAGATGTAGAGAAAATAGAGTAATTACGAAATCCAAATGTTCCACGATGGAACCCAAACCACTCATCAGTGTTTGCTCAGCAATGACGACTCCACCGCATCTTCCTCACCTCGATAACATCCAAATTGTGGCCGTCCACACAAAATACCTGTTTTTCTCTACAGGCTAACAACAAAGTGGACTCCACCAGATTACTCCCAAAAACCTGTCTGTGGAAAGTAGTGACAGTCACAGTTATTGTTTCTCCTCCATCGACAGAGAAAACAAACAGGCTAGTGTCTCTTTCTCTTCCTCTCTCTCTCTTCTGACCAACTCTTGACTGGCTATTCCAACAACGTCACGATGTTCTTTTATGTTTTATTGACGTAAGCATGACACACACAGACACACACTCTCACTTACTTAAAGGGACGCTCACCAATAGTAACCTAGTCCATGACACCATTCTTGTTCTAATGCTGCTCTGTAGGAAAACCAAGAGCTTCCATTTATATGGTACCTATATACATAATGAAACATTTCCAGCTACTGCATAAAGACATTACCAAACAAAATTTGACACTGAGCTATAAAAGAGTAATTGGCTTAGAGTAGGTGGTGGAGAGCCACCTTGAACTACTGCTGTTTTCTGGTGTCAATATTTCCACAGAGCTGTTAGAGAGGGAGATCCAGGGATCAGACCCAGCAATGATGAAAATGGGGAAATGAAAATGGCTGCCATTGGTGGACCATAGAGATCACCAGGTATACGAGTCAAAACCAAATTATCTAGAGTCATAATTATATAGCACATAAAGAGGCCCTTCATCCCAACTCGCCCATGCTGATCAAAATGCCAACCTAAGCTAGTTCCATTTGGCCCTCACAACCTTTAATATCCATGAACCTGTTGAAATGTGTTTTGAATGTTGTAACTGTACCTGCCTCTGCTAAATCCTCTGGTAATTTGTTCCATATACCTACCAGCCCCTGTGTGGGAAAAATTCCCCTCAGATCCCCGTCAAGTCTTTACTCTCTCACCTTAACCCTATGCCCTAACCCTGGGGGAAAAAGACTCTGGCTATCTACCCTATCTATGCCCCTCATGATTGTATATACCTCTACAAGGTCACCCCTCGGCCTCCTTCCCTTTAGGGATAAATGTTCCACCCTCTCTAGTCTCACCTTGTAACTCAACCCCTCCAGTCCTGCCAACATATGTGTAAATCTTTTCTGCCTTCCCTTAGCTTAAGCACATCCTTCCTGTAGCGTGGAGAGCAGAATGGCACACAATAATCCAAATCCAGTTTCACCAATGTCCTGTACGGTTGTAACATGACATACCAACTGGTGTACCCAGTGCTGGACTGATGAATGCAAGTATGCCATATGCCTTCTTCATCACCCTGACCACCTGTGTCGCCTCTTTCAGGGAACTGTGTGCTTGTACCCCATGATCTCTCGGTTCAATAACACTCCCCAGAGCCTTGCCTTTCACTGTGTATGTGCTGCTCTAGTTTAACTTCCCAAAATGCTTCACCTTGCATTTGTCTGAGTTAAATTCCAGCTGCTTTTCCTTTGACCACTTTCCCAGTTGATCTAGATCCTGCTATAGTCTTAAACAACCTTCTTCACTGTCCAATATACTGCCACTTCTGGAGTCATCTGCCAAGTTACTGATCATTCCACCTACATTTGCTATCCAAATCATTAATATGTATGATGCAACAACAGGGGATGTAGCACCGATTCCCTGTGGCACACCACTGATCGCAGGCCTCCAATGTGAAAAACAACCTCCACCATTACCCTCTGCCTCCTACCATCAAACCAATTGATTTAGCTACCTTTGATTGCTGTCAGTATTCCCATTGTTCCATTCGGGTGGGTCAGGTTGACCTCTGGAGTTCAATTTAAATAAAGGTCATTGGGAAGAAGCTCCAAGAGGTGTAACATTCTATGTTAGCACACTAACGTACTTGCATCATCAGTAATGTACAACATTACTTGTGTTTTCAGGAAACACCTAGCTTTATTTTTCTGTGCTTTTGTTTATTTTGTTTTTCTAATCTTGTCATGTTCCATGTGAGATGGAAGTTGGAAGGTGATGATGCTTTCTGGGGAATGGAATGAAAAAGCACAAAAAAAAAGATCTCGAATAACCATATTAGTTCAGTGTATGTATATCAACCCCACCAATTAAAATATAACATCTATCCCATATAATCTCTATCCCTGTATAATTTCTATCTCTAATCAGGTTTCATTCAGAATTTGTTCAAGTTCTAAATGTGTTATGGAGAATATTTACTTGAATGTTCACTGATGTTAGTAAATAACTGTTTTCAGTATATTAGCATGAAGTACTAGCATAAAGCATGAGTATTTTAGTAAATTATTTTAGTAGTATTTCATTAAATCTCCCACTAAAACTCCATATTACTGGAAAAGCAGTCCATATTGATAGTAGAAAGAAGGAAATGAAATGACCAATGAAACTGGAAAGAAATCCCATTGTATATGGAACTCATTATTCATCATTGAACCTGGAATTAGTAACCGTGAGAAAACATTTTTAAGCCTTTTGCTATGGATGATTCTGCAGAAATATGTGACGTTGGTTAATGATATCATAGAATGGAGCAGAATGTTTACGTACACATAAGCCTCTAGTTCTTTGTGTGGAATTATTGGTGGAAATACTTTCCTGAGGCAGCATTGGTGACAATGGCAAGTTTACATTAAATGTGGTATTAAGTTGATTTTTTTCTCCAAAATTACATGTACAATTTTTTTATCAAAATGTCTGAATTTGGCATTAAAGCAATCAAACTTAATAATTTGTTTGGATTTAGTGAGGCATCTTTTTCTAAAGAATATTTTTAGATTCAATAGGCAGCACCATTACTGGGCACGTATATTATCAGTGCCCTCTGTCAGATTTTGGTAGAGTTCATGACTTACTCGTTACATCAATGGTAGTTAGATTATTTTTGTACTTGTATAGCAAGCACAAGGCATAACAAAAATGCGTTCCAATTTACTGCCTGTGCTGTTTGATTTGAAAATAAAGATATAATACTAACCATTTTGGAGGGGAGTTTTGGCCAGGCAGTCTCTATCAAGGCAACATTTTAGCAGCCCCAACTTGCAAAATTGGAGTCTTGTGTATATTTGCTCTATGAATTAAATGAAATTCCTGTCTTTTGTGCATTAATTATTTATTAATATAAAATGTAGCATTTTTGATAATGACTGTCATGCAGCCTCTCGCGCTCAGGGAGTTAACAGTAAAAGGCATGGAATCTATTTCCTTCAATTGGTTATTTGTTTAAGAAAAGTCAGGTTTTAAAGAAAAAAACTTTCTTTTCTAATTCTGTCTCTTTATTGCTTTCTAATATTCTGCTTTATTTTGTTTTTCTTTTTTTCACCCTCTTTATCCCTGACATTCATTTAGATCCCAAGTTCCTGTTATTACTGGGCAGAAAAGTTTGAGCTGAATGGGACAGATAAAAGTCTAACCAGTGAGTGCAGTGGAATGCCCTGCTAAAATTCTGGATGATGATTTAAAAACTTGATGACTGAGGAGACTGGGGCTCTGGGTGCTGGATAAACCTCCTGCATATAATGCTGGTCTGGTCTGTCGAGACTTTATTCAGTAACATAAACATTTGCATAATATCATGAAAATTGCTTTCTGCAGCCTTATGTTTATAATTTTTCTATGTTTAACAGTTGTGGAAGCATTTTTCTTGAATAGCTGCAAAGAACTATATCTCGAAGTGGAACTCTGTCCGTGAGTATCAAGATTTTTTTTCTCTTCATATTTGAATGCTTATTTCTTTAGAATCTCTGTGTTATAATCTATTCAGGCCTAGAAATTTATCTGTTACACTTGGGGGCGGGGGGGAGGGGGGGAAATGACATTGCACAGGTGAAAATTATGTTGAGGCATTAAGAAATTTTACTCATGTTTCCAGGTGCATTAATGCCAATCAGTAATAGCTGGTCTTTTTGGTGCAATATTTTCTGGTACCCTAGTCCTATTCTTTTAGTGCTCTGCTAAGCCAAAGGCCATTAGTAGAAGAACCATGCTCACTGTTGTCTCCAGCGAGATGTTCAACCGCATTGGACTACAAAATAACAGGTTTGCTGTTCACTCACAGAAGAATCAGCTTTAACTTATGCTAAAGGACCCACTGCAGTGTAGTTTAAAAGGCCAGTCACATATTTGCTGCATTAATAGACAGTTTGCAGTAAAACTCTCTGCAAAAGAAACCCCAGATAAACCGACCAAAATGTGACCCAGTTGGCAAACCACCAGGTGGTTTTCAATAGGTTTTCTCAAACTTGAATGGCCAGAAATGCGAGGAGAAATTCTGTAATTAGACAAGTGATTCCATATTCAGCAGATGAGAAGTGATTGAAAACCAGGAGAAAGACATCTATCAAAAAAGAACACCCAACACTTTATCCTACCAGACTTCAGAGGAAGCTACCCTCTTAACAACATTTCTCGCAGGAGAATTTTCCATACAAGCTACCCTACCACATGATAGTCCTCACTCACTTCTATGACCTCAGTGGGGGAAAGACCAAGATCAGATTACCCATCTTATTGAATAGCAGAGGAGCTTGAGGGGACATGTGGCTTAATCTTGCTCCTATTACTTATATGTTCTTACTTAAATACTCCAGTCAGTTCAACTAAAAAAAATGTTGATACAGTAAGTCTAAGGTCTTTAAATTTCTGACTCACTTATTTCTGTTCTTGGATCCCAGAAAGTTAGACACTGAGATCATCCACTTTTTTATCATGGTACTTTTTTTTGCATGATAAGATTAAATTTCTTTGAAAAATAAAGCATAGACAAAAATGTGGAACTTGGAGCATGGTTAATGAGATCTGAGTTGTGTTATTCTGGGTTCATCCATGTGTACCACATGATTGTGTACCATTTATAAGATTTTCATTCATGTTGTAGTTGCCTGTGAGGTTTGCAGGTTTCTCCTACAGCAGCAGGCTTACACTGCACGTGTGATTTAAACTATACCATCCTGACGAGATCCCAGACTGCTGCTGGAAACGGAACTCTATGGACTCTTTTAAGTTATTTACCTCCTGGTTTTCTTTCATGCCTTCCACCCACCTACCACCCTTTCAAGGTGGCCACAAGAGCACATCAGAGGCTGGGTATTGCACAGCAAGTGAGTTACCTCCTTCCCACTGTCTACATGTTATTAGTTCAGGAGTGTAATGGAAAGTTCTTGACCTGCCTGGATGAGGGTAGCTTCAAAAACTCTCAAGAGGCTCAACATAATGCAGGACAAAGCAACCCTCTTAATTGGCACTCCATCCACTGCCCAGTGTACTCATCCTCTCCTCCAGAGGTGTACATTGGTTCCAGTATGTGTCATTTACAAAATGTACTGCATTTACTTGCCTATTCTGTTGGCATCTCCCAACTTGTACCACCAAGATGGAGAAGGACAGCTGGCACATGGGAACACTTCCAAGGCTCGCAGCGTCTTGATTTGGAAATGTATTGCCATTCCTTTGTCTTCACAGGGTCTAAATGCTGAAATGCCCTACCCAACAACACTCTGTGGGAGTATCTTCACTAGAAGGACTGCAACCGTTTAAAAAGGCAGCTCAGCATCACCTTCTAGAGGGCAATTGGGGATAAGCAATAAATGCTGGCCTTGCTGGTGATGCTAAATCCCAAAAATGAATAAATGGGAAAAATAGTGTCATCCCCTTCACACCTTCCCAAGCCAGGAATTTTCATTTGATCTAATTGAAAGCTCCTCCACACTCCCCATAACTTATCACTAACAGCTGATGCTCATCTGAAATTCCCCATCCTCCCACTTGCTAGATATACTATCCTTGGACATAGTTGATTGCTTTTTTGCACTTTGCACTGGCATTGGCCTTTGGGCATCATGATTTTCCAAGCTATGTGTCTGTGACCATAATAATTTGTTGCCTTATAGTGATTATTTAATGTGTCTCTGCAGACATTGATGAAATTCTTTGTGGTATTTTCCATCTTGTACTGTGCACTTTAACTTCATTAGCATTGATCTGTGGAACTGCTGATGATTTGTGAAAAATCTCTCTGGATCTTTTTCACTAAAAAATGTTTTTTTCTCTTAACCTAGTTGATTGAGAATTCAGATGTAATTTTCCGTTTAAGCCACGTAATCTATTGCATGTTTCTTTTTTTTTGTTTAGTTTAATTTCAGTCCTAACTGTCTACCCTTTCTTTTGACATTGTTAGACATGGACAACATTGTGTACTACTACTTGCTGGTAGAAGGAAAGTATGGAAGGTAAGTGATTACATAAAAATAGTACAATGATGGTTGTTGATACTTAAATTGGATCTTTACGAAATGCATCACAATTTAATTTATTTTGCTCCATAATAATTCTTGTGTCCCAAAGTTCCATCGAGACTTCATGATTTTCCACAGTAATTTTGTTTTGATCTCAATGGAACATTCAAAGACATGGCATGAATAGTAATTGACACAGTTTCTCTGAAGCTATCTCCCCCTAAAGTTGAAATTTGGAAGAAATGTTGTGACTATTCACTGTTTGTTTCTTTTTAATTGATTTTGGTGTCCATAATCAAAGATATATTAATCATTTTCAGTAATTTTGGCATGATTTTGGAAGTTAGGATAAAGATGTCAGTCATCCCTGAGGCTGCCAGTTGATCCTAAATAATAGAGGATGTTTGCCTGGAAATTCAGTTGTATTATGTTCTTTCTTCAGCCTTATGTAATTGATTTTTTTTTTGGTTGGAGTGAAATGTATTAATGACCATTTCTGGGTAATTTTGCATCCCTCTGGGATGGTTTCTGAATATTAGTCACCCTTATGTCCTTGATCTGATTTCCACATCAAGGGTGCATGGGATGATGTAATTCTCCATGGAATGTACCTTTTTAATTATTGCAGGAAAACTTCAACCTTTGTCTCATGAGAGACTAGTCGGTCACTTGGAGGACAACTAGTTTTTACCATTAGACTGGTTGCTTGTCACAAGTCAATTACTCAATTATCTTCAGCACTCCCACCATGCATTGCACTGACAGTAGCCCCTATCCCTTACAATCACCACCCTTCCTGATCTTGATCTTGCTTATGGGTCTAAAGCCTCCACCCTCTAATATGCCACATCCATCATCTGAGCATTGAAAATTCCATCACTATGCCGCACACCCATTAACCATCCAAACTCTCAGTCTGCAGATCCCCTACCACCACAAAGCTGGAGGTCTGTTGATTTTTTTGACTTGATGATAGATATTTGTCAGAGTGCTGTTAATATTGAAAATTTGTCTGAAACATCAGAATGAAACTTTTACAAAATATTGCACATGCTGAAAATCTGAAATAAAAATACAATATGTTGTGGCAAAAGATATAGAGTAAATGTTTATTTGATGACTTTTCCCAATTTCTTATCACACCACATACCAGCATGCCTTTGTTTCTCCTAAGCTGAGGATTCTCCTGGCTTGTAGTTGATGGGTACTTCAACTATGTCCATTCTGTATCTTGCATTTCTGCTCTTCCCTTTTCCTTTGCAGCAGGACAGTGGAGTTGAGAATGCTCCACCGGTCTCCACATTTACTGGCTCTGCTCTGCCATTTCTGACACCTGCAACAATAACCTACCATCTAGTGCACCTTCCCTATCTCTATGTACTGTTCAGATGACAGCCTTCTTTGTGACCACACCTCTGTCACAGACTCCCCTTTCTACTACACCTTCCCATGCCAATACAGGAGATGCAGTGCTTGCCTTTTCAATTGCTTTCTTCTCACAGCCCAAGGTTCCAAATACTGCTTCCACATAAAGCAATACACAAAAAATGCTGGAGGAACTCGGCAGGTCAGGCGGCATCCATGGAGGGAAATAAACAATTGATGTTTCGGCCCGAGACCCTTGTCCTGATGAAGGATCCCAGCCTGAAATGTCAACTGTTTATTTCCCTCCATGGATGCTGCCTGACCTGCTGAGTTCTATCAGTACTTTTTGTGTATTGCTCCAGATACATTTAGCATCTGCAGAATTTATGTCTCTGTTCTACACAAAGCAATGATTAACTTGTGCGACTTTATAATTAGTATATAATTATAATCATTGCTCACAATGTGATCTCTGCAATTGGGATTCATATTGCAAATTAGGTGACCACTTTATGGATAACCTTTGTTTAGTGCACAAGTCGTCTGGCTCCAAGTTTGTGGTAGCCAATTGTTTTAATTCACTGCCCTACTTCCACTTTGGGATTGATTCCTCAGTTCCCTGCCCTGTTTTAAAGAAGAAATGAGAAGTAGCACCCTGCCCTTCAATTATGGATTTTATAGCCATACAGTACAATGCTGAGTTCAACAATTTCAGTCAATTCCTATTTATCACCTTCTCTAGATCCAGTTTTACTTTTCTCATTCCCATCTCATTTTGCCTTGTATCATCCTTTTCCCATATATTCATTAGTGTTGTTATTTATTCATTACTTTCATCATTTATTTCCTGTTTTTTATCCTATCACAGACCTTTTTGCTCCCTTTTTCTCTATGCCTATATCTTAAAATTTATCCTTTCACTAGAAAATAATTAAGAGACCAAATATTAATGTGAAATATAAGACACTTACTTCTGGAATTTCACAAATTCTTTGTACTAGAATAACTGTACAAAGTTAGTTCTGCACTTAATTATCTATCCCACCAAATAGAAGTGGAACTTCTAACATCTTTTATATAGAAATTAGAATAAATACCTCTGCAACTTATTTGAAATGAAAACATTTTCTTATATTGTCACCTGATTGGACTGTTAGCAACTGTTGGGCTTTCGTGTAGCTATTGTTATTTATCTAGATTTTTAATTTTCTCTTTCACTTTATTGAGTTTTGAAGATTTGATTCTTCAGAATGCAATTGTGTCAACTTTCTAAAATTAAACTAAAATTCAACTGCATGAAACTACTGACTGTTTTCCCTTCACATTAGAAAGAATTGAATTTAAAATATGACTCTACAATTCATGATCAAAATTGGGAAGGCAAAGCACTTCTTCCTTGGAGTTATTTCCCTGATGGCATTAACAAGTTCAATGCTTATGCGATTCATGGCTCTGGTGATAAAAGAATTTATGAGGCTCTGTATCCCATACCTAAAGAGCAGGTAAACAAAGTACAACAGCCTGACTTGTGAGTATGAGCATTTGCTGTTTATTGCTTTCTGTCCATATTATCTAAACAGATAAAATTGCAAATCATAATACTTAGAATGCATATTGACTTACAAGCTGCCACAGAACATGCAGATGACCTTTACAATGATCAAATGTATTTTAAGGCAATTTCTCTCTCTAATATATTGAGATGTGATCCTGTTATTTAATAAATTATGTATAACCTAAACTAGTGGATACTTGGCTCTTGCTATGTATTGTAATAAAGCTTTTAAGCACACTTCATTAGCTCCACATAAAATGTCATGTTTTCATCCTTTATAATTAATAGTACCTTTCATTTACGTTTCCTCAGGCGAAATAATTCCACAATCACATGTAAACGGCAAAGTGCATTTTCCATTTGCATCTTTCCTGTATATAATACACTGCTTCTTTCTGTGATATTTTTAATGCAAGGAATCTCTGTGCAGGTTGTGTAAACTCTGTCTCTGAAATCCATGCAAGGGGATGTTGGTGATATTGATCCTCAGTTGGGATGCCATGGCATACTATGTGATCACATTTGATTTTTCCACTTCTCCCTGATGTTTTGTGATTTCTGTGCCATTGGTACTAAGCTGCTGATTGAATAGGACCAACGAAACTACATCACTCGTAAGAGATACTTGATAAAACATCTTATTGAATTCCAGAATTCTCTCTGCATTTTGTTTATTGCATAACATGATGCACATTTATATTTTTTAAATGTATTCAATATTATGCTACTAATATAACAAGGAATACCTTAAAATGTTTGAAGTTATGAGCTGAGAGAAATTGATTGTGGAATTCATTTTAACATAGGAGTGAGATTTGCCGATTCTGGTTGCATACAAAACTATAAATTTAAGGTTGGGAAGGTATTAAATGACGTTCCAGGTTTAGACATTGTATTTAAGGGATCTGATTTGCCTTTTGACTTGGGAATAATCATTTTAAAAATATTAGTGGCATAAATTTACCTGTAATTCCTGAAATAAGCAAATGTTTAAGCCACTAATAGTAGTGATTTTACTGACAGGGAAGCCAAATCCATTTCTTATTTTGTTAAATTCATGTTCTTAATATAAAATTCTATGAGCCTAACTCACTACCAAAGTGTTAAATTCTGAGGATATGGTGGTTAATAGAAAAGGCACAGATACTAGTGCTACTTAGTGCCCCCTGGGCAATCATTTTTCATTACAAAGCTAGTATTGTGAGTCCTACTTCTGAATTGTGGCACTCTAACATATATCAAGCAGGAAATATTTCTATGGAGTGTAATGATGGAGCAGAGAAGAACAGTTGGTATTTCTGGCTATGCTACTACACGTGCTTATTGTGGAAAGTTAGATGCAAAAGTACCCATTCTTATCTCCAGAGGAAATTTTCAACAGCTGGTAGAAAGCCCAGAGGTCCATTGGAACGAAGTCTATCCCCACAGTTCTTTCTGCCCTGCTTAATTTACAATTAGAAAGTGTATTCCAAGCTGAGGAGCTTGAGGTCCTTTAATTATTATGATCTAATAAACTTCTTTGTTAAGCAAAAGATGCTCATATCTTGTCAAAAAGTTTGGAAAATTGTTGTAACTTTGGGAAGTACAATGGATCACTTCCATTAAACATGTTTTCTCTCCTTATAAACTTGTATCATTTTCCCCCATGCGCTTAGTTGCATTTTTTAACCATGTTAAATTAATTGGCATTTTTATGTACTGTTTTTAATATTATTGGTGTGGTTTTCTGTCCTAGTCATCGCTTGGAATATTTTGAGGATTTCAGCTTGAGCTCTGTTATGGGAGACAATTGGAAACAGCCCAGGTCTGATCTATGGAAGCCTGTTGATGGCATGAAGAAGTGGTTAGTTTGCTTTGATTGTTGTTATTGTCTTTCAACTCATGGTATACCTGTCTGAGATTCATTTTTTTCTTCAGCTGAGCATATTCTTCATTGAGATTTCAAGTGTGTTATTTAAAAATGACAATATTTTTGGACTGGGCCTGTATTAGAACTTAATTGAACTTGTATAAACTTATTATACTTCAGTTTTACAGTTTGAAACTCTATGAAATTATATTGATCTTGTAAAATATGGAATCTGAGAGGGAAGTAGGGTAATTCCCTGTTCTTTAGATTAACACTCAATTTTTATGCTACATTTGAAAAATGTATAGACTCCAAATCTTAGCATGAGAATGAAAAACGCACCAGCATGCAAGCTGAATTAATTATCTTTGGGGGAAATCTGTCAGTTTCATAAATTAATGCTGACACTTAACGCAAAGCATAGAGTATTGCTGATCACTGCATATTCTGGTAGAGGAATTACTGGAATGGAGAAGGCAGTTAATCCTTGTGGCTCCGTACTACCAAAGAAGCTTATTGTTTCTGATCTCTTTGAGACATTAACTTCATCTTGGGTTCTAAACAGCTATATTGAAGTAATTGTACATTCCATTGTGCTTCTGTAAGTAACTTTGAAAACATAATAGAATATGCAGCCACGAACACAAGTTGCCATAAGTGTCACACAATTCCATCCCTGCACTGTTAGCCAAGAAAGAAGAAAAAGTCTAACACCAGGTTCCAGCCAGTACACTGTCCTCTTGACAACATTTATCTGACAAGATCTTGTTGAAAAGAAGTGTTAAATTACCTATCATTGGAAATGTCCTGGGAATGCAGCCTGTTGTAATTTTGCAATAAACAAGCTTTTAGTAAATAGGACTAACTCCGTGGGAATCACTAACCACTGCAATCTATACTACAGGACTTTAATTAAATGATCAACTGTGAATGGAAAGAATTCATGCCATATTACTAGACCTGGCAATTGATCAGTGTGGGAAAAGGTCTAAGTACAACTGTTTAGTGAGTAAGGCTCACAGGCATGGTTGAACCTTCATGAGTCATTTTAGCCATGTTCTACTCTCTTATGGTTCTCTGACCTTTTCATTGAATTGTGAATATTTAAAATTGTACATCTGCAAACCTTTTACAATAGGCATATAAAAGGCTTGTAAATAGCAAAAACTTAATCCCTAAATTAAACTCTTGTAGCCATCAAGAATATCATATGCATTGGGGGAAGGGAATAAATGACTAAAAAATTAAAATATACAGACATGCATGAAGCCCCTGTTTCCAATCAAGTGGCCCCCCTCAAAAATGAGGAAATTTGAGGAAAAATGCCATAATAAAAATTAAGGTGATTTTCATCTGGAATTGTTATGAAATTTTAACTCTGCAGTTCCCAGCAGTAGCTACCTGCAGAGCTTGCAGTTGTCATGTCACTGCCCAGTTAACCACTGGGAAACCATTAGGCTCTTAATGGGCATGTTCATAGTACACCAGTGCAAAATACTGCTATGACGGTGGGAGAAAATGGAGGAGGGAAAATCATTCATAAAAAGACATCTGCAAAAGGATCCAATTTCTTTACAGAAGTACTTGGCATCATGAAGACACGAGACTGCAGATGCTGGAATCTGGATGAAAAAACAAACTGCTGGAAGAACTCTGGGTCAGGCAGCATCTTTGGAGGGATAGACTGTGTTTCGGTTTGAGACCTTGCATCAGGATTGCAGGGTTTCAATCTGCCTCCACAGATGTTATTTGACCCACTGAGTTCCTTCAGCAGTTTGTTTTTTTTCATTTATTGTCATATTTACTTCATAATTCCACTGGCCATGATTTCCTTGCCTTTGAAAAGTATGTGATACCCTCATTGTAAGCAGTTGAGGTTCTCATATTGAAATTTGAGGACCTCACTCACATATTGATATAATTTTAACTTGGATCACAATGGAAATGAAAATTGGCAGTGACATAATAATTGACTGAATTTAGCCTTTAGATTAATTGGGTACAGGTCTGGGGCTCTCTTTTCCAAATCTCGTGTAAATTCTCTGAGGTAAGAAAAATATCCATCCTGTCATGGTTTCGTCCCACATCTCAAAGTTATTTGCTAGGTTAATTGGCTTCTGTGAGCTACCACTTAGTGTAGATGGGGCACAAAAAATGAAAGGAATGTGCTTGAGGGAAATTAAGCTACAGGTCTATAGGGAAGTAAGGAGCGGGTAAATGGGACTGAAGGAGGTTGCTGTACTAGGAACCAGCATGGATCCAATGAGCTGAATGGTGTCCTTTCCCTCTTTGCCCCAATAAGTAAATAATTCACTCACACCTGAACTCAAGCTACAGAACTATTCCAATGTAATTAAATGAAGGTTTGAATAATAGGATCTTTTTATTGATAAACTGGGCCTTAAAAGAGGAAATCATGTTCTTTAAATCATCTCTTAGATTATGCACTGATTTTCCTCTGCTTTGCCTTTTTTGTTTCCAAGTTCATTCTAATTTTATTTCCAATAACTTTTTTTACTGTTGTCTTTTTCACAGCCTTTCTCCTTTTGTTTGTTCCCTGTCCTGCTTTTCTTTGGTCTGGTTCTACACTCACTCAAACATCTCATTCAATGCCAGCATCTTCCTATTCATGTGAAAGGACATCCATCTGAAGTGTTGATCTGTTTTTCTTTCATCAGATGTTCCCTGAATGGTTGGACGTTTCCAGAACTTCCTTGCTTTAGTTCAAATGATCAGAAAGCACCTTATTTTGATTTTGCGATATATCCATTTGCACTTAAATTTGTAAATGTATTATTCTGAATATAAATTAAAGAACATTGACATTGGAAGTATTCTTGTTCAAACAAATGTTTGTTTCAGTTGTCAAAAACTTAATGTTGTCTTTAATAGAATATATTAATAAAGCAGGACCTATAGAATACCAAGAAACTTTTCAATGATAGCACGTATTGTGATAAAAAGGATGAACAGCTAATATCAACTGAAAATTAGCATTGAACCTGAAAGTAAAGATGTGATTAAAATAAATTCTTTAAAAACATAGTAGTTTGAAATAATAACAGACTTGTGTGCAAAAAATGTATACATTACTGTAGTAATTTCCCTATATCATAGTTAAATAAGAATAAATGTAACACTTGAGACCAATAAGTAGTGTGTCATGTAAAGTTTTAAATTGAGATTATTTGTTTGTATGAAATTTTTCAAAATTACCAAATAAATCATAAAAATGTAATATAATATTCAGTATGTTATAATGATCTGTATGTTTAAAAACCCATAACAAGTAAATAAATTGCAGGTTTTACCAGCCTCCAACCTGCTGTGCCATTTGATTCCACATGAAGAGGAGATTCGGACCTTGCAAAGTTACTCATTATATGCATTTGCAATATTTCACATTCAACTTTAGCTACAGAGTGTTGGCAGGAGCTGTCGATCCAAAGGAACTCCTTTGGGTTTGAGTTCTAGATTTTGATGATAACATTGCAGAACTGTTAGGAAGAGGATCACTAGTTTCTCACCACTGTGGTCACCAGTTTAATTTGAGGTTTCCTTTCCACACCATGTATACTCAGTTTAAAAAGTATAAAATTGCAGAGAATGGTCAGATTCCATGAAATGAGTTAAAAACAGAATAAATCAATGTCAAGTAAAAGAGATGATAATAAAAATAGAATGATGATAATAATCTTGGGAGCTTTCAACTGACAAGATGAAGCAAGGGGAAGAGAATGGAGTTTTTATAGTATGTTTCAGGACCCCTTTTTCACCCTGTATGCTTGAGCCCACCAAGAAAGGCTAAAATTGACATTTAATTAAGACAAGCATATTTAAATACATGGAAGAGAATGCAAAAAGACAAAAAAACCCAAAAAAGTAAAGGTAATTTGATTAGGAAACCAAAAAGGAAAAACATTAAATTATCAAGGAATGAAAAAAGAAGGCTGCATATAAAGATGCTGCACCCAGTAACAGGGGTGAAGATTGGGCAATTCCTGTCAATCAAGGCTACTGGTTGCATTGTTAAGGCCTAGACTGATTTTGTACACATAATGTGCACATTACTGTCTTCCATTCATTGCATTTTCCTGTAGAATTTTTTTTGGCTTTTATTGAGAAAAGCTGCTGTATTTTTTGTTGTATTCTCTTTCCTTCACTGTTTACACACACTGTTTTCTGAATGAATTGAGTTTGTTTGCTATAAGCACAAATACAGTCTGCAACTTATTGACTGACAGTGTTGCCAATAGATGCTCTTTAATAATAAATAGTAAAGTTTTCTACATAAAAGAAGTTTCAAGATGGTATATAGACACTAAAGATGAGCTCAGGTCAGAGTGTAATCGAAATACTGAACAATTAATTTTCCCTATTATGCACAGGGAAAACTACAAAGTGGGCATGGCATTAAAAGAGAGATATTGAATTTTCTTTTATGAGTTATTGCACAAGAGACATGAATCAGACAGGTCATGAAGGGTGGATAGCGAGCTTGCTATGAACAAAAATGAAAATCAAAACAATTGCAGCTGCTGTGTATCTGAAATAAAAGCACAACAGGTCAGTTATCATCAGTTCAAGCAACATCCATGGAAAGAAGCACAGAACTAACAATTCAGGTCAAAGGCCCTTTATCAGAACTAGCAAAGGGTCTTCAACTTGAAGCACTATCTTTCTTTTCTGTGGATGTTGCCTGATCTCCTGAATGTTTCCAGCACTTTATAGCCGTGAAGAAAACCAGGAATAAAGGTTAAGAGAAATGACCCAGACTGGTTAAAGATGGGAAGTGATATTCCACAGGAATTAGTGCTGGGACTGCTATCATTTACAACTTGCATTAATAATTTGGACATAGACACCATAGGTAAGTGTGGTATGGTATACTTTGGTGAGAAGAGTAAAGATGGCACTTGGAAATTGAGAGTGAGTAGAGGAATAAAGGGATCTAGGAGCACAAATACAAATTATTTCAAGTACAAATGCCAAAAAAAAAGGCAAAGTAAGGATTGGAGTTGATTCCTGAGGGATGGAACTAAAATGCTGAGATATTACCTTGTATCAAACCTTAATTAGGCCACGCTTGAAGCACACGTGTACAGTTCTGGTCTTCAAATGGAATAAAGGTTATTGAGGCATTGAATAAAGTGTGAAAAAGATTAAATAGCTGAGCTCTTTATTCCAGAAAAGGGAAGGCTGAAATGAGTCCTCAAAGACATCCTGGAGATAATGAAAGGATTTGATAGTGGATGTTGTTGACCCTATTACCTCTGTAGGGTATCAACAGATGTGTCAAACAAAGAGACTCTAAACCAAGGTTTAGTAAAACTTAATCGTTATTAACACTCGAGTTACTTAAGCATGCATCTGTACCACTGACTTCTATTGTCTCCATGTTTGCTTTACTGCTATAACTTATCACTTAAATCACAAGACTCACAGCTTGGACTTTAAAACTTACCGTGTGAGATAAAACTGGCCAGATTCACTGCAACAGTGTTATTGTCTTCTCTGAGTTCCGATCTTGGGGCCTTCCTTGCGATGGTTGTTCTTGGGTTATTGCTCCCAATGCCTCAGATTACCCTTCTTGAATATGATATTTCCTTGAAACTTCTAAAGGCTTTTTTCTCACCCCACTTCAGGACTCTTTTGATTCTGAAGTCAATAATTTCATGTTGTCATTCACCCAAGAACCGGGTATACAAAACACATTTCTTATCAGGCTAGAGAGTTCTTAATTATAAGGATGCCTGTTTGTACTTTTCTCATCATGCAGTCCCTTCACAGGATGGCCGTTCCGACACCCTTGTTGGTACTATTTCTCATGGTTGAATCACATAGCTATAAACCTGTCTCAGCTATACTCTCACCAGGAATCATTCACATGACCTTCCTTCACTGTGCTGCTTTGTTCTGTGGTTCCCAGTGTCTGTCTTTCTCTCTAGCAAGCAGAGTGTGCTCCAAGAGCCTGTTGTGAAACTTGTCATCTTGTCTCTGGCTACAATGTAAAGAGGATACTTCCATCTCTGCAATGTGCAAAACGGAAGGTCCGATAGCCACTGACAAATCTGATGGGGAATTGAGGAGAAACTTAATTTATCCAAGGAGTGTTAAGAAAGTGAAATATGTTACCACAAGAAGTTGAGATAAATACTACAGATGCATTTACAAGAAAGTTGGATAAGCACAGGAGGGAGAATATGGTGCTGAGAGAGTGAGAGATGCTTGGGTGGAGTATGAAGTAGCTGGTTGTATTGAATGGCATGTTGCTATGCTGCAATCTCAGTATAACTTGTTACAGATGTTAGTACCTTGAAAAGTGTGGTGGCAAAAGTACACAACATCTAAACTATCATTATACCTGACCATTCTGATATCTATCTGTGTACTGCCACATTTAAATATATGCAGCTCCAAATATGTTTTGTATAGATGCTTAGGGATATGAGTTTTAAAAGTATTTCTAATTTCTATCTGTCAGTTTTTTCCCAAAGGCCTGCTTAAGGATTAACCATGTGATTACTTCAGTGTAGCAATGGACCATTTAGCAAACAAACCTGCTATACAAAAGTAATAATTATTTACAACAAATTTTAGAAGACCAGACTCTGAAAATGGAAGGGAATATCTTTATCTCCGAGACATCAAGAGGTATGGAGAGAGACTGCAAATATGTTATTGAAGTAGAGGGTAAGCCGTGGTTGGACTGAATGGTGGAGCAGTGTCAAGTGAGCTACTGGTGCTCAGATTTTAAAAATTGAGAACTCTTCTTTAGGTGCAATCTTTTCCTAGACATTGTTAAACTTAGTATTCCTCTTTCTGAAATAACCCAGTGTTAAAAGTGTTTACCAAACAGTTAGTCATTAATGACAAATTCACACATAAAATGCAGATTATAAAGGCTCAGTTATTAATTATTTCTCCATAAACTTTGGGAATCTTGTTAATATTGACTAAGCAGTTAAATCCATTATAATCAGTTGTTTTCTTTTCTGACCTATTCTATTCTTACATACTTTTTCCCATATCAGACATAGATAAAACCAGAGGACTTAGAGATTTAGGGTAAGGGGTAAAAGATTTAGGGATGATCTTAGGGGGACCTTTTTAACCCAGAGAGTAGTGAGTACCTGGAATTCATACCTGAGAGAGAGGTGGAAACAGATTCGCTGACGGCATTTAAGAAATATCTATAGGAGCACTTGAATCACCTGGCCATTGAAGGCAGTGGGCCAAATGCTGGAAGATGAAATTAATATGTGTGGGTCCTCATTGGTTGGCATGGACATAATGTGCCGAATGGCTTTTTTCCAAGCTAGCATTTTTGTTCTTGTTAGTCAGATCCAAATATTGTGACGTGATTAATTCATGCCAGGTGAATTGAAATAGCATCAAATACTGAAAATAAAATAAATGAATAATAGTTAATATAAATCGTAGCTGGATTTCTATAGTACAGGTCTTGAGCTGCTAATGTGTATTCGCACAACTAAAAAACTAGTTATGGGAATATGTTGCAAAGTGAAACAGAAAGAATAATGCAATATAAGCATTGGATATCCTAAAAACTCAAAACAAAGGCAAACAATTGCAACTGATTATTTTAGAAGTACATGCAGGAGACTTTTGGCTAGAATTCAATCCTGATGTATGCAAGTTCATGCAATTTGGAAAGACAAACGAATACTGAGGAACAGAGAGACATCCATGCACATTCAATACCTGAAGGAATCAGCACAGGTAGATAAGGTGGTGAAGATATTCAAGATACTAGCCTTCATCAGCCAGAGCATAGAATACAAGAGCAAGGAGTTATGGTAGTTTCATAAATATTGGAGAAGCCACAACTGAAATATTGTGCACAGTTCTGGTCACTGCACTATGGGAAGAATGCGACTGTACTGGAAAAGGGTGCAGAGCGGATTCACTAGGATATTGTCTGGAATGGAGTGTTTCAGTTATGAGGAGAAACTATGTGGGCAAGGTGTCTTTTCCTTAAAAAAGGTAGCTGGGGATGGGGGTGGGGGGTACTGTTAGAGGTGTAGAGTATTATGAAGGGGGAGAAACATGGTAGACAGTAGGAAACTTCTCCCCATAACGGAAGTATCTAAAACTAGAGGGTATAGGTGAAGGGTAAAAACTTTAGGTGAAAAATCTGCTGAAGAACCTTTTCACCTAGTGGGTGGTTGGAAATCTGAAATTCATAATGTTGCTCTGACTCTGCTCAGACTCTTCTCCAATGGTGTTCTCCCTTCTGTTACCCTACATGCTGTTCAATAACCACATCTATCTACTGATTAGAATTACAGAATGTTACAGCAAAAATGGCGGTTATTCAGTCCACTGCATTAATATCAGCCTTCATAGCAATTCATTTAATTGTACTCTCCAACCCGCCTCAGAATTCTTCTAAAAAACACAAGATCCTTCCCTCATTGATTCGCACATTTTACAATGACTGAAAAAACTGATTGCTCTGTTCATTAAATAAAATGTCATCATCCAAACAAGCTTGTCCAGCAAATACATTCTAATTATGATTGATGGGTCAGGCAGCAAAACAAGGATTTCTTGCCCAAAATGAAATGGATTCTTTTCCTCATTTGAGTGAATTTAAATTTTTACAAATTTTCAAATGATTTAAATTTTTATGGATAGTCTTAATGAGATCCTGATGAGGTTTCCCAACAAGTCTCAAGGTGAATAAGAGCCTAGAATTCAATGAGTTTGCCAAGCACCAATGAAGACTATTCATTATGGTTTAAATAATTTCAAAACTTGAAATAACATTTACCTTAACTCAAGTGAAGGAAACAACTGTATTAAGACACTTTGCATAGCTACAGTCAGAAACCCAACAAGCTTCCCACCCCTGTCTAAACAAACAAACATTCAGATCATGCTTCCCAGCAACTATTATTTTACTGTTCATATTTCTGTGAAGTGCCCTGGAATATTTATTTATAAGGCTATATATTTAAAAGCTGATATTGAATGTTAATACACAAATGCAAAGCACGTTATAAATTATAACGGAGGAAGAAAGCACTACAATAGATAAACGTCAGCAGTAATCACTTGTGAGAGAGAACAGCACCCTGGCACATTTGGTGAAGACAATCTCCAAAGTTAAAGAAAACAAGAAAATTAAGTTCAACACCAAGGCAGACAACTTCAAGGATATCATACTTAGAGAGGTGGTCACACTACAGCATGTGTGAGAGTATGTGGAGAAGGCATGGGTGATCACCGGACAGACTGAAGAGGAACAGGCAGGTAGTGCAAAAGTTGTCTGAGTCAATTTTACTGTCAAGCAGATTTTCTTTTGGATACTTTGGGCATGATAGTTCCTCAAAATATGCAGTCAGAACGTGAAGTGTGGCACTGCCGTGGCTCTACTGGAAGGAGAGGCAAAAGACTGAAAGAGCCATAGTTGATAGGGGATTTGATACTTCAGACAGACTGGTTTCTGTGACTGTAAACATGATCACACATTTCCTCCCGGGTAACAATGTCAAGGATCTTATCAAATGTCAACAGAGCATAGGCAGGAAAAGAGTTCCTGCAGGGAGCTGGGAAGAAGTTAAAAAGCAGGGCCACAAGAAGACAGCAATCTCAGGATCTTGATGCCACATCCTAGAAAGACCAGAATATCCTTCTGGGAGTACTGCATGGATTGACACTCAAACTCCGCAGGTTTAAAAAAAAAGGGGGAAATTATAGAAACTTGTGTTGTATTCTTTGGAATACAGAAGATTGATAAATAATTTCCTTGAAATTAGAAAGCACTTTGACATGCAAGAATGGTAGGAGTTTATAAATTTTCCGCAAAAAGAAATTTCAGGTCGATAGTTAATTTCAAAAGCAGGTTTGATAGTTTTTTGTTTATCAAAGCTTTTAAGAGATATTTGGAAAAGGCAGCTAAAAGGAGCTTGGTCACAAATCAGAAATAATCTCAATGAATAGTAAAACAGGCTCAAGGAGCCATGTGGCCCACTTCTTTCCTCAAGTTACTAATTAGTTGCACCTTTATACTGATGACTTACCTGGATTTTTCATAATATAATGCACCATTTGTCCAACGGTGTCAGCATTGCACTCACTAGCATCATGCAAATCTAAAATAAGATACAAAAATCAAACCTATTTGATCAGTCTAGAAAACATTATAGCAAATGTAACATACGAGTTCACTTCATCATGGAGCAAATCTTCCACTGTCCCAACACTGCCAGCTGGTTGCCTGCCTCTGAACTATGCTGCTCCTTTCAGTCTGGCCCCAGGAACTGTCTTCTGCTGGAAGCTCAGCACCCAGCACATCATTGAAGAATAATGCAGCATATGCCTCTCCTAGCATTAAGCAGTCAACTAGACTTACAGAAAGGGGCTTTGACAGCCAGTAAGGCTCCACCTCCAGGTTTACCAGCTGTCAAAGTTGTCAGTTATTGAACGTCTGTGAATGTTCTAAAAATCACTCAGCAGGTTAAAAAAATGTTTAAAATTAAAAGAACAAAACCCACACAATTAAGAACAATTCAACCAAATAAAGAGTTCTGATATACCTTTCTCCCATTCATTTTAATGGGGCTGCTGAACTGCACTAGGTAGATTCGATAAGGAGTCAATTTATGCTGCACAAATATGCCGGAGCTAGGACTCTGCTGAGCTAAAGGCTGCATTGCAGCCTGTATCTGGGAGTAGACCAGTTACAGATTCATCTGCCAGCAGATGCAGATGGATTTCAGCTAAGAATCTGCTCTATGATTATACCCCACAAGCTAGCATTATGTCTGACAAAGAGTGGTGGGTTCTATATTTTTGATTTCTCTTTTCCAGATGCATCCTACTTATTCCACACTCCTGAACACCACTTTCTCTGCCCATTTCATCTGAGATTGCTCTCTCCTAAGAGCTAATATAATCCAATGTGGTATTTTTCTTTCTGGGTGGACACTAAATATGATCTTGCAGTCACAATTACCAAGATATCACTCATTAGCTTACCTAATGAATTGACTTAATTACTCACCACCCATCTAAAGCAACTAACATAATGCAAGAGGACCACATACCTCATTTTAGAAATTCCATCTCTTTCCTCCAGCTACTTAAATAGATATATCAGTAATTTAAAAACACCCAGAATAAAATGTTAATCCTACAAGCTTTTCTAATATAACTGCAGATTTTCTCATCTACTTGTTACTTAGGCCTTGATGCACATTTCTAAATACAAAATCAATTCTATTACTTTGACATTGGATTTACATAACACTTCCATAACCACTTGAGAAATTCCAGAGGCCTTTCATAAAATTACACACAACTTGATATATTTCCACACAATGTCTGTTGCTCCAGAACTGAATATTCTGCAGAAAGGGACAGTTCCGCATGAGATCTAGCTTCAAATCAAGAGTTCCAGTCTCCAAAACACATGATAACTGCATGAACACTTCTAAATTAAAGCTTGATACAGAAAATTCATCTTAAAATGGTTGTCCATTAAATGAGATATTTCATATGAATTATTCTTTGAAAGCCCAAACAGTAGCAGTTGTCACACATTGATTATTATTGCTCTTACCAATTTCTGCCTCAGGAACATTCTCCTCACACACCGATTCTCTATCCGTTGTGCATCGGTAGCCTTTTTTAGCTAGAATTTGGCAAATTAGTAGCCCTAAAAGACCCGTAAGAAAGAAAACAGGTACCAATACAAATGCAATATTCTCTGGATGTCCAGTATTTGTCTTGTTTTGGTTCTGCTCTTCCTTGAAGGTTTGACTTGCTAAAGGATCAGGAAGTGACCAGGACTCTGTGAAAACAAAGGGAAAATCATGTTTCCCAATAAAACCTCAAATTAAATTTGATTGATACTCTTCCTCTTTTGTTCTAATTCCTCCTCTTCTGCTATTCTTTGATTGAAACTGGACTCGGTATCATGCCACAATTGTTAGGTGCTCTTCAGTGCATTACTCAAACAATCTTTTCAAATTTGTATGTAATCACGGTGTCTCTAAGGTCCTGTCAGTTTGGCCACCATTGTCCTATTGGAGTAGAAAATCTGTTTCCTTCTCCAAAGAATCATGCAATTCAGCAAATATCCCAGACTCCTCTTATACCACTTGCAACACAGACTAACTGGAAATGGCTGCACAGCAAAATATATTTAGGATTAGATGGGAGCTCCCAAAAATTGACTCTAGATCCAATGCATTCCCATGCCATTAGATCAAAGGAAGGCAAGGAATTTTCCTGGAGTTTGCCATTTACCATCCTCTCTTAGCTTATGAATCAGTGTTTAACATGGAAGAATATATTTGGAAGGATAGGAGTAAAAGAACAAAATGTACTCTTAACTAATGACCAAGTTGGCCAAGTACTGAAGAACTATCCTATTAACAGATTTTGTGGAGGCACATGATTCACCAAAACATCATGCTACCCTACCTCTAGGTATGAACTAATAGCAACAGGTTGAAATCAGTTTTCATGGTGTAACTACAAGACAGAATTAATCAGTAGAGCAGGCAAGATGATACCTGCTTGATATAATGGATGTCATTAATCCTTGCAGCATTTGTTAAAGGCAAGTAGTATTAAGCTAATTTAATAGGGTTTTCTGACAAAATTATTAGTCAAGTCTACAATGGAACATTAAATGTTATGTTAACACAGCTTCGGAAGGTGTTTAATACATCCCAAAGAGACTTGAAGCTGCAGAGATTGAAGTTTGATGGATGGGAAAGAAACCAAAAGATTTAGGAAGCAAAATCTTGAAAATGATTTATGAAGACAAGTAGGTTTACAGACCAGCAAAAAAGATGGTAATAGACTTCAGGGGGAGACACACATTGCAAGGAGGAACCAAAGGGTAGTCAATTAAACATTTGAAATACAAGATAATGTATTAGGATGAAAATGGATGTTGCTTGGATTGGAGATAAGTTGCAAGTTCTTTAACAGAGGGTAAACACCATGATTTTTCCATTCAGTATTTACAGATGATTTGGATTTGCATAAGGGGAATATAATTACTGATTGAACATACAGCAAAACACCAATAATCCTTGCTGTGGTCCCCTCCCATTCACCAGGGCTTCATTCCTGCACTCCCTTCCCACTCACCAGATCCCCTGTTCATGGACTCCCTTCCACTCATTTAATTCTGTTTCTCATTATCCCTTAAGTTTACTTGGGCCTTATTTCTTGCATTCCCTTTAAACATACACTGTTCACTGTAAGAAGGTGGAGTATTATTACAAATAGCATTCAATAGCTTGGAAAACCTGCTAGTCCAATACTGCCAAAGTCCGAGGTATACTGGATTTACAGAGTTATACTGCACATAGAATGGTTTGGTACAATACTATTGTAAAAATCATGTTGTTCGTAAAACTACGTGATTGTTACCAAAAACAATCTTCCAATCCATTGACCTGTTTGGAAAAAAGAAATTTGCTATCCTTGCCCTATTTGGTCAAACAACAGTGCAGGTAACTGCAATGGTCAGACAAATGCATCAACACCACTATGAATATTTTCATTTAAAATTGGATAGAAAATGCTGCATGGACCTATAAACTAATTTCAGGCAGGATAAATCCATATCCAACTCAGTTGAAGCCTACAATATCCAGCTTGTGAACATGAACATTCCAGACTCTTCCACCATGATTCATGGGTATATCCTGTCTCATAAGTGATACTGTGGTTCCTGTACAGGAACATGATTCCAAAAGTCCACTATATTGACTCCTGAGCTAGCCTCTCTTCCAACCAAACTGTGTCACTATAACACTGGCATCAATAGAACAATGAGGAGAATTGCCCAGGTTACACTGTCCACAAAAAAACGAGATAAATCCAATCCAACCAATTAGCACACACCAATTTTCAATCATCAAAAATGATAAGCAGTTT
>JARFYF010000052.1:123192705-123204390 GCA_030265395.1 Rhina ancylostomus | reverse complement strand
AAGGGCATTGAAAGAGAACCTGTTTCCTTTGAGAGAATCCAGACCTGGTAGGTCAATCTCCAAAGATTAAGGATGCTGAGTCAATTGCAAACCTCAAGATTTGAGAGCCTTGTTAGGTAAAACTGTGAAGAAATGGAATGAGGGAGGGAAATAGAACTGAGATATTGATAGCCATGGTCCAACAGAATGACAGTCGGCTGGCATCTGGTCTTCTGCTTCTAATTCACTCTTGATTATAGATGAAAAATTTATTTTCATTTTTTGTTTGGAATTGCAAAAATAAATTGAAAACAGAAATTGACAGTTGGAGTATAAATAGATAATGCTGAAAATAGTCCATGGGTCACTTGGCATCTATGGTGAGAAGATTAACAGGTTCAAATGTTAATTGTTTATATCAGAAATTTTCAAAGGTGATTGGGGATTGTGTTGGCCCATTGCCAAAGACTACAGCTGGGAATCAGTATTTGTTAACCATCATGTGTGCAACTTCTAAATTTCCAGAGGCAATACCAATCAGAAATATTAAGGCCAAGACTGTGTCAAAGGCTCTTTTAAAGTTTTAAACCAGTTCAGAGAGAGTGAAACAAGGGATTGGAAAGAATGAGAAAACAGGGAAGGTTTATAATGAGGCGGAAGTTAGAAGTGATTGAAATGGCAAGGTGGTACAAGAACACAAAGGAAAAGTGGAAGAGCAAAGAACAAAGTGGAGATGTAAATGTTAACAAATGGATCCTTATTAGAATCTGCTGCCTCACCAATTGTGACCGATGGTTGTGATTAAAAAATTGTCAAATTTCTTGTCAGTCCAGAAAGCTGGAAAGTTCCTCATTAAAAGATCTGCTTTCATTGAGCTTCAATGGGACATGTAGGAGGTCATGGTTAAGAAGCTGAGCATCGCAGCCAGGGGGGGTGGGGGGGGGGGAAGAGAAATAATTGGCTCAGGACCATACTTCTGGACTGAGTGGAGGTGTTAAAGAAAGTGTCATTCAAATCTGCTTTAGGTTATCCAGAGTAGCATAGAGGAGAGCATATGGTAACTAGATCTCAACTTTTTTTATGTGGCCCAATGATTTCACCAATTTGGGAATGGAGTGACAATGATGCCAAATTCCAAAGTGGAACGAAACGAGGAAGGGGTTTACTAATCATTTTGTGACATGCACTGAGTTTTCTACCCTTAAATGACATGTAAAATGCTCTGAACATTCTAAATAGTTAAGAAGATCTAAGTCGAAGAAAGCTATCCAGTTTGAATATGATGAAAGTGACCCTCAAATCTCAACCATTGAGAACATTGTAAAATGCTTTCATTGAAGATTAAGCAAGGGCATAAGCTTATCCTTCAAAATTAGCACGCAGCATTAATCTGTAGGAAGCAATTACTGTTCTGACCTTCTGGGCAAAGAGGTTGCTACTAAAATTTCTGATTCCCAGGTTACAAATGTCAATAAGTGTTAGCAGACTTAAAGAAGGGCATCATTTCTGGGAAAACAGTGAATCTGAAAATGTCCCAAAAGCATGTTGAAGGAATTGATTCTTCATGAAAAAGAAATAATCATCTTAATGGATGCAAGGCACTAGAGATTAGGAATGTAGTAAATTCCCACCAGCACTTTTTGTAAGTAGATAAAATCTCTCTGAAATATATTGTGCTGATTCTTGGTTTAAAACACGAGTCAAAAAGGTCTAATGATAAGCCCCCAGGCAATTGGATGTAGGAGTGACAGATACGTGATGGTATTTTGACACCTTTTATACTTAAGGTTATAGGATTAAGTTGCTTCCAATATTAGATTTTTGGGGTAATCAATGCATAAATTCTCGAAAGCATTTTTCTAGAATGGATCTAATTTTTTTTCCTAAAAATTGGTATTGCTTTGTGAGGCCCCAGTGGGGAACCTTCTCCATTGCATTCAAACAGGGTCATTCAGTGAGTCAAAGGTTTCCCAACCTTTTTCTCCAAATTAGCACGTTACACAGCCAAAGGGAGCACAGTAAATATATTTTGCCATGTATACTGTAAGACACCTTGTTGTTAATACCATCTGAAGGCCTGTGTCATGTTAACTGAAATATTTTTTATTAAGTTTTGGAGGTCCTGTTGAGATTTTTACTGCTACTTTTAGTCCTGTAAAACGTACATTAGATTTTTGGGATGCAAAATTCCTTTGGGAAATCCATCTAGCCTTTAGTTGTGAGAGAAGGTTCCTAGAGTGAACTACTCGACAAGACCTTTACAAACTCAAGGGTTTAGAAACATTTTTCAAGTCGCATGTGTGCTAAATGTAGGATATGGTAGTATGTACCCATTGAACCTTACAAAGTTTTGGTGCTATTGATGTCAAAAGAAGTAAATTTTGGAAGTGGAGTTCCCAATGCAGGCAGTACTAAATTGGGCAGGATCATATACCTCACCCTAAACCTTGTCCTGACGTTTTCTGGTTCTGTAGCTCCCAAAACCTTGAAGTCTCACTATCCCAATAATTTAGTAACAGGGAGTGGGCTGTGAAATGTAACTGGGTCTTAGGGAAACCCAGCCCA
Source organism: Rhina ancylostomus (assembly GCA_030265395.1). Lineage (NCBI taxonomy): Eukaryota > Metazoa > Chordata > Chondrichthyes > Rhinopristiformes > Rhinidae > Rhina > Rhina ancylostomus. Next base: position 123,201,846 of record JARFYF010000052.1, on the reverse strand, counting down.
GGAACTACCCTGACAACGTCCCAGAAGCATGTCTGCTGGCCATTTCACTGTTTCTAGGTGTCTCTGATGATCAGAATCATTTAAATTATCTTCACTTTTAAAATAAAAAAAGTCATCAAAAAAACTATTAAATGATTAAATTCATTTGAAAACAAGTAAATGACAAAAATTCTTTGAAACGTAGATTTAAGAAACCACTTAAGATGAATTATAATTATCTTAGCTTGAGTTTTCAAAAGTCAGCAGTTCTAGTCAAATGGGTGACTGAAGCTGAAGGTAAGCACAGTAAGTCAGCTAGTACATGACAGCTAGCTGGCTGTTCTCTATGGACCTGTTGGCTGGTTATCAGTATGATCTGACCCATTGTATGTGCCACACGAACAACCAAGTATGAAATTCTGCCCAGTGGATCCTCCCCAGCGATGGACTCTTAATGCAGAAAGTGAAATATGCCAATTTCTAGATGTCCTGCACCCCATGTTCATCAGGATAATAAAATTGTTTGCCCTCATTGTCACCACTTCCTTTAACCAGGATTCTTCTGAACAACTTCTAGTTACTACATCAACTTGAAATGAAAGAAGTTCACTCCTTTGGCATGGATTATAGTCATTTATCATTTGAGGGTGGGGTACTCAATACTTAGATTTTCTTCATTGATGAGAATGGTAATTTTCATTGTCACTCTGCTACTTCTATTGACAAGTGGTATTTATTATCTATTGTCCCCAGATATTTTTTTCCACTGATAAAGGGTCAAAATCCTGAAATATTCACTCTTTCATCAAGAAACATCATGTTTCTCCCTCCACAGTTGCTACCTGACCTAAGTGTTTCCAGCACATTGTTTTTATTTCTTTATTTTCTCATATGATCATTGCTTCTATGTATTTTTTTCCAATTAAGGCTTTGGACCTGGAATGGTGTAGAACTGCACTGCAAGTCCCTTGTCCTGCCCTGTCCATGCCAACCATCAAGTACCCATCTATACTAATCTCATTTACTGCCTTGGTGATTCAAGTGCTCGTCTAGATACTGAAGTGTGTGAGAGTCACTGTCTCCACCACTCTCTCAGGCAGTGCATTCTAAGCTCCAACTACCCTCTGGGTGAATAAAAATAGTTCTTGTATCCCTTTTTTAAACTTCTTAAACCTGTGTCCTCTGGTTATAGTCACTTCTGCTATGAGGAAGAGTTTATTACTGCTGACCCTATCTATGCCCCTCATTTTGTACAGCTCTATCAGGTACCCACTCGTCATTCTCTGCTCTAAGGAAAACAAACTCAGCCTATCCAGTCACTCCTCATTGGGTGCTGGACTTTCAAATGTTCCCATGATCAGATTTGCTTGGGTGAAGCCTTGTTGGGTGGGGAAGGTGGTCTCAAGGTGACAATCATGCTATTAAATGGGAGGCAGGGAAGTAGGGCATAACTTCAGCTGGCAATAAAATGCTGTGCCTTAAGGGACCAGAAGCAAAATGTATATTAAGTAGAAAAGAAGATGGCCAAATGCCAAAAACTTCCTTTGCAGTAATGATGATAGGGATAAAAAACAAGGTGCAAAGATGCTTCTAAAAATTGTGGTGTAGGTGGGATGGGTTGGAGGAAGGGTTGTTCTTACACCAACTTTGTGTCATCAACCACCCTATTATCTGTACTGCAATATCAAGGATATTTTAATGACTTCATAACGTTTAACAAAACTAAAATATTTCATTTGCTGCAAATCCAAAATAAAAACAGGAACTGCTGGAAATACTCAATAGATCAGACATAATCTTTGTGGGAGAAACTGACCCAATGTTTTGGGTTGAGAGCCTATCAGCGGAGTTTGGGTTCCCAACTCTGCTCCACGGCACTGAAATAAACAGACTTTTCATGGAAAAAGGTGCAAGGGAGTTAGCTGGTCAGGTTGGTAACAGGATGGACCAGTTCATAGGTGCATATAGGATGTTAAATTTGCAGATTGTTGGAGCACTCTGTCCTTAATGTTATAAATGATGTGAATGATTATTGGAGGGGGGCAGTTGTTCTGGGCTCCTGTTTTCAGTGACCCTGGTGCTGCTACGGAATGGCAGTGATGCAAATTTTCAAACATTCTAATGTGTTGATCATAATTTCACATTCACGATGAGGAGAGCACCCCATCAAGATAAATGACCATAGTAACCCTTGACCATGTAGATCCACATCTCAGCACCTCCAAGGAGCTCATTCTTGCAGCTACACAGAACACAGAACAGTACAGCACAGGAACAGGCCCTTCGGTCCACTATTCCTTTCCTGCATTGTGGCACCATACCCTTACACGCACTGGCTCAGATTCACCCATACACCCAGCTGAGGGGATATGATGGGGCAGAGCACCAGTGGGCAGGAGGGGTAGAAAATAAATGGTGAAAGAAGAGTTCCCTCATTATGCAGAGGGAGGGTAGGATTGGGCATGTGGAGTTCAGAGGGCCATGTGTGGTGGAACCCAAGGACAATGAGTTCAGTTATCCAGTCTCAAAAGAACAACAACAGTAAAGTTCCTCTTAATAGAGCAGGAACCCTGGCATATAAAATGTAGCTGGGTGATTGATAGTGACTGAAGAGAATATACTTATTCACAAAATCAAAGCACATGACCCCAATTAGCTTGGCCACTATGGAGCAGGGAAGGAATAGTAGCTAAGCAGGTGTGGCAGGGGGTGATCTGGAAAGGAAACATTTAATATGGCCGACCCTGCTTTCAAGGTTAGGAGGTAAATGAATAATCAAACACAATAATGTGTGACTAACTCCAGAAGCACATTCAAGCTAGTCATTCTATTGATTTTCACTGTTGAGAGTCACAAACTGAAGGAGACAGCAGAGCAAGTATTAAGGCAGCCTACAGTTAAACTAAATAAATAAATATACCCTTGTTATTTTAGCCATTGTATCTCATCTATTGATTGTTGTCCAAAGAATAATCATCCATTTCTATAAAGCCAGACATGTTGAGAGAACAGCCTAACTAAACTTTATATCAAGCACAGCTTGAAGATTGCTGCACTTTAGGAATTTGTGACACAATCTCCAAGTTAATTTAAAACGCTGTCTGTGAAAAATTGAAACCATCCGACCAATATCATAAAGTAACAAATTATTTAAATTGCATTGACGTTTAGTACTCAAAATGTGATAATGACTCAGTGCTCTGTGTTTAACTCGTGCATTTAATATATGTCAGGACTGAGTAATCTTCTTGAGAACCTGCCCTATCATGGGTTACTGTTTGTGCAAAATGTCTGGTGGTGTTCAGCTCTGAATCATTACCACGTGATAGTGCTGCTGAGCTCGGTAGTGCTATTGTAACAGTTGGTTAAATTCAGTTAACTGATATTGCTACACATTTTGCAGATGCTCGGAATGGTGATTTAAAATTGGTACCTGCTGCAGGACTCAACAACCTGCTTTTAGTTACAGCAGATATATAAGATAACCAAGTAAATTCTTTGGGGTAAAAATTCAATAGTGTTGGAAAACATGCAATAGAGTGGTGATCCACAGATGTTCTATCCCTGTGGCATTCACAAAATAAATTTGTGTGCATGTCTCAAATAGTGACTTGCATATTTTGGCTATGACGATGTGACCTTTAGTTTGCATTAATGTACAGCAGCAGAGGAATTTCTGGAGTCCTGAGCACCATCTGAATGTAACAACGACTGCTGGAAGTTATTGAACAGCTGTGGCAAGTCAGACAAGGAACTGAGCACTCCACTTCTCAGATGTTGCCCACAAAATCCTTGCAGAAGTGTTTGACACCAGGTCTTGCACATTTCAAGACTTTGATGTAAGAACAAGAAGAGGTTATCAGGAAACTGAATGCCAGGAGTGCTATCCCGAAGATGTACTCACAATGTCATAAGAAATGTTCTGACCTAGCCTCTGTGGTCAAGGCTAATCAAGATAGCTCACTTACCAAGAGCTGCACCACCATCGTTGCATACACTCCATCTCTCAACAGCAATGATCTCTACCAACTAGCAAGCCTTCCTAACTTTCAGGTGTCTGAACACTCAATCATATGCTTCCACTGCCACAACACGGCTCACAGCTTACACACACTCCTAGACCTTCAACACATCATTTGAAATGCTGCGTCCTATTGACTGATGCGCTACCCTCTGCTCTGCAGGAGGACATGATGAGGAACTGCTGGCTGCAGAGCAGCCTGGCAGGGAACCGTACATTGAGCCGTGCAGCAAGTGCTGCTGCTGCCTCACAGGTTCAGCGACCCACATTCGATCGTGACCTCCCATGCTCTCTGTGTAGAATTTGCACATTCTCCGTGCCCAGTCCTGTTTCCTCTGGGTGCTCTGGTTTTCTCCCACATCCCAATGACACGCTAGTTTGGTAGGTTAAATGGCTGCTCTAAACTAGCCTGGTGTCGATAGCTGGTATGAGAATTAATGGGAGGTGAGAGAGAATAGGTTGCCGGAAAATAGGGGAAAATGGAATTGCTCTGAGAGCTGGCACAGGTTTGATGGGCCAAATGGCTTCTTTCTATGCTGTAAGAAGTAATGAGAAAATATATTATGAGAGAAGAGGATTCTGGTGATGGTGGGCACACATCATAGGAGATTGTAATGGGCTCCAGATATCATAGGGAGTAATACAGTATGGAAACAGGCCCTTTGGCCCAATTTGTCCATGATGCCCACCAAGCTAGTCTCATTTGGCCCATGTCTCTCTAAACCCCTCCTATCCATGTACTTGTCCAAATGTCTTTTAAATGTTGTTATTGTACATGCCTCAACCTCTTTCCCTGGCAGTTCATTCCATATACGCACCACACTCTGCAGAATCTCTGTGTAGGAGTTATGGAATGGAGGAAAGTACGTGGAAGAGGGCATTAAGTAAGACGTAAGGTTGCTTAGTCAACAAATATGTGGTTCTGCTTTTGATTGATGTATAAAATGATATGATGTATTAGTTTTGCTAGGCCCTCATTTGAAGGTATGTGCTTAAGTGCACATTGAGGTGGTAAATAACAGTGGATTGGTAATAAGTCCTGTTAACTGTGGAGTGGTGTTTATTTGGGTTAGGGTTATTTTACTTTAGAACTCTGGGGAGTTTTAATCCATCAGAGAGGTAAGGAAAACATAAAGCATCTGCTTCCCATAACCGTGGGGTCAGTCTCTAAGCACAAGGATCTCAGGTAAAAGGCAAAAGGTTTTGGTAATTTGAGTTGTTTTTTTCATCTGAAGTGTGGTGGGGTAAGGAACTGATTGCCTGAACTGATGGAGAAGACAAAAACCCTGAACAAATTTATAAAGTACCTGAATAAACAGATGGTGTAGGCAACTTGCAAAGTTATGGACTAAAGGCTGAGAAGTAGTATTCTGCTCTTCTAGACTAGCATGAGCATCACATGCTGAATTGTCTCTCTCTATGTTGTAGATTTCTTTGATTTAAATTCCTTTGGAGATTTGGGTTTATCCTTTTTTGTGATTGCTTATGATCAGTGAGGTTTTTCTAATAGTGAAGAAGAATATACAGGGAAAGTGATGCACATTTCCACATTTGGATGGTAAGTTGCTTGATATCCACCTTGCAGGTATTGGAGTAATCAAGCGATTTCTGAATCAGAGGTTGAGCTTTTCTGTGATCTGGTGAAGCAGCCTTGATCCGTTATCACTGTCTATTTCACAGGCACACATCATAAATCCTGAACTGCACTGAATACAGACTGATTGATTGGCTGGCAGGAAAGCCAGGTTGCTTTACATTGAATGGATCAAGGTACCTTCAGTTGAGTTTGGCACTCCATTTAGTGGCTTCAGGGGATGCATAGTGTACAACATCATCTCCTACGTAAGGGTAGGTGATGACAATTATGTGGTGGCCAGTTTGCACATAATGTTCAAAGTAGGGCAATTCCCTTGAGTGAAGAAGGTTGTTGCACCTGTTACATGTTTTTCAAGTGCTCAACCCAAAGTTTATTGTGGTTGTTGAAACCAGGTAATTCCTGTGTGGGGTTTTCAATCAAATTATTTTTTGGACTATTACAGGGCATTCATATTTCGTGTGACTGGCCATTGACATCCTATTGGGCCAACAGAAATATATTTGCCTGCCTTCAGAAGAAATGCAGATCTACAGCCTGCTTGTATGTCATAAATTTTGTATGTCAACAAAAATCTACCCCAATGACCATCTTGTGCATGCTATAGAGAACAGTTTCATCTTTTGTGCTCTTGATGCAGAGCTTGTTCTGGTAGAGATTTATTTTGAACTTAATAAATGGTAAATCATTCAAGCAGAAAATTAAGCATGTGCCATAGCTCTGGATATGTGGTCTGATCATTGTCGATGGTGGTGCGTTGGTGCTAAAGAAATCTTTTCAACGAATTGCCTGACAGCAATGGAAGACTTTCTTCCCTGAAGAAAATTAGAACTTTGATCCATATGGCTTTTTTTTTTGCTACCATTCTGTAGTTCCAGGGCTATCTTCACTGAGACTTGCTTTTTAATTTCAGGTTTATATAATTCCCCAGCTGCTGTGGTGGGATTTGAAAATGTCCCTCAATGGTAGACTGGAAGCCTCACCTCTCTAATAACATACTCAGAGTTCAATGGACAAGAGTGGATGGAGATCATGTGGAGTTTGGAACAGTTCTAGCTAAATGGCCTATTGAAGAATCTGTGTAATTATAGAGCTTTTATGGTGGTTTTATGTGACTATTGCATTGCCAGATCCTGCCATATACATCCCATAACAAAGTCTACAGTAATCTCAGTCATGGAGCCATAGTCTTAGAGTACAGAACAGGTCCTTCAGCCCACTCTGTCCATTCTGACCATCATGTAGCTAGATATACTAATCCCATTTACTGGCACTTGGTCTGTAGCCTAGTAACCCTTGGCAATTCAAGTGCTCATTCAGATGCTTGTTAAATGTGAGAATACGTGTCTCCACCACCTCCTCAGCCAGTGTGTTCCAGATTGCAACCACCCTCTGGGTGAAAAATTCTTCGTTAGATTCCCTCTAAATCTTTATCTTCTCACCTTGAACCTATGTCTTAGACAACTCTGCCACAGGGAAAAAATTCTTGCTTTCTATCCTATATATGCCTCTCATAATTTTGTAAATCTCTTAGGTCCCTTCTCAGCCTCCTCTCCTCCAAGAGAAACAAGCCTAGCCTATGAAGTTAATTCTTGTTACTGAAACATTTCAGCCCAGGCAACATCCTGGTAAATCTCCTCTGCACCCTCTCCAGTGTGATCCCGTCAACCACAACTGCACCCAATATTCAAGCTGTGGTCTATCCAATGTTTTGTAAAGTTGTACTAAGACCTCTCTGCTCTTATAGAGAAAAAAGAGACTGCTGATGCTGGAACCTGGAGCAAAAAACAAACTGCTGGAGGAATTCAGTGGGTCAGACAGTATCTGTAGAGGGAAATGGACAGCCGACTAGCGGTCCAGATGAAGGGTCTCAACTCGAAATGTCGACTGTCTGTTTCCTTCTACAGAAGCTGCCTGAACCACTGAGTTCTTCCAGCAGCTTGTTTCTTTTTGCTCTCTATCTTATACTCTCTGACCTATATAAAGAAGGCAATCATTCCATAAGTTTTTTCCACTATGTTATTACCTGTGCTGCCACCTCTGTTCCTTTGTTCCTCAGTAGTTCTAAGGTTCCACCATTCATAGTGTTTTTCCTAATTTTAATAAACTCCCCAAGATACATTACCTCACATTTATCAGGATTAAATTCCATCTGCCATTGCCCTGCCAATTTACTAATTGAATAGTATCATTCTGTAGCCTGGGACTGCCTTTCTCACTATCAATAATTACACCAATTTTCATCTCGTCTGCAAACTTACTAATCGTAACTCCTACATTTGCATCTAAGTCGTTAATGCAAGTAACAAATAACAAGAGTTCCACCATTAATTCCTGTAGTACACTGCTGGTCACAGGCCTCCAATCACAAAAGCAACCCTTCATCATCACCCTCTGTCTACTGTTACTAATCCAATTTGCATTGAGTCTCATGGGGTCTAATCTTTTGGATCAGCCTTCCATGTGTGTCCTTGTCAAAGGCCTAAGTGAAATCCATGTAAATCACAGGAACAGCTCTGCCCTCATCAATATATTTGGTTACCTCTTCCAAAAGCTTAATTAAGTTAGTCTGACAGGATCCCTCACCTACACTGATCAATCTCTGCCTTTCCAGATATAAATTAATCCTGTCCCTCAGAGTTTTTCCAATAACTTCCCTACCACTGATGATAGACTAACCAGCATATGATTACCTGGCTTATCCCTGCTGCCTTCTTGACTAAAGGTACTATGTTGTTTGCTGTATTCCAGTCATCTGGCATCTCACCTGGGGCCGGCGAAGATTATATATCTCTGTCAGGAACCTAGCAATTTCTTCCCATGAAATAGATCTCATCAGGCTCTGGAGATTTATTCACTTTTACGTATGCTAAGACATCTAATACCTCCTTTTTAATGTTAGTATACTCTGGATTTTACTGTCCCAGCTGAAATCTCCGACTACAATGCCTTTCTCCTTAGTGAAAATAGATGACAAGTATTCAGCTAAGACGCATAGACTGCCCCTTTGGTCCCTATTGGGCCCTACTCTTTCCCTGGTTACCCTTATACTCTTAATATACGTGAAATAAGCTTGCCAGATTGGATAAGCCAGTACCCAAACCTACAATCATAGCCCCCTGTGGCTACCGTACCTTATCAATCCAGTCAGTGTACAAATGGTGTTGGAAGCAGGCAGCATAACATTATAACATGTAAGTGCAAAATCAATGTAAGAGCAATGTTTATGATTAAACTGGAGGATGGAGGAAAGTGGTGAATGGGTGGAGAACACAAATTCTTGGGAAGCAGGACATAAAGGAAAGTCCAGGAACTTGTGACTACTGAATTCACAAGCCAGACAGAAGTAGAAGAGTGCTTGAGGGCGCAATTAGGGATTGACAATAAATGCTTGCCTTACCTATGATATCTAAGTCCCATGAACAAGTAATAAAAAAAACATGAAAAAACTTAGTTTTGGGCACTAAAAGGAGTCCTTAAGTATAATCGAGGCAGAATAGACAGAATTTTGTGTCATACGGGAATTGAAGGTTACGAGGATTAGTCA
>JARFYF010000052.1:123130811-123140886 GCA_030265395.1 Rhina ancylostomus | reverse complement strand
CCTTTGGCTCCTAGCTGCTAGAGTGGTCTACTCTAGAGCAGTCCTATGTTCTCTATTCCTGTTTGAAGATCCAGTTCGTGTTGGGATCCTCTTCCGATCTCCAAGGCAAGATTCCTTCCAGTTGCTGCCTGTGTTTTGTCCTGAGGAAGTGTCCTGACTTCAATCTTGTATCAGTGTGTTGCATTTAGGTTCTCTGGGAGCTTGCTCTTTGATCAGCATTGTGACAGTTCCTTAGATAAATTGACCAAAAGTGGTACAGTATTCCAGATATAGTCTCACCAATGCTGTATATAACTGAAACATAACCACCCTGCAAACAATTCCTGTAGAATTAAACTATTAGCTTTCCCATTGTTTGCTGGACCTCCATACTAGCCTTTTGCAAACCAACACTCAGATCTCTTGACATCTCACAGTAATTTTACTCAAAATAACAAAATCTAACTTGCTATCTTATATTTCGATTGTACTTATTGTGAAAAAGTTGCCATTTTCAACAGTGAGGCAGACAAGGAGATTCTCTTTCCCAGTGAGTGGAGCAATGGTGGAAATGAAAATAGCAACATTTGACATTGCCATTCAATCTGTTGCCCCTAACTGAAGTTACCGAATATCATTATCCTTGATGCCAAAATCTAGTCCAAATTATTTTCCTTTGTGGTTAATTAAACTTTCACAATAATTTGCATTACAATTGTATGCTGTGATTGCACATTGACTCATGTTACATTCACTTTCAGGGAGTTATCCCAAATGGTCTGGCTGATATTTAACCTCAACCAATGATATTAAAGATGAATTTCCAGTCATTAGTTCACTGCTGTTTGTGGGACCTCCCTGTGCACAAATTGGGTGGCGCACATCCTACATTGCAACAGAGACCTTGCTGCTAAAGAATTTAGTTGGTTGTAAAGCACTTTGTAATATTTGAGCGGTTATGAGAAGATCGATAGAAGTACAAGTTTTTCTTTCTTGAACTTCCTATAATACTAGTTTTGAATGTTGTTATCAATCTGCATGCAGATTTGACCTTGACAACAGGGAAGAATCCGACAAGTTATCATGGAGAAGACCGAGTGAGATATTTGTGGAGAGTCAGGAAATTCCATGTCAAGGACATGATTGTGTTGGAGAGAATGCAGAGGAGGTTTACCAGGATGTTGCCTGTGGTGGAGCATCTCAGTTATGAGGGGAGACTGGGTTTGTTTTTCTTGGAGCAGAGGAGGCTAAAGGGGACCTGACAGAAGTAAACAATATTCTGAGGGACACAGATACAGTAGACAGTTGGAAACTTTTCCTCACAGCAGAGATGTCTAGAACAGGAAGGTATAGATTTAGGGTAAGGGGTAATAGGTTTAGAGGGGATCTGTGGAAGAATTATTTTGCCCTGAGGGTGGTTGGAAACAGGAATGCACTGCCTCTGTAGGTGGTCAAGGCAGGTACTTGGAATGGACCTGGTGGGCTGGAGACTGTGTTTCTGTGCTGCTTTATGACACAATGTTCTCTGACTATGACTCTTCTAAATGGCACTGTCTGGAAGCAGAAAGGCAATTACTGTTGTTACACACCACGGAGAAATCAGAGGATCATAAACAGAGAATATTGAAAATTTGAAGTCAACATTGATTAAATATAATGATAGCATCATGTGCTATAAGCTTTACAATAGGTGCCTATTAGTACTTATTATTGTTTTATGCCTTGCCAAAACGATAATATCACCTCAAGACTGGTATTGATTTTAGTGTTCTGCACAATATACATGAATCTATAAATTTGTAGTTCCTTTTTGTTTTTTTAAAAGTGATCTTTGCCATAGTTAATGGGAATTAATGGTTTATGTGGAAGTATGGTTAAAGTGGTGAAGGGCAGTAAGAGAATATTACCAAACCTTGAGATTAATGGTTTGCATTAAGTGCCATTGATTTCATTTTCATTTAAATGTGTTTTTTTAAATTTATTCATTCCCTGGAAATACCAGCGTTGATTGTCCACTCCTAATTGTCCTTGAACTGAGGAGCTAATTAAGAGTCAGTTAAGAGTCAAGCACATAAATGCCCCTGGAATCACATATCATCCAATGCTCTTCAGATGAACAGTTTAGGCCTCAAGGTACTAGTCCAATGAAGGAACCATTACAATACTCTAACATTCATCATCCACAGCACTGTTTAATTTCTCAGTTTAAGTCCTACCACTTAGTAGAAACTGGGCGAGGGATTGTTGATCTTCCAGCTGTGGTACATTGATAACCTGCTGTTTTGAAAGAGGGGAGGTCCTTCTTTAAATATGCCCATTACGACTTGATTGGAGCCCAGATGCTTCAGCGGAAGAGAAGGGACAGCTTTAGTGTCATATTGGATTTGTAGGGAGGTGGTTTGTGGCTAATGGGGAGGAGGAAGCAGCCAAGACATTAGATTTAATTTTAGAGGCTGCTGCTGACTAGAAAGGGACAAGGGCCTTCCTTGCTCATGTCCACTATTATTGCACCCAATCAAGTCCAGTGCCCCACTCACCTTGATCTTCATGGAATGAATCTTGGAAGTAGAATACCTATTACTGTGTTGAGGATTTAGTGCTACAGATGCACAACAACCTCCAGGTACCTGCCTTCCAAACACTTGGGTCAATTTCCCTGGTTCTCATCAATCCCCGAGGAGATATTGGAAGTTAAGTGGATTATCCTGCTCACACTATATTGACCACAGACATTTAGTTCTCTGAAATTCTTCCTCTTATAAGTACTTACAAGACCTTAAAGTTAAGAGTTTGACATTTGACCCCAATACTTCCTAATTGATAGCCTAGCTATTGAACAGGCCAGGAAGAGAAACTGCTAAAGGTCGTCTGACTCACATCACTGCACAGCTTCCTGTCTTATTTAATTCTACAACTGGATTTATTCTCTAGTACCTGAAATAAGGTTTGGACCTGCACTGACTCAAATCTTACTTTATCTACAGGACTTAAAAATCAAAGATCATGTTCAATGAAGCTATGCATTGCTCCAATAATTCACTTTCAGTCTTGTTTCCAAAAATTCTCTTGGGATTAGATCTTGGGATTTGTCTTTTCTTGCTTTAAGACAACATTTTAAAGCCTCCTGTCATACTTTAAATCTGTAAGAGATTGGTATGTAGTCCTCAATAAAATCATCCCAAAACTGACTAGTTTTATGGGTGACAACAGGGCTATTTGCTTGTTTTATTTCCTACAGCTCCATAGCTAGAGAATCTGAGGGCCTTCCACACATTCTTCAGAGGCTAAGCAGATGCCTTTGCCTCCTATATGGCGAGAAAAAAGTGAATTATGAGCCTTACTGTATAAACCATACTGTTGATCCAGGGCCACGCTTGAGATAAGCAGTAAGGTATATTGTGCTTGTAAATAAGGGATTGAATGCCTATTGAGACCACTTTGCATTTTGGCTTGCCCAGTATAGTCACACCAGCTGCATTCAGGAAAACCAGGTCCACAGGAAGTCTCACAGAGACCCTTAAATGTATAGGAAAGTTTTCAAGAGATATGGGCCAAACGTAGGCAAATGGGACTAGCTTAGATGGGCATCTTGGTTGGCATGGATGAGTTAGGCTGAAGGGCCTGTTTCTGTACAGTGTTACCCTATGACTCTTATGACGTTAAATAAAAAGCTGTGAGCAAAAGTTAAGTTTGTTTAAAAATAATTAGCTGAATGTGAACCTTGAGGAGCAAGGTGACTTCTCTTGACCTGATGTTAAAATCCTGAACAACAGATGAACAACTTTCATCTGTCCACTGACCTTTTGCTTGAGCACCCCAAATCCAACCTAAATCCCACTTCTTATTGATCACCCTTGCCATGCTTCCCAGTCAATTCCAGAATACCTGCCCCGCTTCTTAATTGAGGTCAGTGTGCTCTTTCTCAATCAATGCCAATGTTCCCCTTCCCAATTAATGTCAGTATCCTTCTTCTCAATCAATACCAGAAGCCTCTTTCTCAATGGATGCCAGTACCCTACTTTTCAATTGATGCCACTACTTTGCTTCTCAGTAACTGCTGATTTACTCCTCGGTTTCTCACACTGTTGCAGAGATTGCTGTCAATTGTATCTCAGAATATTTAACTGACATTGTGCAAATCGACCATTGGACAGAACATTCAATAACCTGTCGGGAAAGGCATATAAATCCAATGCTGAGCACCAAACACAGGCATCATTACAACTGCTTGTGGTCAAATTGTATGTAGACTGGGAGTAAAAAAAGTATCTCAAGGGAGAAGATATAAAATACACACTAAACTTTAAATGATGAATCTGTTGGTGCATAACTAACACCGAACAAAATAGTTGAGTAAGCAATCATAGAATGGTACAGTTATCAAAAGCCAATGAAAAATTACAATTAATGCCATTAAGAGTTCTAATGAACTTTATTCGGCTGCAGGGGTATCATTACCAGATAATTCAGGCATATTGTAATTGGTGTTTCCCACATAATCAAAAAGCAACCAGTTTCATAAATAACCCACAGTTTTGAGAGCTGCATTTCTTCAGTCAGTTTTCTGTATACTTCCATATTATTAAGTATTTCTGTGCCATGTAATCATCCTTGTGGATAGGGATTTTAAGACCTTCAGCTCAGCTCATATTGACAAATGGCAAGCCAAAACAAAAGCAGAGGAAAATTGTTAGTTTTCTAAGAATGATCAAGCTAGTGTAGTCATTACATCAGGCCAAACTGAACATGAAAGAGTGGTACTCAAGCACATTCTTTCTCCATTTTAGGACACTTGCTAGTGTACATCTCATAATGTTATTAACTGTTTTTTGAGTGAGTCTAACGATGCAAGACTGCTTTTAGGAAAAATTAATTGAATAAGTATGTCCCTGAGGAGTGAAAAACATAGCTTATATCTTAGTTGAAATATCATCCATTGTCATTCCAGGTGCAGCCATCAGCAACATTACATTAACAGAAAGTTGGAATTGGAATGAGTTTATTATTGTCACATGTACCAAGATACATACACCAAGATCCATACAGATCATTTCAAAACATAAGTGCATTGATGTAGTACAAGGGAAAAGCAATAACAGCATGCAGAATATGGTGTTACAGTTACAATTACAGAAAAATTGCAGTGCAAGTAGGCAATAAGGTGCAAGGATCATGACAAGGTAGATTGTGAGGTGTAAAGTTCATCTTTAATGTAAAAGAAGTCCATTCAAGAGTCTTATAATAGTGGCATAGAAGCTGTCCTTGAGCATGGTGGTATGTGTTTTCAAGCTTTTGATTCTTCTTCCTGACAGGAGAAGGGAGAAGAGAGAATGTCTGGGGTGGGTGGGGCCTTTGTTTATGTAAGCTGCTCTTCCAAGGCTGTGAAGTGTATACAGGTTCCATGGAGGGGAGACTGGGTTTTGTGATGGCCAGACCTGTGTCCACAACTCTCTGCAATTTCTTGTAGTCTTTGGCAGAGCAGTTGCCAAACCAAGATGTGATGCATCTGGATAGGATGCTTTCAATGGTGATCTATAAAACATTGGTGAGGGTCAACAGGGAGATGCTGAATTTCCTTAGCCTTCTGAGGAAGTAGAGGCACTGGTATGCTTTGTTGGCCATAACGTCCACGTGTTTGGACCAGGACAAGCTATTGGTGATGTTTACTCTGAGGAACTTGATACTCTCAACCATCTTCACCTCAACTTCCTTGATACATGCAAGAGGCATGTGCGCCGCTCTGCTTCCTGAAGTCAATGGTTAGCTCTTTTGTTTTGCTGACATTGATGGAAAGATTGTTGTCCTGGCACCATGCTACTAGGCTCTCTATCTCCTTCCTGTACTCCATTTCATAATTATTTCAGATCTGGTCCCCTATGGTGGTGTTATCTACACACTTGTAGATGGAGTTAGAGCAGAGCCTGGCCACACAGTCTTGAGTGTATAGGGAGTAAAGTAGGGGGCTAAGTACACGCCCTTATGGGTCACCAGTGTTGAGGATGGTTGTGGCAGAGGTGTTGCTGCCGATCCTTACTGATTGTGGTCTGTTGGTCAGGAAGTAAAGGATCCAGTTGCAAAGGAAGGTGCAGAGTCCTAGGTCTAGGAATTTGGAGATGAATTTGTTTGGAATTATGGTATTGAAGGTAGAGATTTAGTCAATAGATAGGTGTCTGTGCATATCTTCTAAAGCTATCTAGTCTGCATGACACTGGAATTCAAGCAGCAAGGTGGTGGGCATTTTCTATGTGCTGTATTGTAACAGTAGTCACATGTGTGTGGGAGAGTCCACTGTAAGTATGCAGAGCAGACAAATTATGACATCATTTTGAATGAAACAATGCTCTGATGCCAACACTTTGGATTTGAATTCCCATGCTCCAGCCAATGGCCTCTCTTAATCTTAGACATGCATCCATCATCCCAACCAGTGCTGTTTAAAGAGATCATCAACAATTTATAGGTGGGATCCAAGAAGGAAGGTTAGGTATAAATCCACTGCCATTTCCATGGTTTCACTTCTGCCACTGGCTGTGGCCTCAGCAGTGGCCCTCTTAATGATAGCCAACAACATTTTCTTCAGAGCTGTTGTGTCTGTCCCCTCCTGTTACCTTGGCTACCTGCAGTTGTTGGTGTTCTTGTCCTACAAGTGAGACTAAATGTTGGGCTCTTTATTTAGGGAAAATCCCAAGTTCAGTTACATATCCAGCAGTGTGTGCAAGCTGTGAGATGAAGCTTGCAGCATTATTAAATGTGTGAGGATGCACTGGAGCATATTAAGGTTAGGACTGAGGCCTGATGGATAGAGATGGTTAGTAGGTTGTATATTAGTTGAACTGAGAAATGTCTCAGGCTAGTAAGACAGAGGCAGAATATGTTATCTGAAGATGCAGTCACTAACCTATTAGACTCATGTGATTAAACCTTCCAACACTTGGTCTAGACCTTTATATTGATCTTCAGGGCTGTGGGGTCCCACTACCTTTGGGCCTGATCTGGAGTGTTGCCTAACTCCGTGTAAATGCAGCCCACTATGGCCTTCAATGCAATGTTCACAGTTTCTCCCATTTTACATCATTCTGCAATGTTTCCTAGGCTAGGGTCATTTCCTGCATTCCTGCCACAACCTGCTCCAGCCACAACCCTCTTCCCCTTAGGAGGAGCAGGACATCTTCACCTGCTGCTTGCCAGTCATGGTGTTGGCTTCTGTTGATGTTACCACCAAATGAACAATACAGATGGTGCTGGCTAGGCAGGGAAATCACTGAAAACAGCAGGCACCGTGAAATCGGTTTGCTGCTGGCATTGCGATTAACAGGCACAAGCTAATTGTGCATTGCGATTCCTGAACCTATTTCCAGGCATTTATCAAATTTAGTCTCCAGTATTTTTAAAGAAAATAAACTATCATTTACTGTTGAGAATAGAGCTTTTAATTTTTTTAATCCATCTAGGGGTACTGGTACATAGTTCTCAGAAAGTGACGGCACAGATGGGCAGGGTGGTGAAGAAAGTGTTTGGCACACTTAGCTTCATTAGTCAGGGCGTTGAGTACCGAAGTTGGGATGCCGTGTTGCAATTGTACAAGTTGTTGGTGAGACCACACTTGGAGTATTGTGTGCAGTTTTGGTCAGCTGGCTATAGGAAGAATGCCAATAAACTAGAAAGGGCGCAGATAATATTCACAAGGATGTTACTGGGACTGAAGGGCTTGAGTTATAAGAAGAGACTGGAGAGTCTGGGACTTTTTCCCTTGGAGTGTAGGAGGCTGAGGGGTGGTCATATAGAGGTATATAAAATCAGGAAGAGCGTAGATAAGGTGAATGGTCACAGTCTTTTTCCCAGGGTAGGGGAGTCTAAAACTAGAGAACATAGATCTAAGGTGAGAGGGGGAACATTTAAAAGGGACCTGAGGGACAACGTTTTCATGTAGGTACATGGAACGAGCTGCCAGAGGAACTGGTATAAACGGGTACAATTACAAAGACATTTAGATAAGTATATGGATAGAAAAGGTTTAGAGGGGTATGGGTCTAATGCAGGCAGATGACACTAGCTTGGATGGGCATCTTGCTCGGCATTGGACAACTTGAGCTCAAGGGCCTGTTTCCATGCTGTATAACACTCTGACTCTATATTACACCTTTCCTTGCCTCCGTCTTGAATAATTGTGCACTCGTCAGCTGGAACAAGAGTGGGGAGGAACTGTCCGACCATATTCAAATACTCTCTCTAGTGGCTACCACAGAATCATGGAAATCTGTGCAAGGTGGCTAACTGAGTGGTATGTTAATACACTCCAATGCCAGTACATGCACTATTTTGACTGGAACAATAATAAGCTTTAGATAGACCTAACCACCCTTCATGTTATACTGAGGAGGTAACAAGAGGGGTGGGAAAAAGTTTGAAATACGTACAATTAATGCCAAAAGGCAAACTGTTCAATGAAGAATAAACCATTATTCTGCCATTCATGACCAGGGTGTCCTGGTTGAGTAAACCTTTTGAAATAGAGTCACTCTTGTTTGTAAGTGAGGCAGCAGCCAGTTTAAGCAATTATGATGTCCTGGATGCAATAAATAATAATGAGATAAATAGCTACAAAAAAGAATTGGTGATATCGGTTGAGGTGAATTCTTTCAGGCAGCTGACCTGTTTTGAATAGTCCCAGAGAAAGTGTTACTTCAGCATAAATAGGAAGAATGGGTTGTGATACAAGTATTAGTTTCAGGAAGGTATTTTGAAGACTAGCATTCCCTCAGTACTAAGTAGTAGTCCAGATAATCTACAAGTCCTGCAATTTGAACCTGGTTATGACTCAGACATGAATCAATATAATTAATAGATTGTAGCGGAGAATTTTCTCAGTGTGTCTTTTGGCCACAGACCATGGGATTTTCGTGCCACTGCATTAAGGAGATCACCCAAAGTCCACACTGAAGGAAAGGAGACTGCATTGACTTTTTTAAAAACCAACTGTGTCATGTAGAGCAGGCATGGGCATTTGTTTGCATGCTTCCCAAAAGTGTAGGCATTCGTGTACTTACAGAGTATCGTTGGTTCAGTGAGCATGCCTCCGGTGGCACTGTCCTTTACCAGCCTGTCCTGGTTCCTCTGTCCCCGGGAACACTCTTTCACTCTCACGTTCCATCATTGCAACATTCATTCATTCACTATCAGTTTCCTGGGGGATGTGTTACTTGTATAATGTAGTTTTACACAGGGAAACCCAACAACACTGTTCTGTGAATGTCTCAATTTGTTTTTGCTCTATACAACTTTCACAGCTGTAATGGGGTGACCACAACATTGTTTAGATGCTACAAAAATGACATGGAGAAATTTCTCATCCCCAGTGCCTTATTGCGACCTGATATGAGCAGATATAGTTAAGTAATAGCAAGGAACAGTGAAACTACAATAACAAAAAGCTATCTCCTATTGAATGGAATATGTTGGTTTTAATCAGTAGGATTGATGTAAGCAGTTTAGCCTGTGCAAATTTGCAGTTTGTTTTGTCAGATTTGAGGAAGATTTCATCAGAGGCTCTAAAATAACATTAATTTTTAATTTAGAAGCTACGTGACATATTCAGATGTGTATGTTAGCTTAATTCAGATGGGTCATGCACCTTTATTTTTGCGGAATACTGTTTGAATGAGAAAAGGCTCTCAAGGTCTCTAAAACTGTGGCTGAAGGATATTGAGGAGTGGATAAATAACAGGGAAAAGCTAGTCAAGGTGCAGCCATTAGTTAGTAAGCAAGGAATGAAGCTTCCCAGTGTCTGACTTGCTTAGCTGCTGAACTTGAAACAGGAGTGACAACAGATGACTTCTGCATTTCCACCAGGCTCTATGATAGTAGAAATGCTGATTGGCTATGGAACAAAAAAACGACAACCACTGCTTTATTCTTCTGTTACGGACTAGGACTATTAGTGAGTGTCCCTTTTAGATAATGTGTGTGTGGCAAATTCCCAAACTCCACATCCAGGAATGGTTCTTAAAGTTCAGTTCAGTATGCCATAAGGTAAAACATGAGTAAAGGCTTCTTCAACAACCACCGTTGTCTGGAGATAAAACATAGATGCAGAGAG